>CM042748.1:30583613-30594090 GCA_022496165.2 Catalaphyllia jardinei | reverse complement strand
GTATCGTTGTTACGGTAATCTATTGTGTCAAAAAGATGACCACTACTCGTTTAACAACGGTTGGACATTAAGTGTGTGATTGAAACACTTAAACCAAGACGTTAAGGTATATCTGCCAACCTTTAGTTCAGTAACATGCGTGAGATTTTTTATCTCCACAGAACCTAAATTTCCGAAGATTTACGATGACTTTAGACGATTTTCGAAGACTTCCGAAAACCACCGGAGATCTCCGACGACTTCCGAAGATTGCCGAAGAATTCCCCGACGACTTCCGAAGATAACTAAGGATGAAGAAATATTTTCCACGACTTCAAAACGGGACGCACCAACTGTTTTTGGCCGGATAAAAAATTGAAATCTTGTTAATCGGTTTTTAAGCAATCACACACGCTTGTCAGTTAGGCGTGAGAAATTGGTCTAAATGCGTGAGATCACAATTTTAGATCCGCAGGCGTGAGACGCACGCATAATGCGTGAGATTTGGTTGGTAAATTAAGGGTGTTTTAATAGGTTGTATCGTTGCTATAGTGACTATTTTCTACCATGAAGACGACTACTACGTACCACTCGTTTAACAATGAAATTGTGATAACAATTTTTGCGTAGAACGTTTTGCGAAGTTGAAATGAAAAATTGTATAAGGTTTAGAAACCCCACTCCCCACCCCCTACCGAATTATTTAAACTTTGTAAAAAGGTGTATATTGACATGGTGATCACAACTCGATAAGAAAAACATGTTTTTGAACTATGAGCAGCCAAAGCTAAAATTATGGGTGTTTTTAACTGATTATGTCGTTGCTATGGTACCTCGTTATGCTATAAAGATGACTGCAACCATTTCACCAATGATTGGTCATTTTTGTAGTACCAATACTGTAACATCACTTGATAATGTGTTTTAGTATTGATCCTTCAAAGTACGACTGCTGCAGAGTGCTCAGAGGAAACTGTTTCCAGCCACATTAGCGCAGTACTCACTCAAATAGCAACGTAGAAGACCGTTGACGGTTAGAACTGCAATTTGGAAGAGTCAAGTCATGCAGATCAATGCAGGGACATTTCAGTGGCCGGGAAATGTGAGTTGGACCTAGCTTGTGCTGTTTGAAAACAATGTCCTTATTCTTATCTCTTGCTCCTCTATAGAGTAAAGGGTATCCATAGGTCGCCTTCACGCGTCTTGATTCTGTGGTTTGAATTCCATTTCCTGCCATCTTCTGTCGCAGTTCCTGTTCGGCTGACCTCCTGCAGTACGTTGTTGTTAGGCCTTTCTTTTGTCTCCGTAGCAGGTCTGTCTGGTGAAGTTAGGCCGATTCATTTCGACCTCTTCCATCTCTTTTGAATTAGTATCTTCCCTTCGTTTGTTTTGCTCCAGAGACCTTCTCACTGATGCAGAAATTGTTTTGTCACTCTTCAAGTTTCTGCTCCAAACATCAAGACGGTATTCACAATGATAGAGAAGTCCTATTTTCTGGCCGGGTCTGAGTAAAATAAAGCACCGTTCTGGCTTGACCAATCTTCCCCTTAGGCCCGGATTGTCGAATTAAGTGCATGTAAAATGCGACGTCCAAATCAATTAAATGCGACATATTTCAATTCAATGCGGGTCAGCCGAATATTCGACTGATCCAGTCGAATAACTGAAGTTCGACAGTTGATTTAAACGCCGTATTTTACATGTGCCGAATCGAATTCAAATTATGTTAAATAATTTATGTTTGCTCGAATGGGAATTTAAAACCCGTCGCTCACGCTCAGCAATCTTATTCGGCAAGAAAGCGACGCTTAAATCAAATCAGCCGAATGAATTCATTCGAGTCGACTAAAATTAGTGTTTGATTCGGCGCATGTAAAATGCGACGTTTAAACCGGGCCTTACATCTTTTTCAGTTCCTCCATCCATAGCTATCACGCTTTCAAGACAGTGAAAGGAAGAGACATCTTCTATGGCTTCGTTGTTTAGCTTGGTTGCCGGGTTCTTCCTTTTTGTTGTTCATTCGAAATGTCTTGGTCATGCTCGTTTTGATGGGTCCTCGATGGTGAAATCTGTCATCCGCAAGGCCAGCGAAAAGATTTTCCCGTGGATTTTATCCTGTGGGATAGGAAGACGATTTCTGTCCTGGAGCCCTGTCGAACTGAGCTCCAGTCTTCACAGAAAATGGGGCTGTAAGTTCTTGGTTGTGTATTACTATACACGTGAAGCCAATGATTACTCTCGGCTACTGATCATAGACCCTACAAGATGATTCCTCGTCGGGTGCAAACCAGTTTTTCAGTCATATAACCTTCATCTGGATCTTTCGCGACGATGAAACGATTGTATGATTAACCGTATCTAAAACGAAATTCTCGATCGTGATTTGTTCTCGGCGCTCGTGGGTGTCCAATTGCAGCTATCCAATTTCGATTTTTTGTAATTGCTGGCGAGCGTTAGCGAGACAGCATACTATTCTTGTCAATAGGGGGAAAAATCCAAAATTTTGTCGGATGTAAGACTCGAAGCTTGCGCAGTAGAGCATTATCCGGGATAGTTGAAACGACAGTCATGAGCAAATCACATGGCTGACATCTAATCCGGGATCCACACGTTGCCATTAATTTTCTATTTGCTATGTCTTTATTTGCTTTTGTAATCACTCATCAAGGTCACGAACGGAAAGCGAACAATTTGTGTTTGGCTGGTAAGTATTTCTAAATGTTTTTATTTGCTAGATGTCTTCATTTGCTTGTAAATCGCGAATGGAGGTGTCAAGATATCGATCAAGTTCTTTCCACGGACGTTGATTCCTTCCAAATGCATCCAGCAGTACTGAAGTAACGAGGCCAAAATAGATCTACTACTACTAGTATTTTGAGTAAATTGCCAATGTGGGAAAAGATAGTAAGCTTGCCGTAAGCGATTCAAAATGTGCATCGTTCGTTGAAGCGAATCACTCAACTGTGAAATCAAAGGATTCGTTGTACTTTCACATAAGTTCTTCGCCCGTGGAGGCAAATACCCGGGGGCAAATAACTCAAATTCTGCGAACCACTCAACTGTGAAATCAAAGGGCTCGCGAATCGACAAAAGTTGATCACACAGTAAAGCAGCCAAACACAAATTGATCTCTGTTTTACTCCGGGATTCATCATTAATCCGTTCTTGACCTTGATGAATATTTTCACAAGGAAATGAAGGCATCTAGCAAATAAATATGTTAGAAATACCTACTTGTTTTATGGCAAAGTCAACTGCGCCTGGCACCTCGAAACCGCCTGTGCGTAAGATCGTGGTAAAATTCTCACGCGGAAAGTGATCTCAATTCTCAAGCGGTGGTTCTATAAAAGCAGCCAAACACAAATTGATCTCTTTCCGTTCGTGGCCTTGATGATGAATGATTACAAAAGCAAATAAAGACATAGCAAAGAGAAAAAATACCTACTTGTTTTATGGCAACAACAACTCAACTGCACGACGAAAGCAAAAGCGTCTGACAGCGTGCGATTCTCAAGTCGAAAGTGAGGTTTGGATCCCACAACTTTTTACCCCTTGGCCAGCACTCACTTTCATATTGAAGTTACTAGTTGGATAGCTATAGTTGGATACCCTCTTGAGCTTCAATAGCTTCCTTCTTAATGTTCCGGACAGTTTTAGTTAAATCTTATCGAAAACACTGTCCAATTACTATTGCTTATTACTGACCGATGTAGGTTCAACATCACAGTTGATTTCATCGCCTCAAAAACAAAAACAAACTTGCTGAACTGAAAAATGTATTCAGACTATAAAGATGAAAGGTAAGATAAAGTGGCAAAATGTAATAAATTTTAAATGTTAACTGTTATATATAAATGGTGCTTACTGTGAAATTAGGATACCTTGGTTCCTAATCAGGTCCTTAAGTTTTGTTAAAAAAGACCATTCTGTATTCAAGGGGGGGCCAACCTCGTTCCCAGAAGCCCTGGGAATGAGGTTGGGGTGTGCTCTTCATATTGACGGAATCATTCAAAGTACAGTATTTTAGTCTTAACAGTGCCAGTCTTCTGCCTAGTTTTTGCTACTTTTTTGTATGCTATGTATTGTATTATATTTCAAAAAACTCTATATTTCGAAAACAAGAAACTGTATTGAGATTATAGCCTAGAATGGTTCTTCCGAGAAGGGTGCTTCAATTCAAAATTTTAGTCTAATAGGTTCTTACATTTTAGGTTCTTATGAACCTCGTTCCCAGGGCTTTTTCCCTGGCTTGTAGCAAAAGGCCCTGGGGACAGGCTGGGTTGTTCTACGCAAGTTTTTAGGTTTTTACTGTCATCATTTTAATTTTTATTTCTTAATAAATGTTCATTTTACAGTTGGACTGGCCGGCGCATAGCTATGCTAGTCTAGGCGGGCAAGTCAATCATTAGTTTATAAATGCTATTTTTTATATAGCAAAAAATACCCTAAAGGTACGAATTAACTTTAAAATAAACCAAAAACTTGTTAATAAGCAAACTTTCGATCGATATATTTTCCCCCTGAAGTACAATATCGAGCAAGGATATAATAATACAATAAAGGGTATTACAAATATTAAAAAAACTTCGTTTAATTCCGGGAAAACCATTTCTACATCAGTAACACTTTATTTGTAAAATGGAAATATGGGCCCTAAAGATTAAAGTTCAAACCTGAGCCGGATTTCTGTAAGTAACACTTTGTCTTTGTTTGTTATTTCTGGCATCATGTTTACTAAAGAAGTGTTTGAGACCTGTTTTTATATAGGAATTGAAATTTTGAAGATCATAAGAGCTCAAACCAAAGTTATAATTCTGAAGTTGACTTGTTAACCTTTGCAAAGGCGTGATCGAACCAGTGGCAGATGTATATTCAGTTAAAAGTATGCCGCTATTAAAGGATCAGCAATAATAATGCAGTTTGTTTTAGCCTTTTCCAAGACCCCAAGTGCACTCGGTTTTCTTTTTGTGATTTCTGGATCATGCCTGGCTCAAACGATTACTTTCTTAAGCGACGTCAAAGCTTTGTTAAAGTTATTCCGCTTTTTCTGGTTTCTTTCACGATAGGTCTGCACTGCGTCATGAGAGTCTTAGGCGGCAACCAGTATCAGAGATATTTTGACGATAAGGATACGATAAAAAAGATGCTCTTGCATGCAATACCATTAATCAACAGCATTTACATGGCAACAGAAATAAAACGCTTTATTTAAAATTACTTCCGAATTAAATACCAAGCGCTTCTGATATTTGCTTCACAAGACAGATTCCAATATACCTATCGATATAAGCTCTTGGAAAAAACCTCTTTGATCGACAATGCGCTTATCAGCGAAAATTATCGGAGTTTAAAAGTAAACTCGTCACGTTGTTATATTTAGATAAAAAAGCATAATTGGGTGGACTAGAGTAATATCTCCTTTGAACCAGAACACAAATCACTTTGTGGCTGTTATTAAATAAGCTTGATCTAGAATTGTTTTGCGTATAAAAGTTGTTAAATGAAGCTTGCATGAGTTAATTAAGAATTCCAACAATCTGATGAAATCCTAATGGCGACAGTTTTATTCCTGGGTATCATGCCAGAAACTTTTGAAAGCAGTTTCCTTCATTTTAAAATTGTTGTACTGAATAGAAACGCTCAGTAAGAGTATATCGGTATCAATGCCAAAGTTTTCATATATAACATAACGAGCTCGTGGAAATGTTTCGAATACCGGTAGAATAAAAAAAAGTGTCGAAATTATTAACTTCTTGTCCAAACGCAAAACGTTTATTTTCTCTTTAGAAACGCGCAAAGATCTGAGAAAACTTCGAGTTTTTAAACTTAACCAAGTAATAATGATGAGGTCAGTAGTATAAAAATGCAGGCACTGTTTATATAATATTCCAGATTGCTTTAGATGATTCATCCAATGCAATATTGATTTTGTTATGGAAAACAGATAGACGCGCGTAAGAGACAATAAGCTCAGTTCAACGATTTGTGCGGTCAGTAAAGTGAAACAGACCAGGGGACCAGTGGAATTGCAGTAAGAAACAGCAAAACGAAACAAGGAAACAAGACAACAAGGAAAGGTTGCGAAGACGGATTAAAGATGACCAACGCGCCAGCACCAAACGCGAGCGATGTTGTTGATGATGAACCATACTTTTCGTTCTCGGCTGCCTTCAAGTATCCTGTCTCAGCATGTTACTTAATAATCATTGCAGTGGCAGTCATTGGAAACTTTATCGTTTGTTGTACAATCCTGGTTGACAGAAATCTTCGAAACAACCCAACCACTCTCTTTCTTCTGTCGTTGGGATTCTCTGATTTGGTGACGGCGACAGTCGTTGCGCCGCTTGATCTAGATATATTTTTTCTTCGAGGGGTCTGGTTGCATGGAGAAATGATGTGCGAAATCTGGAGAACTGTTTTTTTGATCACTGTAATCACCTCGATTTTGACCCTTTTAGCTGTTAGCGTCGATCGCTACAAGAGCCTCAGCGATCCACTCAATAAGTTTCGTCGAACGAGGTTCATGACTCGAAAAAAAGCTTTAATAGTTATTTTCTTCATATGGGCTTACAGCATTGCGTTTGCTTCGTTTCCCCTCATGGGCTGGAGAACTCACCCAGGCGAATCAGTTATCTTTGCAGGAATTTGTTGGTTTCCTTACCCAAGAATTTATACTACGCTGACATGTTTTCTGAACTCGTTTATACCGTTACTCATCACGTGTGGAATTTACATGAAGATCTATTGCATTGCGCGGAACCGAAGCAAGAGAGTCACCACCACTCGACGATGTGAGTGCGGTAAACTAACATTTTCACAAGAAGCCAATCGTTATTTAGGAAACCTTAAAGCAGCAAAGACCATCTCAATGTTTTTTGGTGTGTTCTTTTTCTGCTGGGTCCCGTATTCCTCGTATATAATTACCATCAGCTTATGTGAATCGTGTAAGGACATGATACCACTTGAAGCTTATTCTTTTACGCTGATGTTGGAGTACCTCAATTCGGCCCTATATCCTTTTCTTTTCGCTTTCCGAAGCAAGAACTTTAAAGACATTTACTCCAGGATAAGGAGTTCCGTCGTTCCCAAGATACGGCTGAAGAAGAAGTCTCGTAGAGCTTCTACAATATCAGAACTGACTTTCACGTCTGAGCTTCCAGATACACTGGACGATGGTATTTGGCTCCAGTCAATAAAGCTCCAGCAACCTGATGAATTAGCCAGTGTCCAAGACGTGAGGCTGTAGAAAAAATCCAACGATTTCTTCACAGTCGCACTATCATGATTGACTGTAAATATCTCATATTAAAAAGTGCAATTTTCCGTGATAAGAAACTGTGAGATCGAACAGCTTAAATGTCTCACTCTTCATATTTTAGCCGTTCAAAAATTCGTCCAGTTCCACCGGTCCCGTGTAAACGCAAGGTGGAACCGTGCAAGTTTTTGTCCATGCAAAGATTTGTCTGGATCCGTGTAAACGGGGCCTTAGACTAGAAACTTCTCAAACTCCTTAAGTTTATACAAAGAAATTCATGACTGCGACAGCCGGGTTTGAATATTTGATCTTAGGGTGCGTTTCTTTGAGAAACTCAAAGATTGGATTCTTAAATCCGAAAGAATGCGAAAACGGATTTTGCGTTTCTTTACTAAACAGACTAATCCAAGATCTCTCGGGTCATGGTGGCCGAATGAACCGAAGAATCCACTCTGGCAGGATTCATCGGTTCCTTTGATGCACCATGATCCAAGTGATGTTGAATTGATCTGTTTAAAAATTAAGAAATAGAAAACATGTACCGTGTTTCTATCGAGTTATACAAACACGAGTGGTAGCTTGGGAGAACAAGAAATGCTGTGGGAACACGAGCCGCAGGCGAGTGTTTCCACAGCTTTTTTGAGTTCTCCCAAACTTTCACGATTGTTTGTATAACTCGATAGATATACGCGTGCTTTCTTAGGACTGTATTCTAGAGAAACTTTGAGAAGATATATCAAAAACGAGAGAGAGTGCTTGGTCACATTTCCAAACACAGGAAATTCCTCAAAAATACCCCGCTTCCCTTCGTATTTTCAACTCTCTTCTCGGTGTTTGGAAATGTGTTCAAACACTGTCTTTCGTGTTTCATATATTATATCAATCTCGATCTCAATCTACCTGTGTACTGCCGCTAGAAAAAGCAAATGACAATGATATGATAAATAAAATTATAAACAAAATCTTACCTTTCCTTTTCAATAACGGTTAAAACTGCGGCTGTACTTATTAAAACAGTATTTTTGTCTAAAAAAACTCGACAGGGATTTTTAGCCTGCATTGGAGGCGTTTTCCGTGTGTTCACGAGATATCGTTGACTTAGGAAAACTGCCGGGGCGAGATAATCCTACTCCATAAGACACCTTCCTGTCTATCCCCAAGCCACCCTTAATTTGAGCTTTAAGGTCTTCATTTCAATGTTAGATCGAATGCCTAAAACTATAAATTGTGACACAATAGGCTACCATAGCAGCGATACAATCTGTTAAAACCTTTAATTTTAGGTTAAGTGATTATAAAGTGTGGCACAATAGGCTAACACAGCAGCGATGTGTTAAAACCCTTCATTTTAACTTAAATGCTTATAGTTTGTTACTATTATCGTATCGTTGCTATGGTAATCTATTGTGCCATGAAGTTGACTACTACTCGTTTAACAACGGTTGAGCAGTTGTGTGAAGCACTTTAACCAAAACGTAAGAGTGTTTTTAATAGTTTGTATCGTTGCTATATTAACCCTTTTGTGCCGCAAAGACGACTACTATACGTACTACTTGCTTAACAATGTCACTGTGACGACAATTTTTGCATACAACTTTCTGGGCTTCGAGTTCCATTTCCTACGATCTGTAGCAGTTCTTGTTCGGCTGACCTTCTGTAGTAAATTGTTGTTAGGCCTTCCTTTTGTCTCTTTGGCGGGTCTGTCTGGTCAAGTGAAGCTGATTCGTTTCCAACTCTTCCTTCAGTCCTATTTGAATTAGCATCTTCTCTTCGTGTGTTTCCTCCAGAGACCTTCTTACTCAGACTTAATCCGTGAATTAAGCATTTGTCACTCTTCACGTTTCTGCTCCAAATATTCTGCTCCAAATATCACTGATGTTTGGAGCATAAACTTGACGAGTGACAAAACCTTCACGGTCTTCACAATGGTAGAGAAGTCCTAACTCTCTGGGTCTGAGTAGAATAAATACCGCTCTGGCTTGAGCAATCTTCTCATTATATCCTTTTCATTTCCTCCATCCATATCCATAAGACAGTGTAAGGAAGAGACATTTTCTATAGCTTAGTTGAGTTCTTTCTTTTTGTTGTTCATTCGCAATGTCTTGGTCATGCTCGTTTTGATGGGTCCTTGATAGTGAAATCTGTTATCCGCAAGGCTGTGGCCAGCGAATAGATTTTATCCTGCGGGAAAGGAAGGCGATTTCTGTCTTGGAGCCCTGATAGACTGAACTCCAGTCTTCACAGAAAAGGGCGGTGTAAGTTCTTGGTTGTGTATTACTGTATAGGTGAAGCCAATGATTACTATAGACTGTGCAAGACGATTCATCGTCTGGTAAAAACCAGTTTCTCAGTCATATAACCTTCATCTGGATCTTCTGCGACGGTGAAACAATTGTATGATTAATCGTATCTATAACGAAATTCTCAGCGGGTCAGCAGCGGGAGTAGTATAGTAATTGGGGGTATAAGCACATTTTCAATATTTGTTTTTGCCGACTGCTTTACTTTTTGTATATTATTTTTTATACTATATTTTTCAATATTTGTTTTTACCGACTGCTTCACTTTTTTTATATTATATTTTTTTAATATTTGTTTTTGCCGAATGCTTTACTTTTTGTATAGTATTTTTTATACTATATTTTTTAAATATTTTTTTAATATTTTTTTAATATTTGTTTTTGCCAACTGCTTTACTTTTTGTATATTATTTTTTATACTATATTTTTCAATTTTTGTTTTTGCCGACTGCTTCACTTTTTGTATATTATTTTTTTAATATTTTTTTAATATTTGTTTTTGCCAACTGCTTTACTTTTTGTATATAATTTTTTATACTATATTTTTCAATTTTTGTTTTTGCCGACTGCTTCACTTTTTGTATATTATTTTTTTAATATTTTTTTAATATTTGTTTTTGCCGACTGCTTTACTTTTTGTATATTATTTTTTATACTATATTTTTTAATATTTTTTTAATATTTGTTTTTGCCGACTGCTTTACTTTTTTTTATTTCTAAAGTGACTTAAAGACTTGGCAAATTATATAATTATAAAAAATGGAAGAAAAAATTATCTCAACATATAGTATGAACAAACGAAATCTCTCAAAACTAACCAAATCTCAACTAATCAATTTAATATTGAAACAGAATGAGAAAATAAAACAACAGGTTAAAACAAGAGACATACCAAAACCATTACCAAGGAAAAATGTAAAACAGATGGTACAAAAATATGAAA
>CM042748.1:30540060-30553622 GCA_022496165.2 Catalaphyllia jardinei | reverse complement strand
GTGGGTGAAAGCCGTGGGTCGTGGGTGTGGGTAAAAGTCGTGGGTAAAAAAAACGAAAAAAAAAATTAAAAATAGTAAAGAACACCAGTTGCCTATATCCACATTCCCGAATTGCATTTTAATGATGATGAAAACAAAATGGGTGGTATGACGAGGAAAAAAGAAAGAACATAAAGGCAGAAACCGACACAACGTGTCCGGTTTTCCCGCGCTTTTTCGAGTTTTTACAGCACGGACAGATCCGCAAAATGTTTTACACGACTAGGACAGAGCAAGAAATTTCTACATTTCGGCTCTCAGATGTAAAAGTCGTCGTTTACTAGCAGCTGTAATGTAGAGAGAGGAGAATTCTCGCCTCCTCGAACCACACTTGCGTAGGTTCTCTTACAAGTACCGTCACTGTCTTCGCTTCCAGAAGCCATTTAAGGAGACAGATTGAAATTATAAAACAAATAAAAAGCAGTGATCGCACTAGAAACAATAAGCTAAAAGATTGATTACCAATAGATGACCGTATGCGCGCCGCACAAGAAAACAATGAGTGCTTCATTGCCACATTTTCCCGTTGTCATTTTGCGTTACACGCAACGATGTCACGGCGCGTATTACATCGTGAAGGACAACCTCGTTCCCACGGCCTTTTCCTCAAGCCAGGGAAAAGGCCCTGGGAACGAGGCTGCGTCCAGGAATTCACAGGACTGGGTAATACTGGGAGGGAACAGGAGTCGATAGCGTTGTCAATTTATCGGTTGCCAAATTTATACACTTGACTAATATACTTCAATAAAGCAGCATCATTTAAACAAACGCGCCATTTTTATCATTGCTGATCACCATTACTGTCAGTAAAATTGAGGAGTTTATTTTGGATGAGCAGCAACAGTGGTCGCGAATGCCCGTAAAAGGCCCGGATAGCGCTGGAGAGAGGTGTGTGCTGGGAAAATAATTTGGGGAGGGCTAAAGCCAGACTCAAGCCTGCAATGATAGATAGGTGTCGGCGGGATTACCCATTGAGGTGTGTTTGAAGTTTGCGTGCCAGACCAGCACAGTACACCGTCGAAAAAAACATTCTACGCTGTGTCGGTTTCTGCCTTTATGTTCTTTCTTTTTTCTCGTCATGCCACCCATTTTGTTTTCATCATCATTAAAATGCATTTATTAATTAATTAATTAATCATTAATTTTTATTTTGTTATTTTTTTTTTTAGTTTTTTTTACCCACGGCTTTTACCCACACCCACACCCACGACAGTTAGTCATACTCTACGACTTTCGTAGGGTTTAGGCGTTTATACAACCACAAGAGTAGCTCAACCAATCGGGTGGAATAAAAAAGGAATTCCGGAAACCGCAGCACATGCTAAGCACATTTTTGTGGTGTTGCGCTCAAATTGCGGCATATATCCCAGTACGTAACAAATTCAATAGACTAGGCATCAAACATGGCCAAGTTTCGAGGTTCACATGTACAGTGAGTATATTTTACTTGCCTTTGCTCTAAATACCCATTAATTCTCCATATGATTATTTATTTATATTATTATTTATGATGAATTAAATTTCCTGCCAAATACTGCCAGGTCAAACGTTGACCGAGGGTAATTACGGGGAAATTATTTGCAATGTAACCGGAGGACAAAACATAACCGGAAACCCAAACCGATCCGAACCCAGAGCAACTACCCACAGGATTACCTCGGGCAGAAGGCGAGTGTAACCACAACTATAGTATCGAATTTTCGGTCAGGACATATTAAAAATAATTAAGGGAAAATCGGAGATGTTGGACTTAAATAGAGTAAGAGTTTTGGGGAGCGGGCCATACACCTCTGCCGACATTTTCAGGGGGTACCCCACGGGGGTGCAAATCAACCTTTTCTTACCCTGATTTCAGTTTTGTGCAGTTTGCTGACGTAGTAATTTGCATGGTTCTAGCAAAGGTGGTAAATAAGCAGAAAACCTCTTATGCTAAAGTTACGTGCGCTCTAATTAGATTATTATATTTGTTGCGTATCAGTGTTTCTGGGTTCTGTGTTCCAGTGAAGCAGTTTCTACACAGCTAATGTGACTCCTCACAACTTGGACTGCATCTTAGCCGACAAACTGTCCCTTCTCAATTGCGCCGCGTTAGCACGAATCTCGTATTCGTGTAGATCGGTAATATCTGATGCAAGGGTGCTCTGGGTCAGCGTGGAACGTCTGCAGCTGAAGTCGTTTGTGGCCTTGGGTCGGCGTCTGACAGATTTCAACACCATGTTGTAGGTAGCTTTAAATTGACTGTTACGGAACGCGAAAAGGAACGGGTTTAGGGCCGAGTTAAGGTAGCCAAACATCAGTAATACAGTACGAACTTCGAACGGAATGTGATTTGAACACGTTTCACATAAAGTGGCGATCATGCTGATCGAGGAGTATGGAACCCAGCAGCAAAAGAAAGCGCCCACAAAGATGGAGATGGTCTTAGCCGCTTGGACGTTTCTGGAATAAACCTTTTTTTCTTCAGTCGAACGTAGTTTTCGGCTTTCAGTTCCGCCAAAGTTGTAGTGTTGCCCGCGAGCGATGAGATAAATCTTGATATATATGGCACAGGTTATCAGCAAAGGTAAAATAAAATTTAAAGAAGAACTGAGTGTCATGTACACCAAGGGAAAGGGGAAATAACAGATGTTGTTGTTGATGAACCTCTCCTCTGTTCGCCAGCCCATGATGGGAAGTAAAGCGAACAGCAAACTGTATAACCAGATAATGAGGCTGATAATCAAAGCTCTTTTCCGAGTCATGAATCTGGCACGGCGAAAGCGATTCAGAGGATCACTGAGGCTCTTGTAACGATCAACGCTGACGGCCAAAAGGGTCAAAATCGAGGTGGGCACAGTGATAAGGTACACCGTTATCCAGGCCTGGCACATTATTTCTCCGTGCTTCCACTGCCAGTTAAGAAATAGTCCCTCTATGTCAAATGGCACAGCGATGGTCACAGTGAGGAGATCGGAGAACGCCAACGAGAAAATAAACAGGTTTGTTGGATTATTGCGAAGGTTCTTGTTGATCGGAATAGCGTAACAGACCATGAGGTTTCCAATGATTGCCACCACTACGATTAGTATGTGACACGTCACGACTGGATACATGAAGCTTGGCGAGAATGAGACAGGAGTATCTGTAACCCTTGGGTCACCTTGTGGTGCGGAAGTGTTGTTCATCTTTTGAATCGGAGGCTGGCCACACAAAGTTTACCGAGGGAAACTTTGAAAAAAAACACTTACAACACTGGCACTTTTCCCACTTGATTTCTTCAAGCTGAAGTTATTTTCTAAGCTGTCCCGGTTTTTCTAGACTTGAAGTGAAGTAAGTTTCAGAGATCCTTGGAAGTTAATGGAGGTTTATACGACAAACAAGACGCCCATTTGCGAAGTGCTGTCGGAAAGTTAACAGAATCAATTTAAAAGTGCTTGTCAAGACTAATCATAAGTTTAATCCACAGCCCTTGAGATTTTCTCTCTTAATTGAACTGAAAATGAAAAAAATAAAAAGCATTTCATTAAAAGCGGTATTCATAAAGAAAAATTTAATCTTCATGAATTTTACGCCAGCTGGCATGCGAAGTGTTAGAGCGAAGTTCCTTTCCTCTGTGTAACACTGGATGCAGTTTGGCCTTCATATGCGGTTCTTTAATGACTTAACTTCAGATCTGCCGTCACAAGAATTTATTCTGAATTAAAAATCACTGTTGCAATTGCTTCATGTGGGCGTTTTAAAAATAGCTGTATATTTTTTTCCGTGGGATAATGGCATTGTTCTAGTATTAGTACCCTTGAGTCACCCGTAAATAACACAATTCGTTTCTTTGTGACACAAATCTGATTCTGGCTTTCAGCTCCCAGAAACACACAGCTGCGTACCGATAAGTCTTCAATATTATCGGAGTAAATTTTAAACTATCAATTAATTTCCAAGGAATTTATATATCATTGTGTGGTATGACTGCTAGCAGGTAACATCAATAACAGGAACTAATTTGTTCTATCGTTCCGTGAAAGTCGGAAATAAAGACAACAAATAAGAATGCTCGTACTGGAAGACGAAATTCCCATATGTGTATACGTATATTGATAACAAGTGTTTTTGTTAGAGGCCAAAAGCTAAATGTAAAGTGCGCTACATACCTCAAAGACGCCGAAATGTTTGTATAGAAATACGATATAGCACGATATAGGACGATAGCACGATATAGGAAGAAGAGTCATGATCCGGATGATTCACATATTAGAAGTCAGTTTTATCAGCCAATTTTGTTTTATTTCCTCTATTTCATTTTATGCAAAACAAAGCAATTCGTGTTCGTGTTCGTGTCAAAAATAGGCTTATAATGATTTATTTAAGAGCCTTTTATTAATACATTTCTCGATCAACTAACAGTTACAAGATTTGGGAAGATTTGGAATAATGAAATTTCATGAAAGGGCTAGAGGGCCTGGTCAGCAATTGACCTAATTGAATTCTAGAATGATCAAAAAAATTATCTTGTATAAACGTAACGTTTTCCCAAGTTAATTTGCTCATGGGAAGGTCTCAAGACTAAAGAAGCGATTCCATGCTCTATCGAGATCTCTAGTTACTCAGTAAAACTAAAACGGTTATCTTTTGATAAGTTTTCTTTCTTCTCAAACTGCCAAATTCATGGAATGTCCCAAATCCTGATAAACAAGTGCACAGAATATATCTATACTTTTTTTAGCCAGCTGAGGTTCCATAGTTAATAAATCTGTCTGATTCTGTTGTTCTTTTGTGATATTTTTGACTGCGTTCTGTAGGTTCTCTAGTTTCGTGTTTGTCAAGAAACGAATCCTTCTACGAAGTCAAAACAACTTGATAGTGACGCCGAGTTCCTTTTGAATTTCGGCAATTTCACAGCGTAAGGAGGTTTCCTAATTACTCCGTTGCATTGTTGATTACCAATGAGATTTTAAGATAAACAATACCTGGAGGGGAACACGGAAGGAAATCGAAACATAAAATAGTAAATTCTAGGGATTACTACTAGTAACGATTTATGATCTTTACACCACGGACCCGCCTCTATTTTAACTGGTGGATTAAAAATTATTGTTTGCCACTTATTTCTTGACGAGTCCATGCATTTGAATATTAAAGAAAGTGTATTTAGTTTTAGTTTTAGTATTTCAATTTATCTATAGCCAAAAGACCTTCGCAAATGAGATTTTGTTTTGACAAACACAATACGAAAATAAAATCGCAGCTTCTAAACACAAACAGTGACAGCGAAGAAAACAAATTGTACAGCCTAAACGGACTTTAATTTTCGATAAACGATTTTTCAGAGTCTTTATAAAATACAAACAACTAGTTCAGTCTAAAAAAACAGCATCAACAGAATACAGGCTGGGGTGGCCAGCGGTCACCTGCAATCAGTTGTTTTTTCACAGTGTTTTGGAATGAGTGCATTTTCTTGAAATTATTAATCCACTTAGAAGGGGTGTTCGACTACCACCACCGACAAAATAGCACTCTGAATTTTTCTGAAGTTGGTCTTGTCATGTTCAGATAACATTATGCTGACAGTATAAGGGGAAATTTAATCATGGCTTGATAAGTTGGTTTGAGTTTTTCGTGTTCCTGTTTTGTCGCATTCTGTTGCAACAACAAATTGCTTTTATATTTTCAATTCTTTTTTTCATTTATGTATAATGGATTTTTCTTTCAAGCAATCCTGAAGCTTTTTTAGTAAGTCATCCATCGGGCACTGAAAAATGTCACCTTTTTTTGGCAGCTACATTCATCCAGCGTACATTTTGTTTAAAACGAAGGAAAATTCAGTGTTGACCCTACGCCCTTTCATCGAATAAACCTTAAATTATTGCGACTATATTAGCTCAACTGCTGTATGAATTATCCGTGTTTCACTTCAATGCTTGCATTATGCACAGGACATAGTTAAGACAGAAATGAGGGAGACAGTCACATCAACCAATAACATCAAATGCACCGTGTTGACCTTCCAAACAGTCCGCAGACAAAAATTGATTTACATTACCTACAACGTGAACACAGATGACGAAGCGAATGCAGATGAGTACCTAGTTGCCTTGATTTGTACCCCCTATCCTTGTCTCATCCTCTCGGCTTGGCTTTGAAATGAAATCTCTGGAAAATTCGATCATTAAATTCAAAATATTGACTTACTTAACAGTCGTGACGGGTTTGAGAGGGAGATTAACGCCTAACGCCCTGCAACTCAATAATTACGTACTTCTGGCTTCTTCTGATATAGGCGTAAGACCAAAAGACTTAAATCTCAAATATGACGGGCCTCTAGGGTGGTACACGGAAAGACAAACAAAATTATTTCCGCAAAAATAGCGAATCTTATTAAATCGATGCTATCAACAAGAAGCGACAAAGATTTATGAAGCTTTGCCCCCTATAGGGAGCAAATATCAAATATCTCTAACTTTATCTTTACAGACTGTTTAATAGACTCAAAATGTGAGTTCATTTTGAGAGCGTCTAGGCAAGGCGCGTTCTTTTACGTGTTTGGAGATGTTAATTATTTTTCTCTGGTAATGAGTTTGGGTGGGCAAAACGGAAGGCGGCTTTATGAAAGATGACAAATTTCTATATTAATAAAGTTTGGCGGTGCTTTCATCTGCAATAAAACGAGGCTTATGCGAAGAGTAATGCCGAATTCCTGTCGTTAACAAATTAATGAGACTTTGCTGTCAGTACATCACCGGCAGCTTAGAGAGACTATAGGGTAGTATAGAATGCTCTTGATCACGTTTCACGGAAAACGAAGCCCTTTCACAACTCACGGATTGCACGCATCACGCATCATTTTCACCCGAACTTACAAAATTAAAGAGACCTTGATACTTAAGTCACGATTTGAGTATCGTGAAAAAGTCAGCCTAATAAATTTTTCGAGTTCGTTGTTTGTAATCCGTGTTAATCTTCTCCATCGTTAACCATCCTTGTTTCTTTATGGTTTAGTGTTATCTCTTTGGTGTTTTTCTATCTTAGTAAACTACTATTTTCAGGTTTCCTATGATTTGAAGGTAATTTTATACGTAGCCAAAATACCGTGACCTAACACCTTTTATTTCCAAAGCAGCGCCTTGTTTGACGTCCTCACCATCTCTGCAGTCCTTTTTCCCACTAGCAGCAAAAATAAAACCGCGTTCCATTGAAGCCTAATGCTGAAGGATCGAACGGATTGCTGTTCAAGGCTATGCAATGTTCGAAAATATAGAAGACATAATCGATAGAAAATATAAGGATTGAACTTTTATTTCTCGTTTCACAGAAAATTACTTTGATAGGTCACGATTAAAAAAAGACAAAGACTAGCTATTTCACATTACACGAGAAAAAAAAACATTATTTACGAATCACGAAAATGCGTCTTATCATGGCCACTCTTCGAGAGAGGAGTTAAACTTTCCTTAGATGTTCGTCCAAATTGACTCAAGCCTGTAAGCCTGGAGCATTTATCGATATACAGATCTGACGAAAAATTGATCTTTTAAAGGTATAATAGTGTGAGCAAAAACAATGTATACCACAGTAAGTAATTTTTTGCAGATACCAAACATTCAAATAAGACAACTTCAAAATAAACAATTTGCGTATTTGCACAAACCGTGCAAAACATTAAACTCGAAAAATGGCAGTAAAGGAGGCGCTTGAGGCCCACACCTTAATTCACAAATCAATGGCTTAGAGGATCTCTTTATGACATCGCTTTGAATGTGGATGACAATAAGTAGGTCATGTGTGTGGTTAAAGATTAATGCACGTGACCGATTGAATAGCCTGCGTAGCTTGGCGGTTTAAGCAATTTTAAGGCGAACACACAAAGCGGAGTTGTCTCTCTCTCAGGCTCGTCACGGCTTTTCCTCTTTCCTAGAGCCCTCAAATTGCTTAAAAACTGCCAAGCTACGCAGGTTACCGATTGAACTGCCCTGCATGTTCGTTGACCAATCGAATCTATTCGTATCAAGAGAAAGCGGTGACAGTCTGTGGAGAAGAAATAGGTCCTACAATCACTTTGGGCCATGAACTACTGACAGTTTTCCACTGTTTCCAAATATCAAGCAAAACCAAGAGATTACCAAGATAGCTACCTACTTTGATTATCTTCTGCCAAAACGGCTTCGTCTCTAATTGTTGTTCTGTTAGAGAACTGGAATACGCGAATACCCGTGCTTCCAAATCCGTCAAAGAAACGAATGGATAATGGCTCTTACAAAAACTGATTTACAAGAAAGAGGTTAGCGCGACTTGCCAAAGTTACACTTATTAAAGGGAAAAGAAAAACAATGAAACCATCTATGTTAATATTAAGCAGCTCTTCAAATAGCAAAAAACCTCGGTTGTTCGACAGATGGATGACGCTGTCAACCAGATAAATCACTATTCAGTGGATAGCGTGGCTTGTTTTGTTAGCACTCATACGCTGGAGAGCGACTTATCCGCGGTGGAGAGCGTTAACCAGCCTTTGAAAGTGTAATGGTAACTCTGTTCAAAGTCGCTTTGTTTTTTATATCTCGGCCTCATTGATTCGTCGCATATCTTTAATGGTTCTGTGTCGCTAGATTCAGGGTTCAAAATTTCGTTTCACTTTGAAAGTTGTCCGATTGAACGAAAGACCTTAATTTTGAATTAAACAGGTTAAATGAACTAGGGTCAACTGGCATTGACGTCGACCACCTGTAAAAAAATTTTAATTTGTCGTGCAATCACGTGTGTTTCTTCCATGAAGTCAACTACTGTATTCTTTCACGCCGACGGCGTCCTGTTTACAAATTGCGGCGAGCCGGGGTTTGATATTGTTCTTGAAAAAATAAAAAAACAAAAAACAATGCAGCCTTTCAGCTGGTGCGGAAGAAGAAAATTGAATTAATGTCGATTATAAAACCGATCTTAGTACAATTTTATTTTTATTCTGACCTTTTAATGAAATTTTCTCAGTTCGTTTCATCAAACCGTTATTCGAAACCGTTACAACTGTTAGCCCTTTATCCTCAAATCCTCAGTGAAATCTGGAGTTGACCTAAACAGGCTCAATTCATATTTCTGTGTATGAAAATTCATAACTATGGCTACTGCTTGCATTTGAAATAGAATCTCATTTCTTCTTATTATTATTATTCTTATCTCCTGGCATTTTAACAATAATATACTGTAAAAAAATACTTCCGCGTTCATTATACCACTAAGTACTTTTCTCTGAGAGAAAATGATGTAGCCAATGCAGAAACTTTCACAAATAAAAATCTTCTTCCTTTTTAACTATTGTATACAATTCAATTAACCGAACCAAACAATTAAATCATTTGGAGAAATTGCACAGGATTAAACTACGTGGTTAAAAAACGTAAACAGTTCACTATCAAAATCTTAACGGAAGTTGGTCGAGTAGACTATAATTTGTGCACAAAAGATAGCATTTTCTAACACTACCTCAGTAGATATATATTTAAGTCAGCTGGAACCAAAAATTTGACTTGGATAAAACTCTTCCTCGCAGACAATACAGTTTATAAAATGTAGATTCATACCGATTAAAACGAAATAGCTGAAGAGGACGAAGGAAGACCATTAACTCTTCAATGATTTGAGCGATTGTTTGTCTCCAAAGAACGGCTTTGAACAACTGCAAAATTATTTAGCGCTTGACATTCTCGCAAATTTTAAACGCTGTGAAGCGCGAGGAGAACAAATAGTGTTGGGTACGCGTTTTACGTGTACTCAAGCGTAACAGTCATAACCTCAAGAAGCTACCGACATATAAAGCAATGACTAACCGATTGTACAACCGCGAAATTGTTAACGCCAGAAATGTGTCGGTTCCTAACTTGAACACCGAATAGCCACAATGCCCATAGAAACTGTGTCTGGCTAGAGTCTTATAATCATGAGCAGTTTTGAATTTCAGTGGGTATGAAAATTTATGCAAAAGAAAATAGGGTAAACAGAGCCGGACGACATGGGGAAACCAGATTGTTAAGGGAATGCACACTTACGTTTTATAGTTTCAGCTCACAACTGAAGTGGCACAGCACCCAGCCAGATTAACCCAGTTTGTTGCAGCTCTGTTGGCTCGGCTTTTTATCATAAACTAAGTATTATTTTAAAAGCTTTTTAATTTTTATTTTATAATTTATACGAGACTCGAAAAAGTTCTTGTTGTTGACGTCAAGAGAGGTTTGGTTTGTAATTTCAAGAGAGAATCGGGGAGAAGGGTCTTTTTAGTTCAAATCCCCCGCAAAAATAAACCGTTCGGTTTTTCAAAAACAACACTATAAATAAAAATACTGAATAGCTAGATTTCGTAACTTGCGAAAGAAATGTAACAGAACCGTCACATACAGAAAGAAAAGTATTACGATAATTTCTTCACGCTCCGCTTCCGGCAAATATAAACAATGCAGCAAAGTTATTAAATACTGAACATCAAAGCATATTAAGTGTTTTTGTTTAGGGAAAATATAGCGTGTTTTACTGCTTTTTACGGCGACTGCAGAATACAATCGAAAAACAAAAATTTCAATCTAAACTAACTGCTTGCGTTCTATGCTGCTCATAACTCAACGTTCCCACATACCAAGTGTATCCACTGACCGTAAAATCGAAATAAAATAGCGATCGGGTAAAATTCTAAAACGCAGTCACTTATTGAGGTAAAATTAAAATACTCTTTGGCTGACTGGAAAACATAATACAATATGGAATGTTTTTCTGTTATTGAACAGAGATTATTTTCTACATAAATCTCAGCAACCAAGTCTAGTTTTGTAGTTGGAATTAAAAGTAATAAAACGCCCTTAGAATAGCAATTTTCAGCAAAAACTGAGTAAAAAACATACCAACAAAAATGCGCGTGTCCACGAAAGGCTTTTTAAAGATACTGAAGCCGTTGATTCTAACACCAGTGTGGTCTCGCTCGAAACATATTAACTTGCACAATTCATTTCATTTCCTTGATTATCAATAAACAACAGTTCATGCTGAGTTTACACATTTACTTATTTACCCGACACGGGCTCGCACTGGGAACATAAGAACCGAAAAAAAAAGAGAAATGGACAATTACTGTGAAAATATTGCAAATCTCCGGCTGTGCAAAACATTTTGAGAGAAGGCATTGTTAATGTTACATGTACTGACAAGAAGAAGAAAAAAACTTAAATATTGTAAATGCACTTTCATTTGCATAGTTTCTTTAAGTTTTAGTATTTCGTAAAATCTAATAGAAAGAAAACAAAAACTTGCACACAGACTGAAAAACGTCAAGTGGTACTAAACACATAGGCTAGAAGAAGCGGTAATGATTTTGGACTGCTGTGCTGGTAAGGCCGGAGTGTTCACCAGAAGAATAGTCCTACAGAGATGCAAGCTGGCATTGCTCAGATGCACAAAATTGTTGAAGACAAAACTAGCAGTCAAATTTCTTATCCGTTATTAAGTTTCACTGCAGGCGAGTAGAGTGAAATAAAACCAAACTCCGCAGGATCAAACAGCTAGAAAAGAAGTAAGAAATGATTTAAAGTTAGGACACTTGAGATTTAGGGATATATTCAACAGTCTTTAAACCCAGAGTAAAAGCAATCAAACATTATTGTTTATTAAAGATGAAACCTCTCGACTTGACAACCAGCTCTTCAAAAGCTACATTTGAAAAAAAAATTACACAATTGAAACGTAGATTACGAGACGGGTTAATTGCAAAGTCGGCCCTTTGTTTGACTTAGGAATAAGCTCAGATAGTGGTGAGTGATTTCTGTTAATAATGGAAAGTTTCGATGCCAGAAGGTTATGGATGTAACAAAATTTCAGCATGCTGATTTGATAAGAGCACGTCATTTAATCCCAAACAGGGTAGGAAGTTGAAATTCAGTCAATGCTACAGAAACTTAAAATCTAGCACAGAAAGGTGAAATTAAATTGCATGTATATCAAGTAACTAAAAGACTTTTCTAGCTCGTGAAATGTCGAATAAATAAGCGCTCGCGCATTTTTTTAACACTACAAATCGCACTCGCACTACTCACGGGCTCTTGCAATCTATTTCAGTCTTCGAAAAACTTTATTTCTGTTTAATTTGACCATTTTTTTTCAAAATTATACTCGATATCATCTGATTAACAATATAAAAACACCGTTTTTCAATGCAAATAAGGGATTGAAACCTATTCGATCCCGAGGTGATAAAATGTGTAGACAGTCCCTTTTTCTCATTCATCAAGTCTAGCGAACGGTTGTTGACGTCAATTCGCGACATACTGGTGGGAAGAATAATTTTTCCCCTTAAGGAATTGGCGAGACCAATCATTTGGAAAGGAAAGGAAACTGCGTGCAAAACAGTGAATAGCTTTTCGAACCCTTGACGATAGCAATGGTTTTCCCAAGCGCTGATCATGACTGACAGCGTACGAAATATATCTCGCAATGAATTTTACTCTCTTTAAAGGTGTCTTGGGCTAGATATTGATATGCATATACCATATGGCGTCTTAGAATATTCAGGTGCAAATCCGTTCATACCACTATTCGACAATGCGTTCTAAACCAGGATTTAATTAATGGTATCAAGTTTCATTTAAATTAGCCGTTAAACCATTTCAGATACAGCAACCGTATCAGACACAGTTTTGCTATTTAAATAACACGGAATGCACCTTTTCTCAGCGATCAAGTTGTCCCTGCCTATTAAAACCAAGTAAAATGGGACCTATGATTGACTCCTTTTCTTTGTTTGTGGATACTTGGTTGCAGATTGGCTCTCTGTGTGTCAAAAGATATTACAAGATAGTCTCAACATTTGAAAAGGAACAGGTTTCAGATATAAACTCTTCTCTCCAGTCTCCTGGCGCTAGTCCAGGGAATACAAACAGTATGTATGTATGTATGTATGTAAATCTTTATTTATTCACGGAAAATCATCAGTTAAGCTAAGTTAAAAACTAAGACTAATTACAGCTGCTTTACATGATTGCCGTGTGGGAATCCGATATATCAGCTACCTTCTTGATATTTCGCTTAAAATGCTCAACGGATGCAGCATTTTTTAACAGTAATGTTAGCGTAACTGTTAAAGTTGTAAATTTATGCGGTTACAAAAACGACTTACTGTACTTACAGGAAGGTTCTCTTTCTCAATATTTTTGTTCAAAGTCAGCCTAAGTTTCGTTAGAGATCAACCCTCTATTAAGAACAGTAGATGAGAGGACGTAATTATTTAAATTTAATCGTACCAAACTTCGGGATACATTATAGGTCATACGTCGTTATCGGAAAAAATACAATGAAATCGGAGTTTTCTTCGGTTAGAAGTCGAAGACAGATTTTTAAGCCAATCAGAGAAGTAAGCCATTTAAGACCGACCACTCAAATTGTCCCGCGTGAAAAATGAATTACCTTCATTTTTTTCCACACAAGTCAAGCAACATGAACGAAATGACCTTTATTTCGGTAGATTCGCTTCCTTTATTTTTTGAGGAATTTGCTGCAGTAAAACTTTTAAACTTCGCACAAAAAGC
>CM042748.1:30510060-30537560 GCA_022496165.2 Catalaphyllia jardinei | reverse complement strand
AACTGAACGATACACCCAATGAGCGACAATTTGGAAAGGTTCAATAAAAGAACACAGCCGGGATGTTTGTTTCTAAGGCAGCTGCTTCATTCAAATTAGCCTCTCACTAATTATAAATTACTCTATAAGAAATAAACATTTTGCACATTTGCAGTAGCTGTCATATAATGTCCAGCGTCTTCCCAGCCGCTTAGTCCTTAGGCGTTCTCTCTTGCCTCGCTGTCCGCGCGAGGTCTAGTCAAGAGTGAGCGTTCTCGGCGAGTGTTCTTCGGGTAGTGAGAATCCCGTTAGCCGAGAACGCCTAGGGACTAGGCTGGTGTACGTGCGACTAAAAGTACATTGGACAAGGCGCGGGAAAAGTTCCTTTCACAAAGGACACTTGTAAATTCGTGACAAGTCACGAGGTTCTCAACAATCATTTCAACCAATGACTGACCGCCATGTCATGTCATGTCAGTGAAGCGCAGAGATGCGCGCCCCTCTTGTATGGCAACTTGAATGGTTCTGTGCTACTGAATTCTGCTCTTGTAGAAAACCATGACCACGCTGATACTTAGGCCCTGCAGCGGTGGTCAATGCAGTCAATATCCTTTGAAAAGTGTGCGTGACACGGAGTTGATGAATTAAGATGGCGGTCTTGAGAATTAGGTGATCACAGAACCGGCAAAACCTGTTCTACTGAATGATGCGTCCATCTAGAACACTTTAAATCGTCTTGCTGCTAAACTAAATTGCAATATAAAAAAGCAGCAACCACATCCGTCTAAACATAGCGGCGTTTAGGTGTTTATACAGGAGTATAAATACAGGAGGCATTGGTGAGAATAGCAACATTTTAATTCATCGTTAATGCAGCTAAAACTTTAGACGCACATTCTCCAACCTGTGTAAAAAATACAAATATCATTTCTTATGACACTGTCACTATTGTTTCATTATACTGCAAAATAGCCTGTTCCATACCCTCTTGATAGTTGGGAACGAGCGAAAAAAGAGCGAGCGAGAGAAACAACGAGGACCGGACTGGCTAACTGGAAACAAAATCGGGTGGCTGTATTTCCATATTTAGGGTTTGTCTGTTTTGTTGATCTGTGACGAGAGAATCTCTAACGCAGTAGTTCAGGACGTTCGTCGACTTATGACGTTCCCATGGCAACTAATTTTGACGTCCAGTTTGTTAGTAAAAAGTTAAGAATGACGTTTACGGCAAATGGCAAAAAAATGATTCCGACTTTTTGTTTTGTTTTTTCCTAAAACTTAAACTAAGTTAAACACAAAAGAAGAGAAAAAACTCCTATTCAGAGCAAATACCAACATTCTCACTTGCAGCTGCAGGGTTAGAATAGATAAAAAAAACAAGGGATAAAGTTTAAGTTTTTGCCCTTTGCCATAAACATCATACTTCATCTCTCTAATAACTGCCTGACACAAAACGTCAGAAAGACGGGAAGGTTAAAAGTACTGCCAGGCACGTTAAAATTGGCCTCGTGTAGTACGCTAGCCAGGTCAGTGTTTGAAACAGTTAAACTACTTACCTTGGGTGGATCTGTTACAGAAGATAAAAACTTTAATGAATTGTCAATTCCTAACGACTGAGCTAAAGCCAGGGAATCTGAATCACCCCAGATCTGTTGAGCAACCAAAAAGCATAAATTTAAAGCGATTTTCACTTATAAGTTTGTTATTGATCATAAAAAATCAAGCAACATGACACGGGCAAACTGGTGGCTGAAACAAAGGATTTTTGACGGATGTTTTGAGTTGCTAAAAGATTCCCTGCAGGCGTGTGGGAATTGGTCATGTTAGCCAATCAGATACGTGTCTCATAGAGGCAATTGGTCATGTTAGCCAATCAGATGCAAAGCTGACATGGCCTACGTGGCTCTTTCCCGCGCTTTATGATTGGTGTATAGCAATTTTAGCAACCGTTGCTATTGTCATTGAAGGAGAAGTAAGGTAACGACTGGGTATTGGGTTACGAGTTTAGATATATGTTTGACCAACGTTTTTTCCGTAAAATTTCAAATTAATTTACCTTTGCAGGCTTGGATTTCATCCCAACTCGACCTCGGACCAGGGGCCCGTTTCTCGACAGACCCGGTAACTCAAGTCACAAGAAAAGTAGGATGTGTTCTGACCTCTGATGAAGTTCACTTTGCTTCTTTACCTGATAACTTTACTGTACCATTTTCTAAACTTTGGAAACTTCCATCCTTAATGGAAAACAAAACAGCTTAACGAGCCCGGTAATTACCGGGGGGCTTTGAGAAACGGCCCCCAGGTCGAGATAAAAGTACAGATGGAAGTTATAATTTTCACTTTAATGACTGATCTCTTACTTACCAAAGTGCCAACTGCCACTAAAGACCTGAATCTGGCTTCACTATCTGTTTCATTTTCTAAAATCTGCAAAAATCACATTGTTACGAACCAACCTTTGTGCAAAATTAGTGCATGGTCGAAACTATGACCAAATTGAACTCAGTCAAAATACTTACCTCAGATAGAGTGGATAGACACTGTGTCTTTGCTTCAAAATCTTTATGTTTTCGTAGAAGGACAGAAAAACTTTAAAAGTAATAAGAAATTAAATCAGAGAATGCTTCCTAATAATTGTTGCTTAGGTGCAATTCAGTATCAAAGAGCCCCCGAGCTTCCCTTGAAAAAAAAGTCCAAAAAGGCAAGCTGGAACAGACTTTCGTGTTATTAACCAAACAGGAGAAGGGAAATGATTTAAAACATAATGGGCTCAAGTAGGCTAGAGATTGTACCGTTAGTTTCATGACATTCGTCTGATATTTTGAAAGAGAACGCTCTTTTGAAGCTCTGCTTTTGAAACATTTCAATAGTCCGCGTTCGATATATCAATATTCTGACATGGCTCCGAGGCTTTCAGGACAAATTTCCATATTTGGTGTTGTTTTCTTTGTATCCAAGTTGAGAGACAAAAGAAACTTCAAAAATGTGCCATTTTGACCTGAAAGCTTCGGGGCCATGTTAGAATACTGATATGTCAAACGTGGGCTATTCAACAGTAACACCTCGCACTGCCTCGAGTTCGTCATATTAGTTGCGAAACCCGCGGCTTTGGATCTAGTCTGCAGAACAGTGTCCAGAACAGAACAGAACAGAACAGCAGGGCGGAGCGCGAGCGACGCGCGAAGTCCTCGAGCGCTCATCGTGGAACGCGCTTCACGCTTTGCCCAGCTAAACCGCCTGTTCGGCAGACTATTTTAGCAACATAAACAGGAAGGCTGACTCGCTTCCATGGCAAGAATCGCAAACTCTCGGGTCCAGTCTTTCACGAGGATTTGCCTGTTGTTCCGACCAGAGTGACACAAAGTGTATCTTAGAGAAATACTCTCGAAGTAACCAAGGGTAAATAACATAACACTTACTTAAGAAGAACAGTACATAGAGATATCCTGATGTTCTTGTTAACACACTTACACCAAGGTATTGAATGTTCTACTATCTGAAGAATAACGAAAAGCAAGATAGTTGAGAAATTGTGGTGATTATTTTGATTACTTATTTTCAGCACTGTGTACCCAAGATTTCGACTTTTTTTAATAGCGTGGCTGGAAGAAGTGAAATCAAAGAGTATGAGATATTGGTATTGTTTAGACTGATTCGAACTTTAAGGGTTGTGGATAAGTTCATTTAGTGAAGCTTCATCAAGTTTTTCTAATATTAACTTTTTCAGAAGAAAACCTAGCGTGTGACCATTGACAGTTACTGGACAGTACCTTCAGCTTTTTGGCAGGCACTTTAAAGCATGACAGAGATACCCAAGTAACCAGTTGCCGTTATGAGCATGCTTCACTTATCTCACCTTTTCTCTGTGTTTCAGCACTAAAGCTGATCCATCGTAAGACGAAAACAAATTAGACAATATTCTAAACGACAGGAGCACATTGGGTTGAGGATTATCGTCCCTTGAGGAGAAAAAAGGAAAGAAACGTCATCTAAATCGTCATGAAATAAATAAACAAAAAAAAAAACCCACCAGCCTAATTAAGTAAATACTTCAGAAGAGAAGCATGTGAATAACGAAGGGATCTATGACATCTATCGACTTTTCAAAACGATAATGTTCGTCCGTCCGTCCATCCGTTCTTTCGCCGAACGAACGGATGAACGGACGGTTTCATCGTTTGTTCGTTCATTCAATAATGATGTTGCGCGAAATTCTCCCAGTTACCCAAATTTCGCCTTTACAAAATACAACATTGAATAGGATTGGCCGTTTTTAGCGTTTCCAGTAACTTTGCACTCCAAAAAAAAAATATGGATGGCAAAAAGTAAAATATTTCAAAAGTCTAATGGCATGATCATAACAACCAACCTACCTTGTACAGGCAAGTAAGTGAGCTGTTAGGTTGTCACCCTCAGAACCACTGCAACACGAGTTGGCGATGGACGGAAAACGAACAGCAAGCCGCAGAATATCCAGAGCTGTTTGAAAAAACAATGCCGTACGTTATTGAGAACAATGTCTGCAACAAACACGTAATTTTCATTCGCCAATGGTAGGTAAAGTCTATATAAGAGCCAAGTGGCTCATCAAGCAGGAGCTTAGCATGAAGCGACTAGGAGTATTTCTTTTTTCGTCGTCGTCGTTGGGCGCACGGGCCCGTGATCCATGCCGTTAGCCATTTTGACCATAACAAAAAAGAGTTGCATGGGTTTCTATTTCTATGCGTACATGTGGTTGTTGTTCTATAATTACGGAGCTCCGCTAAAATAACTCTAAATTTTATATCCATGGAAAAAAGTAATGTCTTACATGTAGTTGTTCAGAAGCGAAAACTTCGTAGACACCTTGCATATCAACATTGTAGAAAAAGTGATTGGCTTCATACAAATAGAAGCTTATTACAATCCACGTACCTGGAAATAGTTGATTTGGAGGCCACTTTAACGCTTTCACAAGCACAGAGAAGTGTTCCACCTTTGGTGATCTGGATTTATCTGTACTTCCCACATCATTCAGAAATACTGGTATAAGGCGTACAAGGAAACGTCAAATTAAAGCATTTTATGCACTAAACTAGTTGTTTTTTTTATTATTATTATTTTCTTTTTTTTTTGTCTCGCGCACTTTTATTCGCATTTTTTCAACTAGAACTCGTTCATACAGCAATACTTACTTTACAAAATTACATTATTTACACCACTCACATTACAATACTCAATTTGCAATACACTCTTTACATCCTTGCAAAACAATAATAAAAAAAAACATAACGAAATTAACATGTTCCATTAACTGAGACTCTAGCTCCTACTTAATCCTCCTATTTACATGGCTATTGGCTATACTTTTGTAGTTCTAATGGCCATGGACTTGGTACATGCAGTGTTAGCAGAAACAAGGGAATGTATAGAAAAGGATTGCTTCAGCAGCACACCTAACACAACGAGTGATCTCTCGAACAGGGCCAAGTCAATTTTCCACGATGACATGCCTCACCTTCTCCATGTTCTAAGCTTCTTGCAATTTGCCGATCCTGCTAAAAAACTATACTTTTGTGTCCAAGAGACAATGAAACATCCCATGCTTACCTATCAAGTTTTGAAGTTCGTCCTCTGTTAATTGTTGTTCCTACAGAGTGAAAAGATGCAAGTGAAGTATGATCATCGCAGTAAATTTTCCAATTTAAGCAACTGGAAAGAAGAAGCCTGAAAAAAAATCAGGGCTTCAACGGGATTCGAACCCATGACCTCCGCGATACCGGTGCGATGCTCTACCAACTGAGCTATGAAGCCACACATTGGGAGCAAGGTCAAATTATTGAGTTCATATTTTCCCGTGCAGTGAAGTTATGTGTATGTGTATGAATTATTTCATATATACATCACAGAGTGAAAAGAACGACAAACTAAGCTTATACAGACTAAGTAACGTTTTTCCCAGAGATTTGGGAACGAACATAACGCACTGTTCTCTGTTCACCAAAGGACAGTCATCAAGTGATTTGTTATATAGCAAAACAAAACAAAACAAAACAAAAGCAAATTTTGAAAAACACGCTGAGATTCCAGCGACAACATCAGGCCACCTCTGATCACGTGCAACAGCGGTCAACATTTCACGGGTAACAGTAAACTGTTTCTCGTTTGACGTCATAGCTTTCGCAATGTTGCTCGCTCATGGCATTTGGCGGGAAAAAGTTTCATTGCTGAACAATATTCACTTATTTTCCCCTTCCTCACCTATGGTTTATCAATTTTGGGCAATACTTATAAACCTCAAATAATTCTTGAAAAGAGGGCTATAAGTAAGGCTTACTCGAAACCAGGTTACCACTCTACTCTGGTAAATTCAACATTCGCTTTGCAGCTGTAAAAGTTTGGAATCACTTTGACGAAAGCATTAAACACCTCCCCCTTAAAACGTTTAAAAATAAAGTCAGGTTAAATATGTTACAGTCTTACTGGTCATGAGTTTTCAACTGGTAACTAATTATTTTATTTATTCATTTATTTTTTATGTCATATTTTGTCGCTATTCGTCTTTTTATCTCCTTGCATTCCTCAAGCTTTAGCGCCAACCTAAATCCGATATGTAAACATTATTTGGTTTTACTAAGCTCGATTAGCTTTTTAGTTATTCTGAGTAAAGGTTACCTTCAATTGTAATGATATATTATGCTGTAATTTAACGTCAATCTGGTAATAAAGGTTGTTGTTGTTGTTAAACTGACTTGATTTTAGCACTGTGATAAGGGCTAATATGTGATATAAACGAAAAGTTAAAAAAAAGTAACAGACAAAGAAAATTGTCAACCATAAAAATTCTCAAAACTAAAATGAAAGTAATAAGGGTGCGTTCGTTTGGGATATTCCAGAATAAGAATATATTCCGGAATATGTTCCGGCTATTCTGCTCCTGGAAGTAGAACAGCCGGAATGGAAATCCAGGTATTCCGGAATGAGAATAGCTCCCAAACAAACGCTTTCTCGCATTATTCCAATTATTCTTATTCCGGATTGATCCCAAGCGAACGCGCAAGTTCCTTGTGCAATAATTTCGTAATTCCGGCATGGTAAGGTGAGAGTTTAAAATGTCTACACATAAAACCTCACTAACCTCTTCTAAACTAGCGTTAAAATCCTTCAATTTTCCAGAAATTGCGTCGACGTTAGCGCTATCAAATGATACACAAGACGTCTAAATAGAAAGACAACACGTTCATTAAGAATCACACAATCAAAGTAACATGCTAAGGGCAGGGTGAAGTTCTTAGTGAAAAACTAAGTGGGGTAGTGTAGGCGATGTTTTTAAAAATCCCTCCATTTTGCTACTCTCTTTAAGACAACTTGTCTTGACACTTCGTAATACCAGACACGAAAGAAGAATGGTATCAAGAAGGAACGTGTTAGTTAAGGTAACCCCCAGATTCATACCCCGTCGCGACCCAACCGCTTGCTAAATTTTCTAACTATCTCTTCGGCTACGAAGGACACTTTAAAACAGCCTTGGTCACGTTAAGTCTGCCTCAGGCCAGTGTTCTATACGGTCGGAGCTTATCCCGGTTTCTGTAGCATGAAGCGACTGTGAGTGTTTCTTTCCCCCTGGATGGGATGCTAGTCCATCGCAGGGTTACCCCCCAGCATTAATTTCACCAGTACCCATTTTATACACCTGGGTGGAGAGAGACACCGTGAGAGTAAAGTCTCTTGCCCAAGAACACAACACAATGACACCAGCCAGGACTCAAGCCCGGACCACTCGATGTATAATATGCAAAGAATTAAAAGAGTTGCTAGTTTAGATACCTTAGGAAAGTAAGGATTTTGAGCCGCTTTTGAACTTTCATTTGGTGGACTGACGTGATTGGCTGACTGTCCTGATCTGTAACTACTGGAACCTGAAAAGATAAATCTCAAGATCACCTAAAATTGTTTTCCTAATTCACGCAAGTAATGTCTTCATCCATGTAGTCATATAAAGGCCCGTTAGGCATGCTTCCAATACCGTAAAAAAATGGTTCGGTGCGGACAGATTTCCTTGTGCGACCAATAATACTAAAGATAAAACCATATTACTTTAAGAGGCACTGTATGTTGATCATTCGTACCGGTAAACGGGTCCACTCCGCCTCCTGTACTAGTTTGTTGAGATGTATACGACGGTCTGTAGCTACCCCCACCTGTAATACAAGAAAAATGACAACATTTGAAGCAGCCATCTTTGTTCTGTATTGTTTTCGAGGTCGGCAAAAAACAAATCACAAGTTTCATCAGGCATATTTATAAATTTGTCTTAAAAAGAAAAGTTGCGCCACTTCCATGAGTAGAGATAAGTGGTACATAATGTTCCTGGTGAATTCATTATGTGAAAACCGCACACAGCTGGGGGCAATATCCGCGGTGTGTTAGCAGTGAAAGAGGTCACTAATACTGTTTCACTGGCTACAAGAAAAAATTGGAAAGTCGTCGAGAGGACCTTGCCTCGGCCTGTCAGTTTTAGGCACCGAGTTCAGTCAGTTGAGGCGCAGCGCGAAAAATGTTCTTGCCTTCGAGTAGGTCCCCAGATTAAGATGTGAATTTTCCATACTGTCACATTTCTTTCCTATTCTCGATTTCCATTTCATTCATGTTAAATTCTGAGTATTATCGGTTAAACAAATCCCCCCTCCGTTTTCAGGTGTTTATTTTGCTTGATAATGCGAGGAGACAGCAAGGATAATTCACCAGTGACATTTAACGTTAAAACTTGACCATGTACCTGTAAAAGGATCAACACTTCCTCCTCCCATGGAGACATCAGACACTGGCTGGGATGACCCAGTGGGTGGAATGTAACGTCCAGCTCCTAACATACAACAGAAAAAAACCTCCAAGTCAGTTAACAAGCTGACGCCAAAACGGGAAAATTAACTGCACCCTTAGCAGTCCAGTTCAATTGCAGGCATTTAAAATAGCCCATGAGCAGACTAGCCTGGCTAATATCATAATAATCCTAGTCGGTGAAAGTATGAGATGCATTACGTTGATACGGATGCTTATACTGCGCTCACTGAACAGACCAGAGTGGTAACAGCATGCCGGTTTATTCACCAGTTTCGCTTTTCCCGCTCTTTTAACCGGTTGCATGATTCCCATGCAGAGTGGTAACAGCATGCCGGTTAATTCACCAGTTTCGCTTTTCCCGCTCTTTTAACCGGTTGCATGATTCCCATGCAGAGTGGTAACAGCATGCCGGTTTATTCACCAGTTTCGCTTTTCCCGCTCTTTTAACCGGTTGCATGATTCCCATGCTAACCACCACTAAAGCTATTTACTTCAAGCTGCGGCTGGCTAATTAACGAGATTGTTTTTCCTAGACTGCGAGCGATCTGTTTCTTCACCTACAGTGCGACGCCCATACACAAATGCGAAGCGAAAAGAGAACGATCGAGGGGCAAGAAGCTCGAGCGAAAAAAGAGGGAAAAAGAATCATGCGTGTGAATTTATTTAGCTGTCACTAAATACTGCACCACTCACCAGTAAACGGGTCAGCGGCTGACGGCGCCTGTTGTCCTATTGTAACACCCTGAGTGTTCTTTTGAATGAAGTCAACAACTTGATCCAAAAACATCTGACTGAGATCATTCCGCTCTAGAAACTGGTGTGCAGCCATCCACGGATCATCTACAAGAAAGACAAGTGAGTAACTAAGGTACAAGCTAGATAACGTAAGTCTACATTATGTAACAGCGCCTTTCTTTTTTCAAGTTACGCTTTTCTCGGGACGACCCACTTGACGCCTGTTAAGGGCACACCATGACTTTTTTGAGGGGGAGTTGGGCAATTTTTAAAGTCATGAATTTTTTCCTCACTTGTTGGTTGTCAAAGATTATTTATTCTTTGGGTGGGCAATAGCTTGTGCAAGAATTGTTTAACATCAAAAATAGGATCTGGATAGTACAAATTTTTCCCCATGGCCCCCCTTGCATGATTTTCTTTCATCAGTTTTTGTATGCAGGAAAATGTTTCTGAAAATTGCCCAACACCGCCTCAAAAAATGACAACAACAACAATTGAATAACAACGACAACGACAACGATAACGACAACGACAACGATGATGATGATGATGATGATAATAAGAATAATACTCATGGTCCATGCCTAATGGTTCCCAATGAGAAAAGATTACCTACCAGTTAGATTGTAAGGAAGCTTCATACGAGGATGTCCTTCTTGAATTTCAACATCAAACACAAAGTCATATTCCTAAGACACAAAACGAATACACTGTAAACTTTGTCACCAGCTGTTGTTACATTTATAACAAGACTTATCAATGTCAACACATGCAATTTTCAGCTGGAGAGGATGAGGGAAATGGTACGACAAGTCAGTCTTGCAAAACTGCTTTACACTAGAGTAGAGGTGTCAGAGTTGTCAGTGGACATACCTTTCCGTTGTACATTGTTTTGTTGGTTTGTCTTGCAGCACCTTCTGTTCCTGCTGATCCTACCACTTCACCAACCTATAACAAGAGATCAGGTCCAACAAACATAAACAACAAGACTGACTACGCCTTCCTAGGGTTCCCTTAAAAACGTCAGTAAGGCAATGACTACTGGCCCCCTATAAACATTGTTTTTGGTGCACCATACCACCATTCCCCTGTTGCAGTCATCTGCTCCTGATTTTACACAAATGTAGTAATCAATTGCTTGCTCAATAAGAATTGTTACCTTATCCCATCTTGTTTCCATGCCATTCCACTGAAACGTTAAACAAGATCACATTATAAAAAACTGATTAGCATATATGTAACAAGAACGCTTTTAAATTGTCTTATTGTTTTGTTTTTTTTTGTCAAGGGAATTGAATAGAAAATCATTTTACAACAAAGGCAAGGATGGCAACATTCATAATTTAGCAAGAATTAACCCAATAGGGGAAGGGAAAAATAACTTTTGGTTCATTTTTCGTCCTCCAAAAGAGATCGCCTTGTTAGTGCAAAACCTTTTAACAATCAATTATTGGTTGATATTGTCAAAATCATAGTCAACACAAGGGCAAAGAAACATGTGTAACTGACATGGAAATAACACAAAAGTTATTACCCAGTCTGATAAATATTTCAATACTCATCAGTGAGTGGTAATCTTCTTAAAAGGGAGTAAATTTTTACCTGGTGGCATTCAATAATGTTCCCTCTCCTTATGAGCTTTGTTTGAGCACTTCTATCACCTGCACATAATAACACATGTAAGAAATGAGTAAGGGTTTAGTTGGCTATACATGCTCTGTAAGTTAAATTAAAGGAGGCATTTAACATTGTTTTATGTAAGCGAAAACAACTAGGTTAGGAACTCTCCCTGGATGGGATCCTCATGTACTGTGGCTCGCCGCCTAACATGGCTTCACCAGCCTTTTGCTGCTGGGTGTATTGGCTTTTCTTGTTTGTGTTAAGATCTGCAGTATGGTTGTTTTTGGTTTCTAAGTCGCTACTGTGCTGTACACAGTATTTTGTACCTGGTCTGAGAAGAGCTTCTGGCCCAGGAAGATCCTCCAGTTTGACATCACCCAACTGACCACTAACAAACAAACAACAAGATTAAATGCATGCTGTTATTTGAACCCATATATGGGACATGCATGAGGATGGCCACCAGTCAGTGATACAGCGGCTGTGTAATTAGATCACTGGGCCATGTGCCACCTTGTGACATCTGTCTATTATATGGCTGGCTCAATGTCATCTGAGGGGGCAAGATGAACTAAATCCTGGGCTGTGATTGGCTACTCAAGAAGGCAAGATGAAGCTTCAATCCTGGCCAAAAGTCCTTGACCAAATGACAATAGGTGACACATCGTTTTGAAGTGGTAAGTCATTATTTTATTTTCGGAGGCCCCCTCCCCCAAAACAACATTGAAATAGAGGGTCTACTTTGGATGAATCAACATCAACACTGTGTTGGGGAGGGGGAGGGGGGAGGCAGACAGAAAGACCATATGTTGCCAAAAGTGCATATAGTGTCCCAAGACCAGGATTGTATCTTGCCTCCACTGGATTACCTGCTGTGTCCCACAAGGAAAAGTGTTTTTTCTTTCTATTCAATAAATCCTTTACCTACCAAGCTTGTTTGGTCAAGATGGCTACTGATATTGGCCTTGCTCTTTTTTGAGTGTTTATGAACCTTGACTCAAACTCAGACCAAAAACATGCAAAAGAGAACTTGGCCAATATCCAGCCATCTTAAACTCACGCTGGTCAATAACCCATATTACATTGAATACAATCTGAATGATTAATGAACATGTACCTGGCAGCCTCAGCTGGAATAGCATGACTAGCAACTTCAGCATCAAATAGCTGCAGGGAGAGATCTATTAGTTTCTTTGATCTTTTTCTTTTAAATTATGCTACTTAAAAAATAGGAACAGAAAGCGATTGACTGATAACAAACTGACTTTTAACTCTTCTTCTGATGCAAATCTCTCTTCAGAAGCAGTGAAAACACGCGCAATACCATCACTAGACAAAAAAGAACAAAATAATGTATTAGCAGGGATGGCGCAGTGGTGAAAGTGCTCTCCTTCCACCAATGTGGCCAGGGTTCGATTCCCAGACTCGGCGTCATAAGTTGCTTAAGTTTGTTTGTTGTCTACTCTGCTCCAAGAGGTTTTTCCCCGGGTACTCTGGTTTCCCCTCTCCCCAAAAGCCAACTTCTGTTTTAAATTAATTTGATTTGATTGTGGTTAATTTGATTTAGTCTTCCCAATTAGTATAGCGTCTGTGGTCAGCTGGTAAATTTGAGACTTTAATAAAGTGATTATAATTATAATTATTATTATTATTATTATTATTATTACACAAGTAGTAGCATTCATTTTTTTTTGGAAATTATTAGAACAAACAGCTGTAGTAGCCTGTGAGTGAAGAGACACTACAGGAGCTTATGTCAAGAGTTTGTAATTTGATAAAACAAAAAAATTAAACTACTCCAATCTGTAAGATTAAAAAAAAAAAAAAGAATAATTGTCTGAAATAAGAATGATGCATGCAACATATGCATATACTGGTATGTAAATTATTACACACTCTTGAATCAAACTGACCTTGAACCAGTTACAATGTCTCCATTACTTAAACATGTGACACTCCAGACTGATTGGGCAGGAAGTGTGATTGTCTGAGAGCATTCTCCTCCTGATAAAAGTAAGAAATGCGCTTATGGATAAGCAATGTTGCACAAACAATAGATAAAAGTATACAACTGCATGAGATTAAATATCAATGAGCATGTCCAGAAAGACTCAAGATCATCATTTTCTTTCCTCCTTAATTCCTGGATCAATAAAACTTAATATCACAAATTCTCAAGTTCTGTTTAAGAGTTAGTATAAATTATTTATTAAATCCAACATCTAAGTGGAGTTACGTACCCTTCCATATTCGTAATGACCTGTCCTCTCCAACAGAGACAAAACTGCCACAGTCATCAGGCAGAGCTGCAATACTGTAGGCGAAACACACGTATGACACAAAATTAAAATTCTTTTTATTGACTCCAATAAAATCCATTTCCATAGATTGAGATTAAGGTACATTCTTAATTTCAATTACATGTATTGAATGTGCAATGAGTGGTCAGAGGTACAAGTATTTCACAATGAATGCTAACCTTGCTCCCTTACCTTGCCCTAGATTTTGTTCATGGTGCATCAAGACAAGTTTATTTAAAGGCAATTGAATGCTCGATTATAACTATTTCTGACCTGTAGATGAAGCTTGTATGTCCTGTGTACACTTGAAGACAGTCACCAGTGCACATCCATCTTCTGATGGTGCTGATCATTGAAAAAAATCATCACACAAAGTCAGTTTATACTGATACTTCTCAATAGCAGTGCTACAGTACGTAACTTGTAAAATCTAAGCCTGTTTCCAACTTGTAAGCCTATGAATGAAACCCTAGTGTTGAAACAATCACATGAAAGTTCCTGTGCTACACGACAATATAATTTGCAAGGCAAGATTTCTTTTGCAGTAGGGCGGAATCTCTCTTCAACAGCCACCGGCAGGAAGAATTAACTGACCATGGTAAAGTGGAGGCCATTGAAGGGAGGATTCAGTGTGAGTAAAAGGTAAAGAGTGGTGAATGTTCAAGACAAAAGTCCTGGCCTTTGTAAAGAAGTGGCCATTGCAAAGAGGTGGTCATTAGTTGAGGTTGTGACAATTTCAGGCATTTGAAAAACAACAGCCAGTGAGATTACATTGAATACCTATCATTAGAACAGGACAAGAACTCCAGAGCCGAGAGCACAGCTAGACCTCTGACACAGTCAGTGTGACCTGTAAAGGTCATTTGACATGCTCCGGCCTTCCACATCTTGATTGTTCTATCAGCTGAACCTGGAAAATAGGAGAAAATAACATACACTAGCCAGTAATTAATGCATTGGATTGGTTACTAATTAAAAACACTTCTACAGTATCTATCTAACTCAAGTCTAGTTGCTTGTTGAAAAATACACATAATAGAAAATGATAAAACATAGGAAGGAAGGGGAAACAGGAAATAAAAACAAAAACAAGGAGAACTTTAAGTTAACCATTATAGTGCTTTTGAGTACTATTACAGGTAGTGAAAGTCTTTTTTGCTTCAATCTTAAGTTTTTAACACAACCCACAAATGGTTGATATGCTCTAAATTTTGATATTTTGAGCTGTGGTAAGTCTGTCTGTTGATAGTACCAGGAATCAATTCACCACCATACAGTACTTACATGTATAACAGGTCAGTCTGTTTCTCATAAATACTAATAATAGTACATGCACACTGTATATAGAGACACAAGGTCTAAAATGACTTGACTACCTGTAAGCATAAGTCCGTGGTCTGGCATCAGTTGCACAGCCCATACAGCTGCCTCATGACCTTGTAATTTCATCATACACTTGCTTCCAATCCACACACATGCAGTGCTGTAATAGGAGACACTGTTTTAGTAACCAACTGAAGGTAACAGTGAGAATGAATCTAGGGCGAGTCTCTCTCACAGTCATGATTAGAGTATCGTATCTCATGGATTAATGTTTTCTGTAGCATAATGGCTGTATAAGCTTGATTGTTATTTGCAAGGTAATGCTTGCCTCTTCTCATTTCTGAAGTGAAGTGAATAAATGAATAGAATATATAACAAGTTGAAAACAAATTCTCCCAAGAAGCAAAAAAGTTAGATGACAATAATTATTAATGAAAACCGGCATGTTGATATGGAGATGATGTCTGGCTTACTTGTCCCAAGATCCTGAAAGGAGTGTTCCAAATTTTCCAGCTATTAAACTACAGACAGCTCCAGTATGACCCTCCAGTCTGTGGAGAGGCTCTGTGTGGGAAACATAGTTTAAAAAACAGAAAACCTGTTTAAATCTACCAAACAAAAACATTCTCAACAGCGTGCGAGCTGGAAAGATTTTGTGCCGCTTAACAGCCGGGGATTTTAGAAGTTAATGGCTCTATTCTTGGCTTGCATGTGACATAATCAATTTCTAAAATCCAAAACTTGAGAGCTACCAAAGTTTGTAACCTCATCAGGCATAAGAGAGGGTAAATTAATATCTGTTTACAACTTTTCAGCTCAGTAGTTTGCTTTGTCTGGAAACCAGCACATTTTGATTTCAGAGTTATGCCAGTATGCAGTGGCAGATCTAGGGGAGGGGCCTGGGATCCCCCCTTATTTTGGGTAAAATAAGAAAAAAATGAAAGAAGGGAAAAAGGCCAGCAGGGCAAGTAAATCAAGACTCCCCACCCTTAGCTCGAGGTCTGGATCTGCCACTGGTGTGTGACAGAAAGCTACGAACACATTTGTCAAAAAATATCATATGCTTATCCTTAGCCTATTCAGATGTTAAGGTATTAGAAAAAGTGCTTATGTAAATGCTTGTTAATGTTTGTTTAGCACCATAATCAGTCACATAGATTGCCAAAGTAAGTTCTTAAGTGTTTACACTAGTTTTGGGCCACCATGTTGGTATACCACGGAGGTACACCAACATAATGGCTCCATACTGGGCTCTGTAAATTTGTGCAAAATATTTTGGCGAACTTCTAACATTTAGGAAAATACAAAGACTTATAACTTGGAAAAGTGTCTCCTTTAGCAATCTCCTATAACATCACAATTTCTTGACTTTCTCCACTGAATGGGTTTTGAACTGTTTTTTTTTATTGCTTGACAGTGTAAGCCAAAAATTGGCCACATTAACTTACTCCATAATTGGCCCCTAGACTTGTTTTAGAATACAGTTATTCTTGAAGCTGGTAGGTTAAGTCTGCATACGAACCAAGTGGCTCATCAGGCCGGAACTTATCCCAGTTTCTGTAGCATGAAGCGACTAGGAATTTTACTCCCTCCTGGATGGGTTGCTAGTCCTTCGCAGGGTTATCCATTGCATTTAATTTTTTACACCTGGGGGGGGGAGAGAGCACTGCGAGAGTAAAGTGTCTTGCACAGGAATTCAACACAATGTTCTCAGCCAGGGCTCGAAACCTGACTGCTTGATCCAGAGTTCAAGCATACTAGCCATAAGGCCACCATGCATGCATGCCTTGTGCATTTTCTGTATAGCTGTGGATTAAATTTATTAACTTACCAAGAGAATCCAGTGTCCACACCAGAATAACGTTGTCATGGCCACCAGTCACTACAAGACCTGAAAGGGACAGAAATTCTGCTCCTTAAAAAACTCTACTCTTATATAATAATTTACAAATGTTGGCTTTTATATCTAGACACAAGTTTTTGCAGTGGAAAACAAACCACTTTTTAAATTCATATCAAACTACATGTACATCTGGCACCCGTGTGGTATACTTTCCATATCCTCACTAGTGAGGACACTGATGACATCATTTCCTGCCCTTATGCTGTCATTTTATCTAAATAACATAAAGTGAATTACACAGTGGCTTGACAATACAATGTTTGAATTTCATTTTCCCATGTAAAAAACGATAGTTATGAACAAGTGCAGTGAGTGAGTAATGGCTTTAAAACAAAGATATTTTATGCTAGCTCTGTGTTATTTTGTCTGGGAACACAATTATTCAAATTCCAAATTTCGCCCAAAAGAAACAGACTGTTGTTCATTTGATTTGTAAGGATGGGATGTACATGGTTTATGAAAGGACCTGTGCATTATAATCTCATAGGTGTGGGTTTTGAAAAATATCTTTACTAAAATTCATTGTATCACCAATACTTAAAATTTGTTACCAAGTCTTTTATTAGGATCGATTAAACGTTATTAAAATTCCAAGTTTACTGTAGAGAAATCACAACCTATTGTTTAGATGTACACATTATATTATTCAATGATTAAAACTAACCTAATGGTTTATTTTCCAGTGCCAACTGACTAAACTGACTGAAAGCTTCTAAACTGTTTTACCAATTCCCATCATATTTAGGGTATAGGGCTGGCTAGGATTTAGCCATATACATGTATGGCCATATTTTTGTCGAGTCATAAATGAACGTACAGAAAAAGGTTGAATCTATCCGGGCTTTCAACACTGTCATTTTTACAGGATTTAAAGAGATTAATTTATGTTTGTTTAGGAACATATAGGACGTACCATGTGGATATTTGTCTGTCGGAGGAATTGTGCATATGGCAGAAATGAAGTTATTGTGTCCACTGAGAACATGGCCCTCTTCAAAGCCAATGGTTCCTTCACTAGGAACCCAAATACGAGCAGTCCTATCCCGTGAAGCTGTTAAGATTCCTCCTTCAGGAAAAACTGCAGGACAAACTGCTCTTACGTCTAGTTCATGTCCACGAAGAACACTTCTAAGTTTGTAGGATGACATTTCTGTTTTCTCCTTTTCACAAACCTCTGCAATATCTGAACAGTTCGCGCAGAGTACATGAAGTAGACTTAAAAACCACTGACCTACGTGTTTCGAGGAGAGGTTACTAAGAACTGCAAAGCTAAGGGGACGGGACGGACTGGAAAACGAAAGATTTATTACGGGGATCATTACGGGCATACGGGCTTGCGGGCTTGTGTCCCGTAGGCAAACTTATGAAAAAAAATGTTCCGTTATGTGTAGTGTAATAAGCTTACAGTTATTCATATTTGACGGACTGTTCTTTTACCTTGGATGAAAGAAAAAAGAACTATGTTGAAGTTCTTTTAAAAAATGAAATGAAAGTACTGTAACGCTTTTCTCTCTCCCTTGCCTCGAGAGATACTGGGATCGAGGTTGTGAAGCAACCGGAAACGGAAAAAATGCGCCGCAGTACCTGTGAGAAGGTATGAACGGTGTCCCCTTGGAAAAAAGCTCCGAAAGATACAAAATTTAGAAAGAAAAACTAAATAAAAAAGGGAGAAACAAAAACTAAGAAAAGCGGAAGATAACGTAGCGATGTTTTATTTCCACTGTGGCTATGATCTGCTACAATGCTGAAGTTTTAGACCGTAACGTGCATTTTAAGAGGGAGCTTGAGAGATGAGAGAGCAGAGCGCGGCAAACATACATTCAACTAACGGTGTATTTATTTAAATTAAACTCGTATTTTGTTTAAAAGTTTGAAAAGTTAGACAGTTACTTCAAGTTATAAAGACAAAACACCAGATTGACACTAGAAATTAAAGCTAGAAAGAATTAAAAGATTAGTCCGATTAGTTCGTTAGTCCCGCAAGCAATGAGGGATTAATCATAAAACAACCGTTAAAAGGTCGCTATCTAAGGTAATTGATCATTACATGTAAGTGGATGTTGTATGTTTGGATGCTGTTGGAGTTAAATCAGTGTTCTAATGGGAGTGTTGTCCAATACTGGACAAGTATGTCTAATGGTAAAAGGAACCCGGTATCTTTCCCTAATATCGTCCCTTTGAAACTGATCAAAGACAGCATTGAAATTATTTGACAGGAAAGCAGATTTTAGTTCGCTGTCATATTCATAAAACAAACGTCATTTTGATTGACGGGCGAAGAATTTTGTAAACCCTATTTTGAAAACGATACCCGGCTGTTCTTGAGTAAATATAGAAAGCGTTGTTGATCAACAGATGACAAAGACATGTTCATCATCGATTCATCAGATCATGTTTTCATAAAACACCGGTTGTCCTATAACATTCAAATTTCAACTTTTGAACATACTCAAAATCTAATTGATTATAATCGCCACCAGACGTATTTTTCAAAATCTTTTGTACACAATTTTTACAGACCGTGACAACATTAGGTATTGCTCAGCCATGCAGTTCAACGAATTCAATAGGCCTGAAATGAAAAATGAAGGAGACGAAGCTATGAAAAGCTTTGATTGAACAATACCCTTTGGAAATTATATTAACAAAAGCCAGCCAAGCGGAAAAAATAACTTTAATAGCTTAAACAACACCGCCATTTCGTGCAAATAACAATCTCAGAAAGGTCTCCAACGGTCCGACAAAATCGGTATAAAACGCGTAATTGAACGTAATAAATCATTTGCGACTTTGCTCGTGGAGGATCTACTCGCATAGCGAATGGTATTCAAAATGAAACGCTCAAAATTACTGTTAACGAGCTCAGTAATTTTTATCCTCTTTACTTTGTATGTCAAGTACTCTTGTGCGAGGTCATATAAGGTAAAAAATGTTAATAATATCCAGTTTGAATTTATGTTACGTGCAGTGTTATTTACATATATTTTTTTTATCGCAAATTAGGAAATCCACCATTTGTTGACAGACCACGAAAGAGAGGAGATTTTTGGACACCCACTTGCAGAATATGGTAGGGGCTATAACAGTAGCATGGTAGCATTGCTATTATTACATATGTAGTTTTGATATACCGAACACCGTTTCCCAATTAAACCACCTTTTCAACCGTTAAATTCAAACAGTTCAGTCGGGCTAAAGCAAACAGATTCATTGAACTGAAACGGTGAGTAAGGTTCTCAGACACATAACTTTCTCCTTAAAATTTTAACCAGAGTTATTTTGACCTGAGTTTCAGCATTAAAACTAAATTTAGTATACCATTTTATTGGCCACCAATTTCAAATCCACTGAAGGATCACTGACAATTAGTAAGCTCATTTTCCCGCCTAAAATGTTAAGCAGCATTCACAAGCAGCCAACGGTCAGAACTGATCAACCAACTTGATAGGATAAGAGAGATGTGCACGTAAGGCGCCGTAAGGCGCCTCGCGAGCGACGAAGGCGCAAGCACCCAGGGGGGTCTTGGGGCATGCTCCCCCAGGAAATTTTTAAAATAGAATACTCAAAAACGTCATTTACAGCGTTTCTGGAACCAAGGAAACAGTTTCCCAGTCAATGCTGCCGCTCAGTAAAATTCTCTTTAAAAAGTAAATTCCCCAACATTGATCTCAAAGTACCGGACATGGAATGGCAAACGACCGATCGAAACGTTCCGGCCTCAAATGAAAACCCTGCATAAAACGTCTGAAGCAGCCGTCACTCGTCACGGTCTAACAGTCCACTACCACGTGACGTCTTTCAAGTCCGTTAAATTTTCCACGTTCATAATTCAACCATGAAATTTCTGTTACAGACGAAATTTGAAATAAGGTATCCAAGCGTGTACACAATGGTTGTCATACCATCAAAATGAATGAAAACACAAATTCATACGGCATTACTCCAACAGAAAACCAGAAAATGGGTGGAAATTACGTTACTGCAGTTATTTGGAAAAAGGAATGAGGTCAATAACTTTCTGGGCATTCCATTTCAAAGGACTCATATATGGCAGTGTGTACCTTGAGTAGTACCAAAGAAATGGAAAATGTTATTATAAAGAGTTAGGCAGCTCACCAGGTGGGGGCTGCCATAGGTTTTGGTTACATAACAGGTTCAAAATTCATCCCCAAGGCTCGTTTACGCGAAACTTTCTGGTACCCTCATGTTATTTTTTTTTTATTCGGGTAAACATTTCCTCCTTGCTGTTCTGGGATTTTGTTGATCATAAAATTCAATGTTTTCAAATTTAAAGCATGGTTAACTATATCCAAAGCGAAGCTTAGTGGTAAAATTAGTTTGCCTGATATCAACATGTACTGATAAAGACTTAAGCTGTGTGGGCCACGCACAGACCACGCTGGATAAATTTAAAAGCGGCGGTTTCACTCTGAAACGAGCATAAAATGTTTCAGCCCACACTACGACGAAGTAATTTGAAAACGGAACAACACCTGTGGCAGAAGGCTTGAGTTCACCCTTGAAGGTTAGACCTATACGATCACATGATTATCGTGACGTCATGTTTTCCCCTGTTTTCAAATTCCTCCTGTTTCAAGAACGTTTTCTAAACTCTCCGTTTTCGATAGACAGTTACTCTGCTAACTGAAATGAAAATGCGTTTTCACATTACTTCGGCATAGTGTGGACAGGACCTGATTTGTTCAAAATATTACTGGTTATATTGACTAAACTAGCCGTCTTACATTTCTGTTGTTTTCTGGTTTCTTACCCACAGTCCCAGAGTATGATGTGTTGCATCCAGTCCAAGTTGACGCGAGAGGTAGATTCATGTCACGTGATCTAGCTAATGGCAACGCTCGTCGCAAGAGAGATCTCGGTAGCAATGGAGGTTTTAAAGAACCTGTCTTTTTCAAGCTCTCCGCTTTTGGCCAAGATTTCCACCTAAATGTCACGATCAACGATGGACTTTTCTCGCCCAATTTTGAGATCGAGATTCGCAGTAATGGATCCTCAGAATTCCATTATGAAATTGACCACTGCCACTACATTGGTCAATTGCTGCCTGCAAAAGGGAAAGAGAATAAAGTAGCGGTCAGCAATTGCGATGGACTGGTAAGGAGTTTTATATTAGAAATGCGTCTTCACAAAAGGCCACTTTTGAAGACCTGTGTAGCTTAAAGTGACTAAAAATTTTAGTCGTTGTCATTCTTTTTCCGTTTTTTTTCCACAGAAAGGCTTAATTCGCACGCCACAAGACGTTTTCGTGGTACATCCCCTACCTGATCGTCTACAACTGGCGAAGAACAACACCAGAGCCCATGTTATGCACAGGAGGTCTTTATCGCCAATGAGTTCGCAGTCTCTTGAAGAGGCTCTCGAAAGAGAGAAAAGATCTGACAGCTGGTGTGGAGTGGAAGGTATAAAAAGGAACTTACTTTGAATCCTTATTATACGAATTGACTTTGTGGATCTCCCACTGGTAATTACGATCTTGCTTTTGGCCTTTGAGTTTACTCGGTGTGCTGTAATAACAAATCGGAGGAGACAAGCCGTTTTTCCAACAAAACATTGGCTTAAGCATTTTTGACAGAAAAGTCAACCCTCTCGCACCCCTCCCACAACACCTACAGTAAATAAACTGCGTCCTATTCTTTCTTTTTTGTCGTTTGGTTTGTGCTACTTAATTAGTCGCACGAGAGAGTAACCAACTGGAAAGCCTAAGCTCCTTTGGTCACTGCGCAAATTTAACTTTTGATGATCTATGTAATTTTAATGTTGTTTTTATGCTACCTTTGTGATGTAGTGTAATTTCCTTTTGTTTTAAATTACTGAAATAGTGGAATAAATAAAAAAAATCTAAAAAAACTCTTTAACCCTGGAATGATTATCCTTTAAAATTCACGGATGAACTAGCTTGGAAAAAAGGTACTCTGATGGGCAGAGCCTCCCCCCTCCAGGGGCATGGAAAAATTAGTTGCTTTTGCTGGTAAATTGTTTGGTTCGTTTTGCTTTCTAGGCGGATCAGCCGATCAGCAGTTTGACGAAAGCAAGTCTCACTTGAATTTCGCTCGCTCGTCTGCCAACCAAAAGAGAACGATCGAGTCCATGATTGTGGTGGAGAAACTGATGACCAAGTTCTATGGTGTTGATCAAATCAAGAAATATGTGCCAACTATTGTCAACATGGTAACATAGACGAGTAATATAGCATGCCATTAAAGTACTGTTGTAACTGATATGCATAGAATCCAAGAAAATGGCAAAAAAACTTTTGCTTGAAATTAATAAATTAATACGTAGTGATACAGGTTAAAGCAACATGTACAAAATGTATGAAATCAGAAGTACATCACCTAGCTAGAAGATGTGCTTATGATGAAATGTATAGCGCGGGTTTTTTTTTTCTACTGTAGGCTCATGGAATTTTGGCAGATGCTTCCATTGGTGCAAATATCAAGTACATGATACACAAACTATTGATCCTGCAGCAAGACATGGTAAGCTGCTACCTAAGTCCGAGTTGAAGTCTGCGATAGGCCCTCTTATTACGTTAGAATCCTTCTGTTAGGATTATGCTCTTTGTCGCTTAGCTCAGGTCATACTGCAGAAATGTTAGAAGCCATTCCGCTCCTCTGATAGCTTGAGCTTAATTGTCCATTTGTTCCTCAGGCGCAGCAAGACCCATTGCGAGGGAGGGAGGGATTACATCCGTATATTTTGTACAGGAGTCTGCCCGAAGAGTCTTTAACCCTGACCCGAAAGCAAACGAATATTGATACTCTCTTTAAGGCCCAAACTCGGAAAATGACACCCTATCTTCAAGACGAAAAAAAAAAAGCAAGAATGGAGTGAACAGTTCAACTTTATTTCTTTTCTTTAACATTGAAAGTTCATAAAAAGTCCAGCTTTAACAGACCATTTCTTTTCCGTTTAGCTGGGCATTTACCCACTGCAATTTTAGCCGACACGATTTAGGTAATCTATCTAAGAATCACAGCGGGAACACAATGCCAACCACAAGGGAGAATTGATACCCTATTCAAGGGTCGAGAACTTCTAAAAACCCTACCCTATCCCACGGCACTTATCTATGTAGCCCATATGGGAGTACCCTCCCACCCTCTCCCACCCTCCCCCAGGAGTAAGTCCTAACGTGTTGTTTTCTGTTTTGCATTTTCAAACAGAAAGGCCTCGTGATCAGCGCACATGCAGCCAGTACTCTGTCAAGTTTCTGTAAATGGACAACAGGAGAAAACGAGCAAGATGACAAGAATCCGCTTCACTTTGATCATGCAGCTCTCATCTCTAAGTAAGATATATAAAGTGTGCATACCCCCCCCCCCCCCTCCCCGGCCAAGTTGTCCAGTGGAGCTTATCCCGGATTCCGTAGCAGCAAACGACTAGTACTACTTATACTGTCCCCTACATTGGATGCTGGTCCATCACAGGATTACCACCAGCATTCGCCGGTGTCCATTTGTACACCTGGGTGGAGAGAGGCACTGTGGTCTTGCCTACCTGAAGAGTATTAAACAATGTTCCCGGCTAGGTCCCGTTTCTCGAAAGCCCCGCAAAACGTTTCCGGCCGTAAAGCCAGTTTGAGTTTTTGATCTGTATCTAAAAACGGAGTAGTCTATAAGCCTGAAACGTCTTGCATGAAGGGAACCTATGTTCATAATAAGAATATGGGAATAAAACAGCTCTGTAATCAGAAAGTTCGAGAGTTTGCTGTGGCCTTACGGGTGCGAAAACATTTTGGGACCTTCGAGAAACGGGATCCGGAGCAACAACCTGGATTGCTTTATCCGGAGTCGAGCTCACTAACCATGAGACCAGCAAGCTTCCTGAAAGTAAGATACGTGTGTAAAATGAAAGGCTAAAATTTATACGTCTTGCAATCTGTCTTCTTCTTCAAAAGCACGAAGGTTGCAAAACCTCGTTGCATATTTTGTCAGGTATTTATACAATTTTACATTTTGCCAATGAAGTTAGTGAGCAAAATGCTACTATTACAGATAGATTAAAATTGTTGTCCATCAATGAAATGCGCCATGCAGGCTGATTGGGAAGACTGTGCTTGAATAGAGATGAATATTGGAAAGATGGGTGTTGAAATATAAAAGAATTATATTGACCATGTAATGTGCTTCATCTTTACTCCCTTACATTCGTCTTCCCGTCTCTCCCAATAAAAAATCCCTTTCTTTTCACTTTTTTACGACACTTCTTTAATCCGTACAATTTCTTTTACAGGTACAACTTTTGTAGAAACAAGAATGCAAGAGCAGAGGACTGCGGAGATATACTAGGTGAGTAGACCGCTGATTTTTGGGTACTCTGACGTAAAATGTTAAAGACCCAGCTCGGCCTCTAATAGAGACGTCAGAGGCTTACGTACCATATACTCACATACGCGCTTGCGGACACTCGAATCCTGGAAAAATGCTTGGTAAAGGTGGAAAACAAAATATAACTGGCAGTAATCAAAGATTATGAGAGTGCGTTTGACGCCGTATAAACTTTTATACAGATACCTTAAATGATTCCCCTAGCTGTCTTTCAACCTCTAAAAACCAACCTTTTTCCTCAACAACCGGAGTTTTAAAGAAAGATATTTCTGTGACAAATTCCATGCCATTCTGATTAAACAGGTCTCGGTACAAACTACGTTGTGTGACGGCGCCAGGTTCCGACTCACAAGTTTAATAGGACTAAAATATTTACATCAGCCTTCGGATTTCGTGCTAAATATTCTCAAATTATTAACTTGTAATTTGTAAAACTATATTTTTTACGAGCATTATTCTAAGCAGGAAGCTCAAATATAAGTACACATTTGCAATCGCGTGCTCGTTCATCGTAAACAAACGCCGTGTGACTGATGCGAGTATTTCCGCTGGCCTGATACAAAGTATACAGTATTTACATTTCCGTTCCCTGGCTCAGGTTCACTCTTACGCATCTTATAAAATAAGTTCCTCGTGAGCCCGAACGAACGTTTAAATAACATCATACTATTGGATATAATACTTCTCAGCCTCAAAATCCCACGGCAAAAGTATCCAACGCTACTTCTGTGATCGAGAGCGCATGGAAAGAAAATCCAAAGTCTACATGGCCTGCTCACGTGCTCACATGTTCGTCACATGTATTATCACATGTCTCAGTTACGGTTCTAGTTTACTGGCCGTGACCACAGTTAATAACTATGTCGTGACATAGTTAGTAACTATGTCGTGACCTGCCCCTGCAAAAATTAAGTGGGGTGGCTATTTTCGTGCCCTTACAGGAATGTGTGTTTTCCAGACAATAACCTTACACAGGACAACCAACTCTGCAGAGTCACAGGCAAAAATTAGGATTGCGTTCCACTTCGTCGAACACAGTCATTCATTAATTTATACAGTATAAAGTTCATAATTATTGCTTCACGTATCTTTTTGGTGGGTTTAGGGCTAGCAGACTTAAAGGGAATGTGCCAACAAGACACAAGTTGTACTCTGAACAAAGACACTGGATTGGGAACTGCGTTCACACTAGCTCATGAAACAGCTCATAAGTGAGTCATAATTCTTCAGTTCAAGTGTTATTTTATTTCTTGCTAACTTTCACGCACTCTATTAATCAGTCACTCAGCCAGTCCGTTAGTCAGTCAGCCAGTCAGTCAGTCAGTCAGTCAGTCAGCCAGTCAGTCAGTCAGTTAATCAGTCAATAGTTTCAATTTTACGCGTAGCGCCTTTACGACTGCAGATGCTTTTGTCAAATTGAACTTAGAAAGTGGCACTGAAAGAGAGACCGACTTTGAACGCTCAAAACTTCCGTAATAATCTGTTAAATGTTTACTCTTCGTTATTAGTTTGGGTGCTGAACACGATGGAGAAAGCAACAAATGTAACGATGGTGTGTATATCATGGCAACTAGAGCAAGTGGTAAGCTGACGGCATTTGATTGGTCACCATGCAGCAGGAATTATGTCACAAAGTTTCTGCAGTAAGTATGCATTGACAGAACAATTTTATAACGTAGTGACAGTTCATATTTACTCTTTTACAACATACTTACAACATACAGGATCGATTGAATTTTGAGTGTAGCTTTCTTAATTATTATTTTTTCATTAAGTTCCAGAGTACTAAGCTCAGTGAAGTAAAAAGTAGCTTAACCTTCTTCGATTGATTTGAGCCAGAGTAGTCCTCAGCTCGCCACATTTTATAAAATTCTATTAGTCCTTTTTTGAAATTGGAGTGCTTTTATTTGCTTCCTTTCAGGACTAAACAGTCTGGATGCCTTAATGACAATGCAAAGAACGCAGTCACTATACCGAAAGGCTTACCGGGACAGCTTTACGACGGAAACGATCAGTGTGTGCGCATGTTCGGTGCTGGATCACGTGTCTGTGATATCCCTGATTTAAAGGAGGTAAAGTAATGGTTATGAAATACTGGGCAACTTCGGATAGAAGTACGAGTATGAAATCGAGGCGAATATGACTCCGAGTTGCAATCCACTTACCTTACCAGGAAAGCGGCTGAAAAAATGAGTTAACAAGTAGCTTTGTATGAGTATCATCCGTCGGTTCAAAAAGAACAACGTGAAACAACCACTAAATTATACGTAAACTGGATAAAGTGAACTTTTCATGTTTCCAACTTAGATTTAACAATGTATTTATATAGTTTGCCTAATGTACTGGAGAAGACTTTAACACGTTACAGGCTTCATCTTGTTCATCAGTTACTGAGATGAGCCTGTAAGCAAATTAAGCCTTGTCTCTGTTCCAATAGAAAATGTGCGTCAACTTACATTGTGAAAA
>CM042748.1:30479860-30509660 GCA_022496165.2 Catalaphyllia jardinei | reverse complement strand
CTTTAATGATAAATTTGCTTTCATAAAGGCATACATGTTAAAAAAGTTGTGATAGAAAACAATACATGAAATTACTGCGAACCAAATACACGACATAAAAGTACACAAGAGCGAAACGCGCTTTTTTGTGGGGGTCCCCAGAACCAGGCGTGACAATGAATTGACCGGATCAATCAAAATAACAAAAAAATGGCAGTGAAAATAATACACCAGTGAGGTTTTCATTAACGAAGAACTCGATGGAATGACCTCTAGTTAGTTCCTTTTGGATTGTGGTTCTTCTAAGAGGAGAAATATATTAATTTTTTGCCTAAGGATCGTAAGCCTGTTATAACTTATGTTAGGCTCACATCAGCTGGATTTCTGTTGCAGAAATGTCAACCAAATGAACATCCAAGGATGAAACAGTGTAAAGAAAAAAGAAACGTCCAGTTTGGAGGAGGAGTGACATATGACTGGATTTATGACCCATATTACTCATCAGGTTTGACAAATAAATTACTCTCCAGTGGATAGTGCAGTCTGTTTTGCCACATCAGTCTCTAGATAGTGATTTCCTCAGTGGATAGTGTTGTCCACCCTTCGAGCTACTGGCCTCAGGTTTTATGTAAAAATGTTTTTGAGATCTCAAACATGGTTAATAACGGAGTGGCGTTGTCTCACTGGGTCCCATGCTCCAGTCAGATTGAAGGGTCAGTGAAGCACATCTCCGATATTATGTCCCAGAACAGTGTCGGATCCAGGTACCCTTAATTGCCCTGAAGTACTTGTGGTTTTCTCTTCTCTGCTGGTGTCAATCTCTCCCGCAGGTACTTTACCCATTTTTCTTCCTAAAAACCACCTGAAAAGTGCAATACCATATTCTAGTTTGGCTGGTGACCTGATCGACTGAACATGCGTAACTGGAAAAAAAATAATTAATTTTCCTATCTTGTACCGGGAGAGGTGAGTTACCGTTGGGTGACACATTTGCTTAATGCTTGCTTTCCTAGAATTAAATTTCTTACTCTTGCCAAAAAACCCCCCACACATATATCATCGTTTAAGCAATGGTATACGTACACTACTTATTTCCGGACACTGTTTTTAGGAAAAGCTAAGTGCGTCCTGAACTGTGCTACAACCGAAGGAGATACCACAACCTTCGGAAACGTTAAAGATGGAACTCCATGTACTGACAAGCCAGACAGCGGCCTATGTATTAACGGCCAGTGTGAGGTAAATAATTCTAACCTGGAGCTCAAAAACAGCCTGCGTAAGTAGGCCGACCTTCTGAAGATTTCCTCGCGTAATTCCTGAGCTGAAGTTGAGATTACTCGAAAGTAAATCAAAAGACAGCTACCGACTAAAGCTCAAAATGTAACATTATTGCCAACCGTGGAATATGGACAAGACGTTGGGATGCAGTTTGTCTCTGAGTACTGCTTGGTGTTGATTTGTCGAGCACAGTTATCAACAAATCTGATCCCTGTAAAGCGACGTCACTAGAATGGGCGTGTTGGTGCAATTCAGTTTGAGCGTTTTTTTTTTAAGAGAGGAGAGAATTAAAGCTAATTGAGAGAGGAGAGAACAAGGCCAATTGGCTCAGGCAACAATATCGGTTATGGAATTTGTTTTTAGCAGTAGTTCAGCAGTTTCCTTTATGATAAAAATAACTACATGGAGTTGTAAAACTCGAGAACAGTACATTCTAACGCATTGTGAAAATAACACATCGCTTACACTACTTGTGTATTTCTCTAATACATACAAAAACTCTATTAGATGCGGTATCAGTAAATAACAGTTACATTGCAAGATTAAGATAAAAAACCTGATTTAGTTGTTAGCCGTGTGGGAGTAATGGGAGGACATGACTGGTGATTGATCTCATTTTTAAAGTTTATAAAAGTTCAGGTGGCACTAAAGTTAGACAGAAGGCTATTCCACAAATGTGCCCTACTGTAGCAAAAACTAAAACAACAACTGAAGTTATCATGAACCACACATGCAAGAAAGCACGCACTGAAGAAATGTATACTCATTTAATATGGAAAGCCAATGATTAAGCCGGACGTTTAAGGAAAGTACCATTCATGCAGGCTGCGATAACAATTATATGGACATTTGTTTCTTCAGACTGTTGGATGCGATGGTGTCATCGCTTCAAGAGCAAAAACTGACCGCTGTGGAGTATGTAATGGAGACGGCTCGAGTTGTTCAGGGAGTGGTAACCAAGGCAACAGACCAAAACCAGGCAAAGGACCCAAACCAGACAAAAAGCCGACACCGACCAAACCACCAACGGCCAGCGGTCAACTAAAAAAGTTTACGTACAACGAAAAACCCGGGTTTGGAGGTAACTATCAGAGAATCATCAAGACATTCATTTGTTTTCCTCCTTGTCCTTAAATTTTAACTAAGTTTTTAATACTAGTAGCTGTAAATAACAGTTAATCGTTATATATCATTTAGGTTCTTAGGTTCCCAGCAGTTAATAGAAAGTAGATTTTAGTTACATCATGAAGTGTCTCATATCAAAAAGAAACCCCTCTCCTGAGCGTTTTTAATTTTCAACTCGTGCTACGTCAGCTCTAGAACCCGTAGAATTTTCATCAAGTAACTGAAACGAACTAACACTAGGAATTTTCTTCAGATAAAAACTGAGAACTCTGCATCATGTTTAACAGGAACGCATTAAAAGAAACGCGTTTCTTCAAATTTAAATTGACAACTCGGCTGGCGCACTGAGATACTGTTAGAGCAGACTAAAGTAGCAGTGTGTTGTTATGTAGTACAGACAGTTAGCGGCATCTGACAAGCCTTCCTAGTCTGGCAGTAACCATGCAGAATTGTTACTTCCGGAAGTTTACGTTGTTGCATAACTATTGACTGATCCAGACCTTGAACAAAGGGGGGAGGGGTGAATTTGCTTTGCTTGCCCTGCCGGCTTTTCTTCCTTTTAGGATTTTTCCTTTTTTTCCGAAATTAAGAGGGGAGGAGGCCGGCCCCCCTGGACCCCTCCCCTAGATCTGCCTCTGATGACCACTAAGCCTCTGAAGAGTACTCGTGGTCTGGATATTTCTAGCTCTTGAGAGTTGAACCCTGTTAAGGGTACTGATCAATTTTCCGTTTAAGAGTACGATGTGGTGATCGGTACTATTCCAGCTGGAGCACGGGATATCACAATCGAAGAAGCGACTGCTTCCCAAAACAGTTTGTGTAAGTACAAACGTGTGTCTAAGAGGTTTAACTTCTTCCTCTTTTATGCACCATTTTGACAGAAAAAAAGTACCTCTATTGCTTACCTTTTTTTTGAAAAAAGTTACTCCTTTCACTTACTTACTTACTTACTTACTTACTTACTTACTTACTTACTTACTTACTTACTTAATAAGAACACTGTAGCTGATGCAAATGACCCGTCTTATGACTAACCTCCAAAAAAGGATCGGAAGTCTTGTTGTCATTTAGCGCTTAATAAATAAACTGATACAGCATTCTTTCGTGTTTGTTCGGAATAGAAATTTATTAAAGGCTCCTTAAAATACCTAAGTAGAAGATTTCTCTACCCTTTCATATATCTCAACTTGTGAAATCCCTTACCCTTTTGTAAATTGACCTGAAACCTGAGGAAGGTTCCCTTCCTGCCGGAATCTCCCCACATAGGCCATCCTTTACCATCCTTGTTCCTTTAAGGTTTAGGATTATCTGTTTGGTGTTTTTCTATCTTTGTAAAGTATTATTTTCAAGTTTTCTTCAATTTAACGGTAATTTTGTCGATGACCAAAATAAAGCAAAACACCGTGACAAAGCTCCTTTAAGCCCTGGCCAAACGGACTGGCAAGTAGTCGCAAGTGGACGCAAGTTGAACTTGCGTAGAGACTTGCGTTGGGTGGCCTAATGGACTCGAAAGTTTCCTCACAAGTACATGCAAGTCGCAAAAAAAACATTTTCAGGAAGACTATCTTTTATTTCATTGCGTAATAATAGGTTAATGGACGTCACTCAACTTGCGCTGACTTGAGTTGGGTGGCCAAACAGTGAAAAACTTGCTTTGACTTGGGTGTAAATTTGATTTCGGCCAAAGTAAGCGCAAGTCCTCGCAAGTCAATACAACCGAAAGCGAGCCCTGGCCAAACGGAGTCGCGAGTAGACCCAAGTTTTCAACTTGCGTCTACTTGCGACTCCGTTTGGCCAGAGTTTTAAGTACCTGTTTAGCTAACCATTCGAACCATTTTGCAACGTTGAGCAACTGTACTATGCTAAAGAGCCGATGTTAATTACATTTTTCCTTTCAGTTCTGGAGGACGCAGATTTTAATTATATCATTAACTATGATAATGTTCAGCCAAAGGAGGTCAAAGGGGCTGGAACTACGTTCCTGTTCACAAAACAAAACCGAAAAGAAACTATCACTGCTCAAGGACCTCTTAAAGAGAGTATAACTTTAATGGTGAGTAGGAAATAAAACTTGATCAGAAGCAGGGACGCATGGTAACTGGTTCGAAGTTACTACTATGACGAAAACCGCATCTTTTCTATCTAAGCCATTTCGAAAAGTAGTTTATACGAAAAGAGAAATGCTGTTTACTATTTTCAAATGCCTCTTTTCGTGCCAGCGATATTGAAGTTTTTAACTGAAAATATGCAAATTAGCCAACTGATGACGTCATAAACTCAACCAAATTTTGATCGAATATGATAAAAACAGATATCTCAGTAAACTTGTACCAGGAATGTTTGATCCTTTGCAGTAAGATTCTTCTAGAGGTACGGTGCTGCATAATATAAGTTTAATTTTGGGTATCATGGCGACATACTGGCTTCCAGATCTCTCCAAAATTAAAGGCTTTCCTGGGCCACCTTGTGCGTTCCATATTGACATTTGCAAATGGTGTCTCCTCTGTTAGGTCGAGGTTTTTGACCTTGTTTATTGTTTTCTGAGCTGAAAATCACTAAAATATTGAAATCAGGCAGAGGGGGACAGGAAAAGAGTGGATTTCCTTAAGAAAGGCAATTGTCATGGCTGTAGGTGTACTGTCTGTAGAAATATTAGCTTAACAGGTGTCAGAGGTATCTGCTGAAAACTGACCGAGATATCTCTATTTATGTACTTCATGTAATATTGGGTACTTAGATGTATGACGTCATCACCCCTTTTATTTGCGTGTTTTACACATTGTTTAAACTTAAATATACTCGGAATCAACGCATATATTTTTTAATCTTTTGTGGAATTTTATGCTATAAACCTAAAATTTCTAGGGGTAAAAATTTGATCAACTAGTACTTTAAGGACGTTCGCGCGAAAATTTTCCAGTGGATAGAATTTTTTTAAATTTTCACTGCAGGCAGATAATGAGTTACTTGTGCCAGAAATGCAAAGAAAATTGGGGGTCACCGTCTTCGTTTCAGAGATAAAGCGAGTGGTAAACTATATTGATTTCGAAAAATTGCCCCATATAATTGAGCACGGTCTACAGGGTTTTATAGTTAAAAATAAGGTGAGTCAATGGAGGCAAACGATCTTAGTCATATTTAACCCTTTAAGAGGCATTTGAAACCGCCGCACAGATGCACGAAGAGCTAATAAAAACGGAATTCGATGGTGAATTTTGCCAAAAATTCCAATTTCTAGTCGATAGATTTTCTTCATTTTTTCCCCAAACGTAGAACATCAGTAGAGAAAATGACCCATCGAGAGAAAAGTTGGGGTCACCGAACGTCCAAGATCGTTAAATCTAGGCAAAGCTCTAGCAATGGCAATCTACCCTATCATTTCTTTATTTTATGACTTAGCGCGCGCGCTCATGCATGACGTAGCATGTGAATTTGCGTGCACAGTAAGGATGCGCAGAAACAATTAGCGGGAACGTCCTTAAGGTCACACCATACTCTGTTCGGTGTCAAACCTTTTCTAGGCAAGAACTGTAATGGTGCCCATAATCTGTGTTATAATTCAGCCAAATTTCTCCGGGTGTGTTTACAAGGAAACCAAAACATTGGCCTTATCGCAGGATATCAATACTTATAGGGTTGTCACTAAACTAAAGAAGTGAAATATGAAAACGGAAAAATTAAACTGGAAGCGCCAATTGACTGGTGTGCTGGACTCTGGGGCGGTTAACGTTAACCCAGGATTAAAACGTTAACTGGGGCATTATTTTTTCTTGTTTAAAAATGTTTTTCACCTCTAACGTTTGGTGTAGTGTGAGATTACTACAGCTCAAAACTGAAGGGCGAACAATATAAACAGATTATAAACCAAAAAAGTTACAAAACTGAAATCAAAATTCTCGCTAACCCTGGGTAAGCTTAATCGGGCTTTGAACAACTTGGCCCAGATTACGAAACTAAAAAAACGCCAAACAGCAAGTGCAGATCTAAAATGAAACACTGGCGATGTTTGTAAGATTGGAAACAATGAGATGAATTAAAATTTAAAAGGCCTGGTCTAAATAAATACACTGTATTCGTGACTTTTCTCTTTAAGTGTAAGTTTAGCCTAAATCAGTAAACCTCCTCTTCGAAGCTCTGGTATGAAGAGGGTTCAATTTTGTCTCGGCAGTACGAAGTGTACGATTATTCGGATAAATACAAGGTGAATTACCAATATGTCAAGCCTGGTACCCAGTCCACGAGGAGTCTTAGTATCGGAAGCGACTTCCCAGATCTCCTCCGTGAAATATACGAAGTGGAAAAAGAACTTAGAGAGGCTAAAGGACAAAGTGAAGATGAAGAGAAGCCGAAAATGAAATGGATTATGCCGTCGCAAGGATGTTCAGTAACATGTGGAGGAGGTATGCACAAGTCATTATTATAACTAATCTTGCGTAAAGTTCCCGAAATCGCTTATATTCGACTGAAGCAATATACCTTAATTTGTGTGCCCTGAGCGTATATTTGTTTAATAGTATTTTTTGGTGGTGGCAGTGGAGGAAAAATTATTTGAAGAAATTTTGCATTTCAAGAATGTTTTTGTTTAAGTTTGGGAGGGATGCGAAGTCGGGATTTATCAGGTGCACACAATCTAATCGCTCAGTAAAATTCTCTAAACATACCCATATGACGCACAAATACGTTCTGCATTCCAAATCTGAGCACACTGTTTTAACGGCATAAGGTAGATAACAAGGTCTCCAATGGTGGACGTGTAATGGGAAGAAGTTACATTTTCCTTGAAAAGCTTTAACAAAGTATTTGAAAGGTCTTTATCGCGTTGAAAGGATTGGGGATTATCACTGGCATCAATGTACTGGATACCCGAAAGGGGCCTTGTGTGGGAGATGTTTAGCTCTAAAACTCAATTACTCAAAATTTGAAAAACAATTTCAAAGAAAAAAATAAAACTGATATCCGTTCTCTGATCGCATTTCCAGGAATTGAAGTTATCACCGCTGTTTGCGTTCGAGAAGACGATGAATCAGCCGTCGGAGATGAGTTCTGCGAAGAGAACAGGCCTAAAGACATAACTAAGGAATGCAATACCCAAACATGCCCTGCGAGGTGAGACCATAGGTGTTTCATATCGCGGTGAAGGCTGGGAGTTATTTAACTGAAGTATCATTCATACTGACCTCTCATTAGCCAAGCGGGAGCGCCGTACTGGAGAAAAATAGAGGTCTGTACACAAAAAACGTCCGATGGCCAATATTGCCCAGCATGGCTTGAATAAGCTACGATCATGGACAAACGTCTTGGGACTAATTTGCACTTTTTGCACTTTTGAGTATACGCCAAACGCGAATACAATTCACCTGCCTAACCTCGTCCCCACCCCACCCCCCAACATGGGTGGGGAGGGGTAACAGTAACGCATTTTAAAATGAAAAGCAGCCCTTTTTTTAAACTTCAGTAAAACACATATAGTTCGTTAAATTACATAAGTGTCCTAAGGACTTCTGTCCACGATTGTAGGTCGAAAACACTAAGAAAATACGTATGGCAAAATCTCGACTAAGAAAAAAACCAATCATAACACTCGGATTTATTTGCTTTAAACTAAATTGCCATAAATGTCAATATTTTCGCTAGCAATTTTAAGTTGTGTAAAAGTTTGTAAATCTCGCAAGAATCGTAGATGATTGCTCCAGCGATCTAAAAAATGAGGTTCTGATGAGAAAACTGGGGAAGTCCTTCATGTTTCCTCTAGAGTAATCGAGCAAAAAAAAAACCCGCAGGGTTGGGATGTTTTCGCGGGAGGGTTCGGGCAATTCGTTCTTACGACAGGACTCATGTGTCCTGAATGTCCTTCTAGGTGGGAAATTGGCGAATGGACCGATTGCACGAAAAGCTGTAATGATGGCGAGTATGGAGTCAGATCTCGTGAGGTGTTCTGTGTGGAAGATTCACAGGGTGTTGAGTTAGAAGTCAAAGACAGTCAATGTAAGAAACCCAAACCAACAAGCCAAGAGGCGTGTGGGAAACAGCCATGCCCGGCAGAGTGGTACACGGAGCATGCTGGCCAGGTAATTACTTTCTTTATAACATTATGATGATTCTTATTTCTAAAACCCAATCGGTTAAAATATTCTAGACTCGTCACTGGGCAGCATTTGCGATACAAAAAGTACTGAAGTTAGAAATTTGTTTTGCAAGTTATCCTATCACTTCTCTTAAATTAGTTTGGCATTATTCTAGAAGCAAAACAAACATAAAACCGCCACCCTGATTAACTCTTCTGTTTTGTTTTTACGTCACGTTTGTGCATAGTGCTCAACTTCCTGCGGCCCAGGCGTTCAACCGCTGACGGTCGAGTGTATAAGAATAAACTCATCAGGGGAGACTAAGGTTGTGGATGAAAATGAATGCATGGATATCAAGCCACCTACCCATGTGGCTTGTAACGTGGAGAATCCTTGTAATGACCAGCTGGAGACTTAAGCCGGAGGAATAAGATAAAACCAACTGTAGCAGGCATGTAGATGCTAAATTTTCTTAAGCTTTAAAATTCTTTAGTTAATTGCACGGTTCAGACATCACTGATTATTATACATTGAACTCTCTAACTCTTTTCTGATTGGCCGAAAGCGTACATTGAATTTTCGAAATCAGCGTCCGTGACGTCGAGGACACTCAAGGTCACGGGTTATCATGTCATGTATGACCGCAAAGCATGATTTCCAAGGGTAATCACGTCAACTTCGCGCGATTCGTACTGCTTGTCGTCAGTGAAGAAGCAGAAACATGAGTTCCAAATTTTTGCTTTCAATGTATAATAAAACAATTACCCTTACCTCGACCTTGATTATTCTGGATATCACAAAAACCTCATCCAATAATTGTTTATTAGCTATTATCTAACTCCATTTTGTGATGAACGTATAGAACTTGTTTTCTGCCATAAACCTAACTTATTAGGTATATTATCTATAATTACTTTTATAAGGAATATACAAAGGATCGAAGTTAATTACTACTTGGTTTTCCAGGAGTAATAAGCCTTGTTTTTTTCTGTCCGTACAGTAGAGACCAGGTTTTTCTTCATCAAAAACTGATTATTTTGAAACTGCATACCGTGACGAACGAAGGGTCGACTAGTGAAGTTAATTCACATCTTAAGACTAACAATTAGCAGATTTTCTCTAACAATTATATTTTTACAGAGCCAAAATGTCTGAATGAAGAGGAAAGCAGGCCATATGACACGTTGCCAATCTTTGAAGATGACCTTCCTTGAATTATTCCAATTACATTGTTTGTACATAGTGGCACGCTGAATGTTTGTACCAAGCATTTTAATAGTTTTCTAAATATCATTTTGTTGTTTATAGATTTCGTTGTTGATCTGTTTTGCAAAAATGTTCAAATCACGATAGTAATAAGCACTTATTGTTTACTGAGACACCCCTCTGTCACAGGCCTGGTCGGTTATTTTGCCCTCCCTGGTAGAATTTTGACGTCCCTGGCACCTGGTGGTTTTTTAAAAACTCCCTGGTGAGGCGTGCTCCCCTGAAAGAAAAAGTCACGAGTTTGGAATTCCGTTCTTGTTTCCGTTATATGAAAAATTTGTAAAGTATCGAGTATTACATGTGGTAGGCTTTTGTACAAAAGGATTGCGGACTTGGGAAGTGCTCTTGAGCCCGGAGGTTGGTAACAGTTTCCAGCACTTTTCTAACAGCTCTACTTTGAAGGATGAATACTACCACCTGTTTAACAAGTGATGCTACAATAACGGTATTTTACAAATGCCAAATCATTGGTAAACAAGTTGCGGTCATCTTTTTAATATAACAGTTACCATAGCAACAATATGACCTGCCAGAAACACCCTTAATTTTAGCTTTAAGTGCTTATAACTTAAAAACGAGCTCGGTGACCCCCATTTTTTATTACTGAATTGTGATAAGCGTAATACGATACAAATTTTTGCAAAGTTGAAAAAAATTCTGTAGTGTGAGTTTAGAGCCACCTTAAATTTAAAAATGCAACTCGAATTAGGGGTCACCGTGCTCGTTTTTGCTCAACAACTATACTATAGCAATATAGTATAATAAAACTACACTATAACAACTATACTATAGCAACTTTGCGACCAAAGAGGTTGTCATTGCTCAACCTTACTTAGCAGAAATGGGCACTAGAAATTCTAATAAAAGCACTTATTGGATTAATTTATTGGAGGAGTTAAACAAAATAGACAATGAAGTTACATTTTAAACCATATGAGTTATACATGAGTGACGATTATAAAACAAACTTAAGAATTCTCTGCGTGTGCACATACCCAGCCACTACCTAAAGACGTGTTCTTTACAGCATTAAAATCAAAATGTTTTTAAGCAAAACTTTAAACTTTTCTTCAAACCAAGATATGTCGTAGATAGCTTTGTGTAGTTTAAATCAACGCATTAAAAAGCGGGTGTCACCGTGCTCCTTTAAGAGAAAACAAGCATTTATTTCGCTTTCGAGCTTAGCTTGAGGGGAATCTCTTACGTTTTGTATGCGCGCGCGCTCATGTGCGCGTGCTAATGACGCGAAAATCGTGCGCAGTACGGATGCGCAATGAAATACAAAGGAACCACCTTAAATACTGGGTCACACAGTTTTGCATGTATTTACATATATGGTTAGATTTTAGAAAATCATTGTCCTCCCTGGTGAAGAATTCAGGATGGACCTGGTGGATTGTTGTCTGCCCTGGTAGAGTTTTCGTTAAAATCCCGGTGACCAACCAGGCTCCACCAGGTCTGTGACAGAGGGGTGTTTTAAGGGTGTCGTTAACAGGTTATGCTGTTGCAATTGGTAACCTTTTCGTAGTCACGAAAATGAACATAAGTTGTTTAAAATGCCTGGCCGGGCAGTTGTTTAATACCATAATTATGGATAAATTGGGGAAAAAAAGTAGAAGCCTTGTTTTGATAGCTCTTATAATGTTTTTGCAGAGAGAAAAAAGGTCAACCTTAAGGTTTTTTTTTAATAAGTAATATATCTGTACAAAATGCAAGCAGTTTATATGTATAGGTAATCATAAGGTTCCGAGTTTAATTAGGAACTTAATTTGCCCCAGTGAGTTTTTCTCGCCGTGTTGTAATTTTTGTACAGCATAACTGACAGAAAAGTAGCTTATAATTATGGGAGCTAACGCTCTTTCACAGATAACGAAAAAAGACAGCCAACACCGGAACATAGCCCGTTGGTTAGAATTGTTGCCGGAAATCGTGCTATTTAAATAAAAGCGTTGTTACTTCTCAATGTCAGAAGTTTCGCTCGTGTTTGCCTTGTTCTGTTTTTTTCCCCGATCATGATTTTATAGGCCATGTCCAAGATGCCTTTTTGTCTCTCTGTCAAAACAAGTCCTCGTTCGAAACCCTTCATATGGAAAAGTTCCCCCCCTCCACACAGGTTCATTTTTATGCAAGCCAAACTCATTTTCATATTTTGCATGGGGACTCGCTTTGAAACCGAGACATAAGGAAAATCAAACTGAATAGCGTCATGAATTTGGGGAGTGATTAAAATCAGGTTCTTCTCATAGTATATTAATATTGATATTTTGAAAATATGGTTTCTAGTTGACAGTGTGTCTTCTTGCTGTATTGATATCACAGGGTATCACCATTAAAACAAAGTAGATGAAATGTAACATTGCTAATGCACTAGGACTCAAAGTCTATTGTTAGGAAGAAAGGGAACGAGTGTAAGTCTTGGCAATTTAACGGTGATTAATTTGAAAAAATATTCTATGAGGTTTCCACACTGTGGGAAATAGGTTAGGTATTGGGCGGAGACAAAGAGAAACATGTGGAAGAAAACTTCTGGCCGATAACCGCTCTTTGTCGGTTTGTTTCCTTCCAATTCCATCCAACGCGCGCCAGTTTATTAATTTTACTTTGATTCCCCGCGACTTAAAAGGTTAAAACTGAGAAGCGATTAAGTAAGTCACCTTTCTAGACTATACCGATAACCTTTCATAGTGCTTGACTGAAATCAATTTTAATACAGCCAGTCTGGCTTCAATTTCAGTTACACTAAATCTTAATTGATGGGCTTTCCCGATTGAAAAAACCGTCTATTTAAACTCGAATTAAAGTCCTTGAAAATAATTTAGAAAACAGTTCTAAGTTCCAATGTCATATCACCCATTATTTACAACAGTTTCTCTCTCAGCTTTGCCCCTTTACTTCTTTTGTTAGTTATTACTCATGTCAAACAACTGAGATAGTTTTTGTGATTCCGTGACAAAGAGTAATTAGGCGCAAATTTCACTTAATGGAAAATCGTCCTTAGCTTCCTTTCGCACGGCAGGCCTGCGGCAGGGAACGTGACACAACAATGTGAATCTTCTGGAAAGCGCGTCGGCGAGTCGTGCTCAGGTTGTTTTTAGGGCATGCGGTGATTCTAAAAGCCGAATAACACGATGGAGCACGTACGAAAACATGAGTCTTTGAAAGTAAAATGGCTGCTGTACCCGGATTCAGTTTGTACTTGATAATATCGATAACTGACGAAAGTATTTACCATTACAAGGGTAGTTAAATTGAAAAACAAACAAATGACACCGAAATCGAGTGAAAGGGATAAAAAAGTCTAAATGACAATCGTCTGCAAGAATCTAAAGATTTAAAGGAAAAAGATTTCTCTTCAGCTCTACCAGGTAATTGATCTCGCTTGAGAAGAAGGGCTTTGGTGTTTCCAGTGGCTAGATTGTTTTAAAAAAATCTTTACAATTAAATACCATCAATGCTTTTATTTTTTTAAAAAAAGTCACCATTTTTCTTTAGCTGAATACAATCTGTTGATACCACACTGATCAAGCCATTTAACTCTTAGAGAATGATAAGATATTTTTGCAAGTATATTTAGCATCGAACAACCTTTATTAGGCTACAGGCAAAATCTAGCCGCTATTCATAGCATTCATTCACCGTGTATTTTTGGATATTTTTCAAGGATTCGCCCACGCTTGCAAAGTTGGTTTTCTATTTAAGTCAAATAAAACAAAAGTAGAAGGAGGTGGAGAAAAGATTTTAAACTTTTAACTACTTAGGAATACTGCAATACTTAAGGTGTTACAGAAATGACACGCCCTTGAGCAATAGATTTAGATTAAAAGGATTTGGGTGATACTGACTTATCTCACGACTTCGGAGTCTTATACAGGATATATCAATCTATTGTCCTGAAATATGACGGATATGCTGTAAATTATAGCTTGAACATCTTAGCGTATGTATCGAAAACGTAACTTTCAAGTAGCCTGGAGTTAGATAAGTAAACTATAACCAGTAATTAAAAATCAATATCGTATGTGTACCTAGGAGCTCAATATCATTTCCTTAACGGAAACTAAGCATGTTATCAACACATTGGCGGTCATTAAGAGAAAGTTGATCGACACTTTACTAAAAAAGTAACTTTACTACATGTATTTTGAGAGTATGAATATAAAAGTGATATTTTCCCTTGAATTAAATGAAAATGTGCAACGTATTTTGAAAATAACCTTTAGTCCCTCTGACCTTTCATTTCCATTTCATTCATCTAAATCGCTAGCACTTCACTTGCGAGTCGAAATAATTTTGAATTTTTCGGTAAGGCCTGTTATTAAGACAAGAATTTAACGCAATGCGTCCAGTCCATGGTCAGTAAAATCAAGGGCTTATCGAGAAATCTCCTTGTACTGTGTTTAGTCGTCATTGAGTGCCTCAGGCGCCGTGGAGACGGCAAAAATAATTAATCAGTGAATCGGCGGTTACGAGACTTAGTATGTTTACAAAAGCATTTGCAGCAAAATGGCGTTCTGTGTTTTTCTTCTAATCGGGATAAACCACACAGTAAATAACAATTAAATATTTGATTACTTTTAATGCAAGTAAATAATACGGCGTAAAATTTTTCTGTAAGCCATCGGTTGAAAACGCCAGTTTTACGCCCAACAAAATGATCAAACACGTTCCTGCAGCATCGCGTTTGATGAGCGTGTGTGATCGCTTAAACGTCCTTTGTTCATTTTCAGACATTCTCCTTTAGCAATTTAGCCGGTTTGTCCAGCGTAATGTGAATGAGAATGTTTTTAACCAGACGAAAGGGCAACTGACACACTGGCTTAGAAGGGCGTTTACGTACTTTTAAGGGCGTTAACCCTACGCGAAAGAAACAAGGTGGCAACTGTTCTCTTTATAATTAGATGAGCTTCGATATGATTTTACAGAGAAAACGTCTTATGGTGATTTCACAAAGGACGTTTTCTTTTGAGAAAAAGGTACCCTAAGTTAACCCAGTTATAATTAGAACAGATTTATATCCACTTCTGAATTTAGCTTTACACTTTCACTGAAGGCTTTTTTTGTTATTGGGAGTTCGAAAAATTTATTTCCATGAAACCACAAAAACATATAATAAAGAAGCTCACCAGGTTGGTTTTATTACTTTGGTGGCTATCTCATTCGATTGATAATAACCGAAAGACAGAAAACCGTCAATAGAATAAACAGCTCAAAAAATACTTTTGATTGAATTAGGTTCCCTTGTTGTTGCAAAAAATGCTGTTCTCTTCATTTTTTAGTAGAGGAAAATATTTTGCCTATCTTATATCAATGCACCGATTATTCTTTCGAATTTAAATGTAGTTTCGAGAATTTAGAAGTTAAAAGTTGTTTCGTGAGAGGACACAGGGAAAAGTCAAATGTAACAACTTTCTTGACGGGCGGTAAAATCAAAGACTCGTTCATGTGGCGAACGATTCGAAAACACATAAGCTGTAATTAAGGATCTGTAAATCCGTTTCCCAGAAATAAATTACTTTTGTCAACAAAGGCATTTTGTCATCTCAAGATGGATTTATTGGTAGATGGCTTAGCGTGGCTGCGGTTTACCTTAGTATTCCAAAACCGGCAGGGGAGCTTTCAATCTCTCTTTGTTTCATTACTGCGTTTAGGTACTTATAAAAAGTGGGGGTGTAAAAATGTTTTAAAATACTTGGAACTTAGTGTGCCGTTTTCAGCAAGATGGTGTACTTGGTGAATTGTTCTTGTATTTTTTTTATTTTTTGTTATTTTTTTATCATGTTGCACAAGAACTGAAGAAAGATGTTATCAAGTTTAAAGTGGCAGATTGAGAGGAGACAACTCTTTGAGAATTCCTAAAAGGCAGGACGGCATCAGTTTTCTAATTGCATTCGTTGTTTATCTAGATCGTTAATGGCGAAAACTTGAGAGGAACCGACCGAGACAAAATCATTGAGTAGCTGCGAGCAATACTCCATCAATACCGAATAAAAACATCAAAACAGCAGCAAATATCAGGCTCATTTGAAAGTCTAATGAGCTCAGGAAACGCACAGATACTCGGCGATCGGTGATCCTGCGATTACATTGAACGGGTCGTCAGCCAGAACGTTGCTCGTGCCTTGAGGCAGAATGTTCCCACACTTTATCGCAGTATACTTTTTTCTTTTTAATCTTCCGCGGGCTGGAGCAAATTCAAACGAGGTAAGAAAATTTGCATGCTTCAAAAACTCTTCGTTGGGAGACAAACTAATCGATTTTCACACTCATCCAATGCTAAAAAGTTTTACTTATCGTTTATTGTTCTGTTTTGAATTGAGGATGTGCACAATTTACTAACACCACAAGAGAGGGAGACAATTTTCGGTGAACCATTCCCTCAAGATGGTAAGCAGTGTGATATTATTCGATGTAACGTAGCTGGTCTGTTTAGCACCTTGTTATAAAACAGAGAGGAGTGGCAATGTATAATTTAAAATCGGATCACAGTATTTATGATGGGTAGCTAACTCCGCAAATTCTGCCTAACAAGACAAAATTAAATTACTATAAGCACAGTATTTCGCCAACTTGAGGAATTTAGCTTTACTTTTCAACAGCATATCCAGTATCTGTTTGGCAAAAGAAACATAATGGAGTGGAATTCCAAGGAACCTATGCGCAGTAAAGTCGCTGAACGTATACCGTCGTATTTCGAACAAAAGAAGACCAATGAAACGCGCTGTAGCAATTTATTTCCGTTTCAGCGAGTGCAAAACTTTTATACAACTGCTTTGACTTTTTCACCCCGAAACAAGTCAATACAGTTTAACAATATTACCGATTATGTAACTGATACTAATTTTTATCCAGCTATATTATATTTTATAAGGCAAAAATTATTTCATCGACAAAAATAGATCTTCGTCTAAAACGATCTCGTGAAAAAAAAGAAAGAAATTTATAGTTGAGGTTAATTCAGTTTAATTACTGGATGGAAGAAAACATATGCTAAAAGCTAAAAGGCAGTAAATAATCTAACCTCAATCTGAGGCAAATAAAAAACTTTCATATTATTGAGTTCTCTTTTTGTGAATGCGGGGGTCCTGAAACTTGATCAATCTTAGGAAACTCAATCAATCTTACTGAAGAAAAGTTGGAAAAAAGAACGATATTTCGGTTAATTCATGAAGCAGTATAAGCTCTAGGAAATTGATTTGGAACAAATTATAGCCAGCCAAAGAATGAGATGTTGAGATGTTAGTGCATACATAGACGAATTATAAGTTAATCATGGCGAACAGGTGAAAATACAGACAGAACACCCTCTTCTAGCATGAATTGAAGTCTAAGGCGTGCAATGGCAGCAACAAAAGCGAGACTTTGAAATTCCTCAGCAAAATTATTGCGGTCGCAAGCTTGTCATTTATTTTTGATCAAGACTCGGATTACTCAAACTGAAAAATATCCAAAAACTAAACCTTATCGTAAAATTTGCAAGATGATTTAATAACACAGTTCATTTACGCCTCAGAATTAACATTCCCCGGCGACATGCATATTACAGAGAACCTGAAAAATTCAGCAGTACTAATGGCAGAGATTTATATAAACACTGATAGAAATCCAGCTTTTTTAAAATACCGAATTTACATTATGACTTGTTATGCGTTACTTGCTTGATATGATCACAGACATTCAAACAGGTTTGAAACAGGTTGATGATGCTGACGCCAGCGGGTCTTCTGATAATGTATCGAGTCAATTTTGTTTGGGTTGTGTTTGCCATGCTTCTCAAAACAAAGCTAAACCTTGACCAATAATATATTTTACGAGTTAAATTTTTTATCTTTTGATCCGACGGATGAGATGTTCTCCGTCTTGGTTCAATTAATTGACAAGCATTCGTGTAGATACATACAAAGGAACTGAATTAGATAAATTGTGAGAAAGGTCGAATTGTCAACAACATGTAGACAGGCAAAAAGACCAATTTCGATGTATTAAAATTCAGCCTAGCACAACAGACCTCAGCACGAGGCTCTGGGGAATAAACCTCACAAAATGTGTAGTTATTCGATCCCTGGAGCCTCGAACTAAAGCCGTCTACTGATTCAGGGTGAGTTTTAATATATCGAAATTGGTCCATTTAATTGCACTGTCTTTTTTGAAAAATAAATGGCATGGCAAGTTTACAGTAAAACCGACTACTTTATCATTCATGCACAGTGAAAAAAGGTTATCGCACAAGGATAAATATTCTAATAATGGTCGATTTCAGCTTAGCCATAACAGAAATAATTACATTCTCATGAATTTATTGAAAAGATTAGCCGGTGCTAATTTGCCTCATTAATAAATTTACCACTTATAGGCATGTTCGTCATCTAAACCCCTGTAAGAGGTAACATATTAAATGCACCCATGATATATTATACATATCATGAGATATGTGTAAAGAATGTCAAAATTAGCCGTAATTGTACTCTCGCCTAAACATTCTAGTGAAACGTTTACGTCGAAGGGGAAAAGTGGAACCAGGTACTTGGGTGATGAAACTCCGACTTAAATTTCTTATTTCAATTGCAGTGTACAATACAGTTATTCCTGGGGTGTCAAATACAGATGGCCCTGACCCTCAAAACCATCATGATTGGTTTCTGAATCCCTTAAAACCTGATAGCTTTTGTTTTCAGGCCTCACTGACTAAAATTTGCAAAAGGATTGCTTGAAATTGTAATAAATAAACGACACCACAAGACGAAAAACATCAACTTTGAGATCCTGTGATATGTCTATAAACAGATTGTTGTACCGCATTGGTTTATATTTAAGATCAATTCATCTCTGAGACTGAGCTGGTGCAATTTTAACAAGAGCCTTTCAGTAACAATCAATTTCAGTTCCAGATTACCACGTGACTTATCCAGTTCAAGTCGACGAGCATGCCGCCTTTTTGACACGTGACCTGTCTAGTGGTAATAGCAGAAGACGCCGTGACGTAGCAAGTGCCATTAAAGAACCTGTTTTCTTCCATCTGTCCGCGTTTGGTCAGAATTTCCACTTGAACGTTACCCTTAATGGCGAGCTACTCTCACCCAACTTTGTCATCGAGGTTCGTGGGAATGAAAGTTCTCGATTTCACTTCGACGTTGAACAGTGTCATTACACTGGTCATGCGGTATCGTCAAAAGGTCTGGGTACTAAAGTGGCGTTAAGCAATTGTGATGGGCTGGTGAGTAAGACTTCTTTTTCTAAATTCTTGCTTTTCTTGTTTTCTTTGACCGAGGAAAAGGTGTCACATTTTGGCAACTGGTCGAACATAACAATGAGCAATAGTAGAACTAATCTCATCAATTACTCCTTGCTTAGAATCCTTTTTTGTTTATCATAATCATAAGAGTAAATGTAGGTGTAAGAGACATTTTTGAGTTCACATTTTAATCTGTCTTTGTCCTCACTCGTTCGGATCATTCATTAACGAGTGAGGACAAAGACAGATTAAAATGTCAACTCAAAAATGTCTCTTACACCTACATTTACTCTTGGCTGGCTGGATTGCTGTATGGATGTTTATTCATCCTACTGAATACCACTGTGATATTGGGCTTGAAAGGCTTTCTTATCAATCAATCCTATCAACATCAATCAATCCTATCAACATCAGAAAATCACCATTATTATCAAGGGTGAAAGTGAAACATGCCCGAATTTCTGAAATCGCCATAATAATTCTCCCTCTAAAGTTTATCTGTTCATTTGAAGCTGCCGCGTTTTCTTTTACTACTGAACGTGTTTTACCCGCCTAGCTGCTTTACTTTGCTTTCTAGCGGTCGTTCCCTTTGTTATCTTTCGCATTTTGCTCCAACAGCTTCAAGAAAAAAACGAGCAGTCAAAAATGTTCTCTTCGCTTAGAGCGCAATGCGAAAGACTAAGGGTTAATTGAAGACTACGTAGACTGGTAGACGTATATTTAGTTAAAGGCAGGGCGCTTTTTAACATTCAAAGGATCAGTAATATTAATGCAGTTGTTCTAACCCTTTCCAAGACCCCGAGTGTAGTTGGTTTTCTTGATCCATTTCTAAAGCTTAAAGGGACACAGTCAGCTTTGCAACCGCGCTGACCTGGACACTAGTTTTTTCACTTTGAAAAGACTTCAACTTTATCTGGAGAACCCAGTTGACTGTGTTTGTGGGCGGAGTTAGTCCAGTTCCTGAACTCTCCTTTCTTCTCGCCTCTGATATAGGGGCTGAACCCGGGTGGGCGAAAGAAGAGTCCAGGATAACTTGCATGCGCATGCTCAAAACGAACCAATCAAAAATTACTAGGTCCCAACCACGCTGCTCGCGTCAATGTGTTGCGCAATGGTTTTTTCAGCTCGCGCTCGCGCAATTTCTTTGACGTTGATATTGTGGTAGAAACGTAACTATCGAAATATGGCCATGGTTTATCGTAGTCTGTACTTTTATCGCATCGACCACGAGTACGCATCATTACTCTTTTCCCAAACATTTTCTCGTATTTTTTCTGCATATTAAGCGAGTTTGCAAAAGTTTTTGAAAGGAAAGTCTGACGCGTACAAGTAGTCATTTGCATAATGCAGCGCGTGCACTTTCAAGTCCGAGTCGGTGTTTTCTATTGTCAACAAATCTTGGTAAAGATTTCTTTCGTTATCTTTGATATTGTGATAAAAAACAAATCGGATGTGGTATAGCGTGGTACTGGTGAAATTCCACTGATTTGGGATTAATTGAAATGTTTTTAGTCAATCTGAATGCAGAAATTGTTGATTGTATATCGCGCCACAAGCCAAATCTGGAAAATACCTCCAAATATGGTTTTTCCCCCGATTTGGGGGGGGGGGGGAATGGCGGCGTTCTGAGCATGCACATGCAAGTTATCCTGGACTCTTCTTTCGCTCGCCCGGGTTCAGTCCCTATATGGGGCGGGAAGAAAGGAGAGTTTAAGGACTGGACTAGGGCGGAGTTTGTTTGAGAAGCAGGAAAATGTTTTCAGCGCTGTTTTCTCGAAATAATTTTTTCACCAGAAGGGGACACTTTAAAGAGTTACTAGTTTTACATATCAACAACAAAAACGTGTCTGCGATTTTTTTATTTCTAAATACTTTTTTTTCAGGGGGGCTTTGTGTACGATCAGTCCATATTTTTTTAATCCTATTTCAAAAATGTTCTGTAACTTTTCACTGAAATTGAATATGGCAAATCGCAGACACGTGTTTTTAGCGCTTTGGCCCCGGAAAGGAAGGAATACATTAAATAAGTGAAAAACAAAATTCGCTTTGACATGTAATGCTCTTAAGGTGATTGGGGAGCTCGCATTTAGGAGTCGTGTAAAATTCGACAATTCATTCTTTTTCAACATTTTTGGTATAGTCTGATAGCCAGTCCTACAAGCTTTAATTTGATATAGGGGTTTAGGTATCCACAGTTTAAATCGGACGCGCTACATCGCTTGCACGCGAGACACCCCTGAAGGTTCACGGTAACCTTAAGATTTTAAAGTTCTCTAAAGACAGGTATTTACTTTATCTCGAGCCCAGATCTACGACGGCCAGGCGGAAAAGGAAAGCTCACTTTTTAGCCTCAAACAGAATGAGATCTCGGTACGAGAATAGTATTTAGTGTTTTAAACTTTTAATTTATTAGCCTGGAGAACAAAAAACATGGAACGCAAGAATTGTAAGAAATCCCCACATCTGTGGGCTTCACAATCTTTATTTCCCTCCGTCTGAGGACTGTATTACTTCACAATCTCGAAACAATCTCGATCTATCAAGGTAAACAATCTTATCTGAACACTCCTACTTTCTCTCACTTTGACAATTAACATCCAGCACATTCTCACTCTCTCGAGCACATGACTCATCTGTCAATCAACTTAAAGTTAAGCATGTGATCAGAGACTTTACGCGTAACGCAATGCGTAACGCCAACCACGGATTTCCGACAAGAATTCCTAGATTTGATTTGACCTTGGTTTTGACCAGCTAGTACTGTCACAATACTTCTTATAACGGCAAATATTATGTCTCCTCAGCGAGGTTTGATTCGCACCCCAGAAGATGTATTCACAATACATCCGCTTCCGGACCGACTGGGATTGGAACAGAACAAAACTCGCGCCCACGTGATCCATAGAAGATCTACTACACCCCTGGAGAGTGCCGGCAAGGCGCTTAAAATAGAGAAAAGATCAGAGAACTGGTGCGGGGTGGAAGGTTGGTAACTTAAGCTGTGTTTCTTTAAGAAAATCCTAGATTGGATTCTTAAATCCGAAAGAATCTGAAAATGGATTTTGCATATCTTTTCTAGACAGATCAATCCAAGATCTCTCGGATCCTGGTGCGTCAAAGGCACAGAAGAATCCACTCTGGAAGTGGATTCTTCGGTGCGTTTGACGCATGATCCGAGAGATCTTGGATTGATCTGTTTAGTAAAAAAACGCAAAATCCATTTTCGGATTCTTTCGGATTTAAGAATCCAATCTTGGATTTTCTTTAAGAAACGCACCCTTAGATCCGGCTACGCTTTCAATATTATACACTCGCAAAGTTTATAATCTAACTTTTAATAATTGTTTCGACGATACGAAATTTTACAGCTATACAAATTCGAAACGAAAACGCAGCGACTAAACGTACTGTTTTTAGTCCGAACTCTGCGACTACAAAACGACAACTAACTTCTAGCACAACCGATTCGAATATTAATTAGTTAAGACTAAATTACAGCGTGCAGTGTTTTGTTCGCCCGTCCCAACGGACGGCGCTAGTGTGAATGAGCGAGCGTTCGCGGGAACATCCTCCCCCTCGAATAGGACTATGTTCTATTCCTTCCGTCCTCTTTAAATCTCCAACGGACACAACTTCGTGATTGGTCGCACATAATCTTTGCCTCCCGTTCTGACGCGTACAACTCTGACCTTTCCGTCAGGGCCAGGAAAAACCTCTTGAATTCGACCCAAAGGCCAATGCCCTCGTGGGTTGCCGGGATCCACCACGAGGACCACATCATCGGGAGAAATGTTGCGTTTCTCCTCAACCCATTTGTTTCGAGTGTTCAGGGCCGACAGGTATTCCTTCATCAATCTCTTCCAACACTTGGATATGAGATCTTGTGTAAACCGCCATCTATTTCTGGGGTTGAACGCGAGGTCATCAATGACCCTGGGTGCAAGTTGTCCGCCCATTTGACCGTAAAGGAAGTGGTTCGGCGTCAAAACGTGCTCATCGTTGGGATCGCTGCCACAATAAGTGAGCGGACGGGAATTCAAAATTCCTTCTACTTCGACCACCGCGGTCAGTAGTTCTTCATCCGTAGTTCTGGACTCCCCAAGGATTGCACGTAGAGCTTTTTTAGCAGACTTGATAAGGGCTTCGAAAATTCCTCCATGATGCGATCCACCGGGGGGATTAAATCGCCACTGGATTCCGTCATGAGCTACCTGTTCCTTGATCTTAGTTTGATCCAAAGTCGAGACTAGGTCACGCAATTCTCTTTCAGCTGACGTGAAGTTCGTGCCATTGTCACTGATCATTACCTCCGGTTTTCCGCGTCTGGCGACCATTCTGGCAAATGCGTTAAGAAAGCTGGCTGTATCCAGTGAGTAAGCTATTTCTAGATGAACCGCTCGTGTGCTCGCACAGGTAAACAGGCACAGATAACGCTTCGCAGTCACCTTTCTCGTCAGCTTAATGACAAAGGGGCCAGCAAAATCGACTCCACAGTGAGCAAAACATCGCAATGATGTGCCAAGTCGAGCTTCAGGTAGGGGGGCCATGATTTGTTCACCTCTGCGTCTTCTTCCTAGTTCGCAGACATTACACTCGCGTTTCCATCGCTTAATTTCTTGCTAAATTCAGCAGGCGTAAAGTTCACTCCGAGGTTATGATGACCTTGATTATGGATGTGGTCGATGACCAGTTTTGAGATGTGATGTTTCTTTGGTAATATGACAGGGTGTTTGGCGTCGTAAGGTAGATTGGACATTTCTAGTCTCCCACCGACACGTAAGATTCCATCACTGTCCACAAATGGTGACAATCTCCAAAGCGGACTGCTTCTCAAGACACTTCCTCCTGCTCACAAGGTTTTCAATTCCTCCGAAAAACGTTCTCTTTGAGTTTCTCGAACCCAATACCTCTCTGCATTACTGATTTCTTCCGGTTCTAGGACTTTTTCCAGTGAGTCGTTTTGCCTGTTTCCAGTCTCCTGGCTTTTCTGATGTCTTGCACTCTTACTTCTGGAAATGAATCTCAAGATTCAAGCTGTAACTCTTAACAATCGACGCCAGGAAGAAAACCTCTGGATGTCAAACAAGGGCAGGGACTGCTTGCATTGAAACGCGAGATTGATTTTAGCCAGCTCTTGTTTACCTTCTTCACTGCAATCCCTCAATTGGAGGCGACTTTCTGAAGGCCAGGATGTCTCCCCCTCATGTAGAAAGGCAGGTCCCTGGAACCATCGACTTTTAGCGGATAGACTTTTCAGGTCCAGGCCCCTTGTTGCGTCATCACCGGGGTTTTGTTCTCCTGGTACATGTCGCCACTGAGCTGGGTCTGATTTCCGTTGAATTTCGGCTACTCGATTAGCAACAAACGGTTTCAATCGTCTTGAGTGACCCTGGATCCAGTAGATCACGTCCATACTGTCTGACCACAGGGTGTGTTGACTTAGCGGAATTTCCAGCTTCTCAGAGACCGTTTCAGCTAACCGCACTCCGAGTACTGCTGCCATTAACTCAAGGCGCGGAATACTGACGGACTTAATCGGTGTTACTCTTGCTTTGGCTGTAACCAGGGCAACTGAGATCTGTCCATTCACGTGTCCATATCTGATGTAGCTTACAGCAGCATAGGCTAGTCGTGACGCATCGACGAATGTATGAAGCGAAACGTTTTCCACTGCTCCCTCGTGGTGTCGATAGCAACGTGGGATTTTGACCTGTGGAGCTTCAGGCAACTGTTTGGCCCACTGATGGGTGGTCAGCTTTAAATCGTCAGAAAACTCTTCATCCCATTCAAGACCTCGCAGCCAGGCTTCTTGTAACGCCATTTTTCCTCTGATGATGTATGGCGCCAAAAAATGCAATGGATCAAACAGAGTAGCAATACGGCTTAACAGGCCTCGCTTCGTATAAAAAGACAGGTTGATTTCTTTAACAACGAACGTGAAAACATCGTCACTCGCGTTTCAATGGACTCCTAACGTCTTGACACTCGGTAGTTCTGAGTCTTCAAGCTTTACTCCAGTTGCTCGATCCTCTTGTGGGATTTCTTCTACGACCTCTGTTCGATTACTGCACCACTTTTGGGCACGGAAACCAGCGCCACCTAAGACCTTTGTCAAATCTTCACGGATGAGGACGGCGTCTTGTACGGTTTCTTCTGAGTGAAGGATGTCATCCATGTAGGTATCTCGGAGTAGGACCATAGATGCTGCTGGGTAGCTCTCTTTAGAGTCTAGCGCGTGGCTGCGAAGCACGAACTGAGCGAGATAAGGGGATGCTCTGTCTCCAAAGGTTAAACGGACCGCTTCATAGACATCCACAGGCTTTGTGGGATCGAGATCTCTCCATAACAGTCTGTGATACTTGCGGTCTTTCTCAGCGAGGACAACCTGAGAAAACATTTCCTTGATGTCCGCTACTAGGGCGACAGGTCTCAGTCTAAATCGGAGAAGTATCTCCAGGACATCTCGTTGAAGTTTAGGCCCAGTAAGCATTACGTCATTCAAGGAAATGCCCTTGCAACGTGCAGCCGAGTCAAATACTATGCGTACTTTGGTGGTCTCTCTATCTTCCCTAATGACTGGAAAGTGTGGGAGGTACCAGCTTGGACCGTCTTCTCCCTCGTTAGGTTCTAACTTCCGAACGTAGCCCTTCTCCACATTCGCATTCATTGCTTCTTTGTAACGTCTCGCAAGTTCCGGCTTCTTGATGAGGTTTTTCTCCAAAGAGAACAAACGTCTCTCTGCTTCTTCTCTGTTATCAGGCAAGGAGGGGAACTCTTCCTTCCACGGAATGGCTACTTCGTAACCCTCCCCGATCCATCGTCTTAACTTTTCAACCTTTGACATAGCTAAGATCTCCTCCTGATTCAACTGATTGTCGTCTGAATTTCTCACTCCAAGAGAGTCAATTTCCCACATTCGTCGTAGTTGTTCATCGAGACGGGTCTCGTACAAGGTCTGGATCCGAAAAGTTCTGGCATAGGCAATCCTTTTCGCTGAAGAAAGTGCCGGTAATCGTCCAACACAGGTCCACCCCAATGGCGTTTTTCTTGCTACTGGCGCTCCGATTGGACCGTAACATTCTGTCAAGGCTAGCGTGAGTTCAGGATGGTCTGATCCAATCAGAATGTCAATCGTTTTCCTTCCAGGGGCTTTAGGAAATGGAATATTCTTAAGGTGTTCCCATTTGACCTTGTGTTGGTTCCAGTCTGGAATAGACAAGCCTTGACACATTTCATTCAATGTCCACGCTTCAACAGTAGATTGGGTCTCCCCACTGAGACTCTTTATCGTCAGCGAGACCTTCTTGCTTTTAAGAGAAATACAACTTTCAGTCAAGGTTGTCAATCTGAGGGTTCGTTCATCAGTCTTGAGACCAAGGGCTGTCACGATGTCATCTCGGACATAAGTTGAATCTGAACCGTCGTCTAGGAAGGCATTGACTTGGATGCTTTGACCCTCTGAGCCTATAAGCCAAACAGGAACTGTCCGCAATACAACATCGCCTGCAAACTCAGAGTCGCCGAAAGCACTTCGTGTTTCTACAGCGGCGTCTACACGTTCAGGCGGATTAGATGGACGTTCGAAGTGCAGATGGAAGTGATGGGTGCCTTTACAGTCATTGACACCACAGCGATTGTTCTCCGGGCAGTTCTTCCCTTGATGGCCTGATCTCAAGCAACGATAACAAAGTTCATTCCTTTTTGCAATTTCCCACCTATTGGCAATGGATGTTTCACCCCACTTCTTGCATGAGGTTACTTGGTGAGGTCCATGGCAGACAGCACACTTGGGTGTGGGTTCTCTGGTGACGTTGTGAACTGCTCCTTTCTCATGCTTGTGTTTCTTTGACTCGACATTACCTTCTGTCTTTTTCTTAGTTCTCTCCTTAACTTCTTCGACGTCCAAACGATAAACAACTTGCTTCTGTAACCATTTAGAAAATACGGATAGTCCATCCTTCCTGGGCTTCCTGTGCAACCATTCTTGGTACGCGATAAGAAGAGAGCCTGGTAACTTTTGTTGCACCGCGATGTAAAGTGCAGATACTCCTGCCAGCTCTTGATGCTGGTCACTATCCTCAAGCTTAACCACAACGTCCGTTAAACGATCCGAGAAAATCTCCAACTCCTTCAGGTTAGTCTCCTCGACAGGAGAGGCACGTAAAATGGCTTCGAGGTAACGTTGCAAAAGTCGCTTTTCACCTCCGTATTTCTGATCAAGTTTCTCCAAGGCAGTTTGATATTGCCTAGATGTGTAGCCTAACCGCTCAACAACTCGTAATGGCTTGGCAGACAGAGAATTTTTCAACATCATCATCTTGGTTTTAGCTGGGACTTTCATCCGATCCACGAATATTTGAAATTGCGCTTTCCAATCGTGATAAAGGTCTTTATCTCCACTGAAAACGGTTAAAGCGGGTTTCTTGATTCCTTTGAACAATCTGTCAAAATCTTTCGAGTCGAATTTGCTTTTGTCTAATTTGTCTTCTTCACTTTTTTCCTCTTCCGAGTCGGAATCTTCATCGCTGAATTTAGGAGCTGATTTATTCCCTCTGGATTGTGCAGATTTGGACAATAATTCGACGAACTTCTGTGCTGACTTGGCGACTTGCGAATCATCAGACAATTCCGAATTCCGACTTTCCTTGTCGTCAACTACATCGGCGATAAAGGAAAACTCACCTATTACTGATGGCGGTTCATCTGCACGACTTTCTAAATACTCCTCAATAGAGTCGACGATGTCGTCCACTTCGCCCCGTAAACTGTCTAACCATTCTTCTGCTTCTGCTCGGCTAATCACATCATCGCTTTGTAAGGCAATTACGTCTTGCGTTGCTTTACTCGCATCTTGTAATGCTTGAAGAACTCTTTCCTTTGCGGATCGTAGCACCGTTCTGCTACCGTTCGTGCTAATAATATCTTTAGCCTTCTTTGAATTCTTCGTTACGACTCCTTTGAACGCTGCCCTTCTTCGAAGGAGATACTCGATTTGCCGCGAAGTCCATGCTTCGATGTCCTCTTTGTCAATTTCGGAAGGCGTTTTGGTTCCGTCACCGACTCCGTCTTTCGACGCCATTCGAAGAATTAACTGCAATTTATCTGGCTCGAAGGACCAAATTATGTTTCGACGATACGAAATTTTACCGCTATACAAATTCGAAACGAAAACGCAGCGACTAAACGTACTGTTTTTAGTCCAAACTCTGCGACTACTAAACGACAACTCACTTCTAGCACAACCGATTCGAATATTAATTAGTTAAGACTAAATTACAGCGTGCAGTGTTTTGTTCGCCCGTCCCAACGGACGGCGCTAGTGTGAATGAGCGAGCGTTCGCGGGAACATCAATCTTATAAATGATTTTTGTCTAGTATTTTTTCCCACTCTCCATCACTGTACCTCTTTTGTGAACTTTTCGTTCCAGATAAGCCAAGTTCCAGGACGAAGCGCATGGTATTTGACTTGCCCGCTCCAGTAAATTACAACCAAGATTTCACTATCGAAACGCTGGTTGTTGCCGACAAGACAATGACTGATTTCCATGGAATTGAGGAGCTCAAAGTTTATGTTCCTAGTCTAGTTAACATTGTAAGTCTAATAACCTTTGCTATTCAATAGATATGATCATATTAATATTTTTAATTGATAAACAGAAAAACCCTGTTTCAAGGATCACTTTGTTTACGAATAACAAGCAAACGTTGTGAGCGAGTTCGTCATTTTGACAAATATTTGCTGTCTCATGTAAAACGAAATCTATTGCTCATAAACGTCCATAAAATGGTTTGACAACAACCTATAAGTGACTATGAAGTAACAAATAATAGCCTCTTATTTGAAAGGCTTTTGAAAGTAAAGAAGAATGGCGTTTTCCTTTTGGGAACCGTTTTTGTATTATGCAATCGAGGAAAGTGATGACGCCATAGGTGGTTCCGCTAAAACAGTACAACATTAAATCAAAAAAATCTCCAGAAATGTTGGAGCAGTGTTCTTCAAACTTGGCACTAGAAATGTACATCACAAAAGAAACAGAATGAAACCTATGTTGTTGCCATGGCAACACTCTCGGCTCCAGTCTCTCTCTGTAAAAAACAAATATCCCCATTTGTAATGTTTTGAAGTAGGACAGAGGGTTTAGCTCGGCACACAAATGGTTCCCATATTGCCTTAACTATCCCCATTAGATTGTTGTGAGTGGTTGATCCTCTGGGAATTTTAGTTTTAATTAAAAAAGGACCTGCGGTATAACTGCTGTCATGGCAATGGCATCATACAGGTGTCATTTTTCTTCTTTTGTGATGACGCCACGTTTGAAGAATACCACTTTAATATTTCTAGAAATATTCTTGATTGAGTGTTGTACTGCTTTTCATACTACCTATGACGTCATCACCTAACTCACAAAAATGTAAATATCTCTAAAACGAAAAAAGATATTCTAAAAAGAAAAACGCCATTTTTCTATACTTCAAAAGGCCTTTCAAATAAGCAGGAATTATTTTTTTACTTCATAGCCACATTAAGAGTCTCAATGAGCGAATTGTGTTGTTGATTAATATTTCACTTACCTAGTGACAACGCCTGCAATTCAAGCTCAAGAAATGCATTTTTGAAAGTTGCTTTTTCCAATTTAGGTTTACAATCTTATAGGCGACAGTTCCATTGGCGCGAACATGAAGTATGTCTTGCACAAACTACTGATTCTTGAACATGATCAGGTATGGAAACTATGAATAAGGCGGCTCCGTCCACACTAGGCCGGTGAAATTTGAAAACGCAGCTTTATATCTACGGTTTATTAGGATCACCGTCCACACTAATCCGTCACGAAAAATGACCTTTAAATTCAAAAAT
>CM042748.1:30443976-30479460 GCA_022496165.2 Catalaphyllia jardinei | reverse complement strand
TCAGTGCTTTTATTCAGCGGTCATGACAAATTCGAAACTGGACTATTACCCTGCGTAATCGCGCGGAATATCGTCTGATAACAAAAAATTAAATGTCAGCTAACATTACCTCTAATTACCTTCCTGTACTTGCTACTGTAATCAGACTTTTTGTCTTTTGTAGTTTGGGAGCACAGCACGACAGCGCAGGTAATCCGTGTGCTGATGTAACAAACATCATGTCCACCCAGGCCAGCGGTAAAGAAACAGCTTTTGAATGGTCTCATTGTAGCAGAGAATCAATTCATACTTTTCTGTCGTGAGTATCCTGCATTTATTTCCCTGAGCTGTTTTGACTTTGTTATTTCAACGTTCTATCAAATCCGCCAGTTTCATAGTTGCATTACTTTGTTTTGTTCATCGTTTAGCATTTTAGAGCTATGATTATGAAGAATTATTTGCCAAAAATGTAAAATTGAAAGTGAGTTATTAAACGCCTCAGTAAAAATGACATACTCAGATTCAAAAGCGGTCACATTCTGTTTCGGATAGTTTCCCGAGAACTGAGAACATTCCCGTCCTCAGTAGAGCCTCAGTAGTTTTTTTCTTGATTAAACATATAGTTAGCCTAACATTAATTGAGACGACAAGGAACGCCTCACTTTTACATTCTAAGTCAGATAGCAGACTAATGTCCATTGTATTTGATTTTCTTAGTGGCGATCATTCTACCTGCTTAAAAGACAAACCTCAAAAGGCTGTGAAATTACCAGACCGTCTGCCTGGCGAACTCTATAACGCTGACGATCAATGCTCGAGAGTCTATGGAGATAAGTCAAGTGTATGTCCAGCTCCTTTTTTGAAAGAGGTGAGTCATAAGAAAAATAAAATAAATAAAATAAATAAAGAGTAAAACGCTGGTGAGACACGATCACTGTAAACATTCGCTACCGTTAGTTCAGGAGCGTAACTAGAAAAGAAATTATCACTGAGGCAACTGATGTCCATGGTTAAATCCATGGACATCATGGAAAATTTTTCTTAATAGGTATTCGAGGTATATATGATGTCTGTATTTAAGCACAAACCTGTGGCAGGGACCGCGAGAACCGTTTTAAAAAATGAATCTCAGTAATAAAAGTGCTATACCAGCCCCTCCCCCCTCCCCCCCCCCGTTCCGCGGTCCCTGGTCATGCAAACAAAATGACTGAGGCAAGTGCCTTGGCTCTTCTGTTGCTAGCTACGGCCCTGAGTTTAAACGCAGTTCATGGGACATGATGAGTTTGTTTCCTTTGCTCCGTGTTTAGAAAATCTGCACGCAGCTGTGGTGTATCAACCCTGTGACTAAAATGTGCACCACACACCGTGAACCGGCTGCGGAGGGAACGGAATGCGGCCACAAAATGGTGAGAGAGGATTTGTGTGTTAGATGTGCCAATTTGAAGTTTATAGAAAAAATAGATGAATCAAGCCTAGTCGTTCTTCTTGTGTTGTGTATCAGACTGTCAAATTAGTGCTAAATCGTATAATCAGGGAAACTGTAGAGGATATCATGACGTCACCAAAGGATGTACATCGGACACCCAACCCGTTCCCAGATCCTGACAGGTAGCACTTAATTTTGCAGTAGCTCGCCAGAAGAACAAAATTAATTATGACCATGGATTGATTAAATGCTTCATAATATTTTTGTTACCATTCTCCAGTGGTGTCGTCGCGGAAAGTGTGTCCCGTTTGGCAGCGAGGGGCCTAAGGCTGTGGATGGTGGTTACGGAGCATGGGGCGAATGGAGCGACTGCTCACACTCGTGCGGCGGGGGACTGATAACAAGAAAGAGGAATTGTGATAACCCAGAGTAGGTTTGCCTTTGACAAGTGATAACAATAACAACAACAACAATCATCATCATCATCATCATCATCATCATCATCATCATCATCATCATCAACATCATCAGCATCAGCATCATCATCATCATCATCATGAGAATGACAATGATAATGACAATGATGATGATAATAATAACAATCTGAAGCAATCTGAAGAGTTTCAATTCAAAATAGATAAGAAATTACAACAACCTTCATCAATACCCAGATGTGGTACATTATGTATCGAGTAATGCTGTTGTTGTATATGGAAATCTTTTCAGACCCAAAAATGGTGGAAAGTTATGCAAGGGACACTCTGCAGAATTCAAGTTCTGTCACACTCCTGTGAGTATCAGCCCAGGTGCTCTCTCAATGCTAGAATGATAAATCACACAAATCATACAATCGGCAACGAAAGTCCTCATTACATGGATGGATATGTTTAAACACATAAAACCTATTTTGCTTTGTTTAGAAATGCCCAGCAGGGACGCCTAGCCCTAGAGCAAGACAGTGTGAATCAAAGCGACAGATTAAATTCATTGATGGTAACAAGTATCAGTGGACTTATAATCCTGCTGTTCCTGTTACAGGTAAAGAGACTTGATATCCACTAAGCTCGCACGAAGCATACAGCCTGATCACGTGCAAGTGGAACAGGCCTTATGCATGATTTCGTCAGTTGAAAAAAATTAACTTCCAAGCCTCATCGAACCCCTGCCACATTGATGTTGTTTTCACTTAAGAGTTTCCGTTACCTTTGCTGTTTTGTGGATACATTTGTGATAAAATGTACAAGTCGTGCTTCGAAACGGGGGCTATCTCGTCTGACATTAATATGAATAACAGCTATATTTAAGCTGTTTTTTCTCCCATAGGGTTCTATGGCACTCCATGGGGTCTCCAAGGAGTTTGTGTTTTGAGACCTGTCACTCGATACTTTCTCCAACATAGTTCCGAGGGTGTCTCCCTTAAAATTTGGCAGGGGGCCTAGCAACCCTCCAATCAAATAGACATTTCATTTATTTGAATGTACAAACAAAAATGAGTAAAAATAACAAGGCAAAGTACTACGCACGTATTTGTGTCAAATTTCAGGTGGACAGCAGTGTAATTTAGCGTGTATTGCCCAGGTAGGTATTCGCCAATTTGCCAAGTATGGATTTGGCTTCGTAGCTGACGGAACACGATGTGATGATTACGATGAAAACAGTGGGATTTGTGTCAGCGGCAAATGCCAGGTAAGCCATGTCGGAATGCCCGTCATGTCGCCGACCCCCAATTATTAGCACACTTTTTTGAAAATTTTGACCAAAGCACAAGAGTAAGTTAACTCAGCCAATGTATAATCAAGAGGTGAAGGGTGTTGGGCTGAAGGAAAAATCGAGGAATCGAGAGAAAATCCTTTACAGCAAGGGCAGAACCGCGGCGCCAAACAACTCAAATCAACCTCCTCAGTCCAAGAGTTCACACTCTTCCCCCTTCAGGCAACGACTTTGAAACGTTGAACGCAACTACTCGCCAATCTACCAACCTCATCCTACTCCTAGTTGACATTAACAGCGCCCATAAAAAACGTTAACACCAACTGCGCCAAAAAACGTTTCGACATTTTGCCAGTTTTTGGATCATATCCTGTCTAGGTTCAGCGTTTTATTTTTCTCACCTACTAGCCATTAGGCTGTGACAAAGTACTGGGATCCTCAAAAGTGTTTGACCGTTGCGGTGTTTGCGACGGAGATGGAACTTCCTGTATCGGCAAAAGATTAACATATGAAGGCCTTCCCAATCCAATGAAGGGTAAGCTAACCTAATGTAAAAGGTATATTTATACTTTAGAGTTAGCTATACAATGGAGTTGTTTTGACGTATCGAATTGGAGAAAGAGCAACCGAGACTGAAGCGTCAAGTGACAATACAAAAGTTAACATTGTTCAAATCCGTGTTGTAGGTGTTCACTTTATATATTTTTACTTCTCTATTATGATTTTGTGTTTCTGTTGACAGGACATTATCAGTCTATTGGAGTTATTCCTGAAGGAGCAAGAAATGTTCAGATCAAAGAACTGAGTGGCTTTAAGAATTACTTGGGTAAGTTCATATACGTAACGAAAACTGACCTTGGCTTGACAAAACATCGCTGACATTGTAACGATAATTTTCTCTTGAATATTACAGTGTAACATATTGTGGCGAAAATGCTTGCATCTCGGCAAAAGCGAAGTCCGATCAAGGAGGACTAAGGACTATGTTTCCCAAGGATGGTCTCGCCTATTGCGAATTAATAATTTTATTGCAAGGCTCTCGTTGACATTTAACAATCTGTGTTTTTTTGCCAATAAGCTGAGTGTTCATAATGACCGTGGACATGGTGCGAGAAATTCGGCCCCACCTATTAGCCAATCGATGGGCGCGTTACATCTTCGTGAAAAGCGCTAGAGAACAACGACAGGAAGTTGTTATCTTAGCAGAGTGAACCACCAAATTATCAAAAGTGACAGAAAGACCGAGGAATGCATGATAATCAGGGCTGGGTAACATCCATTTTACAACCTGTTTTTTTGGTAGGTACTTGGTGTATTTTTTCTATTGTTTATTACTTTTTTTTAAAGAAACAATAGATAACCACTATATGATAAAGACAAACAATAGATAACCACTATATGAAAAAAGACATCACGTATGTTCCGTTTTTTGCTGATAAGCTGAGTATTCACTGCGCCGGGGGCATTAGGGGAGAATTCGGCCCCAGTTGTTAACCAAGCGAAGCACGCGTTATATCTTCTTCAAAGGTCTGACCAAATAATAAACAAGGAGAGTAAACCGCCAAATTATCAGAAATGACGTATATACTAAGTAATGTATGGTAATCAGTCTTGTGTCACTTCCACAGCTATGATGACTGTTGAAGGTGAAGACTTACTCAATATGGACTTCCGCATCAAACCACGAATCTTTGGCTTTATCGGCGCTGGTACGAGATTTAAATACACTCGTGACGAGTTGGACAAGGAGAAAATCACTGCGCAAGGACCGCTCAGTCAGGACGTGGAGTTACTGGTGAGTTCAGAGATGAACTGTTATGTATGACTTCCGAAAACTAACAAGGTTTCGGGTCAGTTAAGTAACCTAGGAATTCTGGGATAGGTGATAGAAAAAATTACCGAAGCCAATAGGCCATTTCCGAGTTCTCTTGTGCCTCTGTTTCAAAACGAGTCTAAGTGCAAAACCTTTCATATGAAAATGAGGGTTGCGTGCAGTTTCATTTTCATGCAAATCAAAGTCGTTTTCATAAGAATAGTTTCGCACTTAGACTCGCTTTGAAACAGAGGCACAAGGGAACTCGGAAATGGCCTATTAGTTTCTTTGCTTCCCATTGTTCTAAAACTCTTCACACACTATAGCTACAATGTCATTGAATTTAAAGGTATGTTAAGTTTAAAAAGATAGTTTTGGTTGATAACATAACCGTGTCTATCCAAACAATCCCAAGAGCACTAATTACTTGGTGCGTTTTTTAAAGGAGATCACTCCAAAAGGCGTATGGCGAATATTTCTGACTGCCGGGAGCATTCAGTCCATTTGAGACCGTGACATTTAGACACAGAGAAAATAAAAATACAAACAGTCGATGTAAAAAATAACTGCTTACGGCTTTATTAAACCCTCTTTTAATGTCTACAGCAATTTACAAAGAAAAATGTGTTTTCCATTTACTGCAAACGATGTAGGCTCGATTACCAGCCGCTGTCCGAGAAAGGAGCCCGCGCTCGGGCAGGGTAGACCAGAAACGAGAGAGCGGCGGAAATCGAGCCTACAAACGATGCAGTATATGCTTAAAATTTTACCTTGAATTTTGTTTTCTTCCTCTGGCTGTTCTCGGCAACAAACACATTCTCTTTGCGTTGGCATGATTTGACATCGCTCACAAGAACACCAAAATGTGCCTTCTAACCGACCGTTTACTTCTTCATTTTCGCTTTCGCTATCCTCAGGATTACAAACACGTTCTGGCTCAAAACGGTAACTGCGGTAAGGTTGAAAATCAGCCATGACCTCGAGTAAACAAATACGTTCTTGTAAGACAAGACCTCTTGGTCAAGATGACGTCACGCTTAGCGGCCTAGCCTGACCTGGCCGCTGAGCATTTGTTTCAAAATGGCGGCTGCCGATGCCGGCTTCTTCGGAGACAAATTACTAGGAATAGAATGCACTTTAGAAGCTAAAACTTAGGTGAGTAACTAACTGAGTAACAATATAAGCTTTTTATTGGTGATGGCAAAAAAAACACGCCTTTTGGAGTGACCTTCTCCTTTAAGCTTCACAAAATGATGACGTCTGGTTTATCATATGTGCAAAAACCTTCCACTTGAAAGGAAAAAAAACCACCTAATCAACGTATGATATATTTTTCGATATTTCAGTTTGACCTTCCTGTCTCTGTTCTCTACAGTATTTAGTTCAGTCATGGAAGGAAGAATACCAGGTCAGGGTACGATATCTCGTCCCACGCTCTGAGGACGTCGATGCCGCGGACGAGAGAATTGCACGAAGCTTGGGGCATAGCTTGGAGCACGAGAAAGTCAATTTTAAGTGGACAAAGCGCTCGTTGGGCTGCTCTGAAAGCTGTGGAGGAGGTTAGAAGTGCTTAATGTCACAATAAACATTCAGAAAATCTTACTGTCAAGATGGGGTGGGACAGCCCAATCAGGGGATTCTCCCATCGAAGTATCCCTTTTCTTAATGTATATCACAAGTCAGACCTGTTGGAGAGTTCTGGAAAGCAATTGAAAGAATTCTTTGTATTTTGAAATAACCACCGTCTACTACAATACAGGAGCAGAGTTGCTCAAGGCGACTTGTGTCCGCGCTGATGACGGATCAATGGTCAGCGATCACTATTGTGGCGGAGAAAGGCCTGGTGATGAGACTTTGGAGTGTAACACCCAAAAATGTCTGGCGAGGTAATCAAAAGGTTGATTCGAATTACATGTTGCCGTCAAGTCTTGTTTTAAACACGATTAAACCCAGTCCTGGTTTTTATTAGGTGGAAAACAGGAGGATGGACCGACTGTTCAAAGACATGCAACGACGGCCACCCAGGGGAAAGGACTCGGGAGGTTATCTGTGTTGACGAATCACATGACATCGAGACTGAAGATCAGGAATCTTACTGCGTAGGACCTAAACCTGCGACACGAGAGGCATGCGCACTGCAAGCCTGTCCCGCTGAGTGGGTCACCGTGAAATCAGGGCCGGTTAGTATGGAGAAAAGCTAGAAACAATTCTGTTCTCACAACATACCTGCTGATAACGTTTTATCACATAGTGCGCGCACAGAGGCAAGGGACTTTTGAACTGAATTCGAGCAACATTTGCCATTCATTTGTTACATTCGGAAAAAGAAATCCAGAAACAAGCGCGGTTAAGTTGCACAAGTCTATAAATCCGATTAACCGAAAAGGTACCTTTGCTTTAGGATTTTCAATCAGTCATGATATTCAGAGAACGATATATTGTGGAGGTGCGGTAGCCTCATGGATTAGTGGGCTCGCGCCCGGGTTCGAGCCCTGGGCAGGGGCAATATGTTGTGTTCTTGGGCAAGATAGGTACCCAGGTGTATTATAATGGATACCGGCGAACTGATTTGATGCTGGGGGGTTACCCTGCTATGGACTAGCATCCCATCCAAGGGGAGAGTAGAACTACTCCTGATCGTTTCATTCTCTGATAGCAGGGAACCCTCATACTTGGCTCATATGCATACTTTCATTTTTTTAAATATATGATATATAGGGAACTGAACTTATTTCTAATTAAGTCCCATATTCCGAACAATTTCCCTATTTTCTTTAATTTCCAGTGCTTAGCAATTGGTGGCAAAGGTGTAAGAAAGATTGAAGTGGCCTGCGTAAAGACAACGGAATCCAACAAAGTCAAAGTGTCAGATGAAGAGTGCAGTGGACAAAAGCCTCCCACTACGGCCTCGTGCGATATTAGGATACCTTTTTAATGATCAACATCAAAGAAGCTGTCAAGCTCGACAATACAGAAGCTTTTTCTAATTACTACCAATAGTTCATCAAATACCACATTAAGCATTCTCGTGGACAATTTTTTTTACTAATGCTATTAGTTTCTTAACAACATAGTAGAAATGGTTATGAAACTCGACAAAGTTATTTTATGTATGTTTGTTCTTTTTGTTAGTCTTGACCGTGCACAAAACACAATAGTTGTTTACTCCGGGATGAGGAACTAACCAATAGAAACGTGATGGTTACGTAATTCCTGCTTTGTCTTTGAGCGCAAAACAAAAGATTGTGCACGAGCGTGGATCTTCTTTACTTTTGGCGTCTTTGTTTGCTCCTTTGGTGTTTGTCGGGCTTCTTAACCAGTCTCTTCTTTTTAAACTGTGTTAACAGCTACAAAACGTAACTGGATAGATAAACCAGCAAAGCATTTCGAAAGCTGCGTTATGGTGCACTAGGATAACGGCAATGGATGATAAAAATGCTATTGAACAGATTAAACTGAGAAAGCAGCAACAACCATCCAGCTGCTCGGCACGAGTCAGGCAATACGCCCTTTGCACAATCCGGTCACATGGTACGGAATAAATTATGCTGGGACGCAAATTACGCAGCCCGGCGTTTCTTTGTTTTGAGAGTCCCACTGCATTACTTGCGTCCCAGCATAATTAACTCCTTACCATTTGACCGAATCGTGCAAAGGGCCTATTTAACTTGATCAAAAATATCAACGCGTTCATTACTAGTAATTTCAATGCAAGGTTATGATCATTCAACAAAAGCACGGACTTCTTGCGTTGCTGGGTCTCTCATTGATGGTATTAGCAATTCCGCTAGTTCTGGGAGTTTAAGATCTAACACCCAAGACTGAAAAAAAATTTACCTAATAAAGGAGGATCGCGACATACCTTGTCACTTGTCCTAATCGGTACCAGGGTAGCATAGGGATTTATTAAAAATCGTCATTCACAACAATGCATTTATTAACGAGGCAGGTCCCCCTTCATTGTTTTTAAAGCACTTTCTATCGACGTTGAAACAAATTCAAACCTTGAAGATGCCATACTAATTGTAAACTATCAACTAGGGCTGTCCACACTGAAACTAATAGTGATGGCCACCCTTTTTTCCAGATTAGCTTGCGCTATAGGCAAGTATGTAAATCAAAGAGTAAAGATCAAGAAAATCCTCCATTATGTCTACTTGTCCACAACTAATAATGAAATGGAACTACAAACTGAACGGCCATACGAACCTTCAACCCAAAATTGCACAAGAGCCAAGTTCTCTGTTTTAAATGATTACGCTTATTTTGACTATAGCTCCTTACTGACAGGAGTTCATCTAGACAAAACCCATTGCAATATCAGCGGCATATATCACTCCAAACGAGGTATTCGAACTCTGTCGTTGCACACGACATAACAGCTAGGCCTCGCAGTAGCTTTAACAATTCCGTTGCGAACGGAAGGCTCCTGTGAAAGTTCTTATAGAAAGTGACCGCATTGTAGTACACTACAGAGCTTTAATTAAGTACAAAAATACCAAACCCAAGTAGGAACACACCAAAACTACTAGTTCATCCCATCCTTTTATGCACTGATAAAGAGGATGCTCGGAAAAACCTATTGTCTGTTAGTAATTCAACAATAGTCAACAAAAACCGACACTTAAATGAAACTACTTAAGGTAAGTTGAACTGTTCCGGTTCTAACTATCGCCTGTTGGCTTTAAACCTCATATCTGGAGTGCCATTACTCTTCAATGGACCACAGGAACGGGACCCATAGCCAAGACTACTGGAAGATGACCTAGAGCTGTAGCTTGCACCACTAGATGAATAGGAGGACCTGTTTGCAGCATACCTCATGTCTGGAGTACCATCGCTCTTCAAGGGACCACAGGAACCTGATCCGAAAACACTTCTGGTGGACGATGATCTAGAGCTGTAGCTTGACCCACCAGAAGAGTACCCTGAAGACAGACTTCCAGAAGATGACTTGTTTACAGCATACCTCATGTCTGGGGTTCCATCCCTTTTAACTGGACCGCTTGGGCTGCTATAGGATGACAGCTGTGATAGTGAGCTTCCTCCGTAAGGAGAAGGGGAGGCAGACTGCTTGTTTATAGCATATCTCAAGTCTGGGGTCCCGTCCCTTTTAACTGGACCAGCTGTACACGATGATCGTGGAGCTGGATTGTTTGTTTGGGATGAAGCCGCCAGGCTGTTGCTGGATTGTCTGTTCACAGAAAAACGCATGTCGGGAGTACCATCTCGCTTCACAGGCGATGCCACACTGCCAGATGAAGGTTTCATGGCTTGGGGACTCTTATTGACTTTAAAACGCATGTCGGGTGTACCATCTCGCTTCACAGGTGATGCCACACTGCCAGATGAAGGTATCTTTGCTTGGGGACTCTTATTCACTTTAAAACGCATGTCTGGTGTGCCGTCGTTTTTGACAGGACAAGGGTATGGTGTGCTTTCTCTTGGATACGACTTTGAACTTGTCGGGGAAGATGCCTGTGTAACAGCTTCTTTGTTCACTTTGAATCTTCTGTCAGGTGTGCCATCCTTTTTCAATGGCCGCCCTCCCTCATTGACGTTTGTACCAGAGTCTCCTTTCTGGGTCTTTCTAGTGACTTTCTGTTGAGGTGTTTTGTTGCCATATTCTTCTCTGTTGATCTTAAACCTCATATCCGGTGATCCATCTTTCTTTTGCAGGCCTAACGATCGTCTGTTTTCTTTGAACCTCATGTCAGGCTTTCCACTTTTCCTTTGACCCCTGCGTGGAGAAACGTCTTCTAACTCTGGATTTCTTGGTTCAATCTGCAGGAATTCTTCTAGTAGCTTTCTCTTGATATCTTCTTCACTATCATACTGTCGGGGCACAAATTCTGGGATGTCGCCAGTTTGGCCTAGTGCATGCTGCAGGCTGTCAAACGATCCTCTGTCTGTGGCTTCTTGATAGAAACGGGCTTGGGCTAGCTTTCCTTGGGCATTCTGGACAATTTGAAGACAACGTGCGGACTTTACAATGAGGGGATGTTCTTGCAGATTGTCTAAAAACTCTAGACTTGTGTGCTCCAGCCGAACACACTGCAGTAGAACGTCCATGTAACGTGAACGCCTGTCTTCGTCAGCTTCTACCCATTTAGCAACCGCGACGAAAACGTCTTCTTCAGATTTCACACAGAGATCGTCATGTTGTATGATTTCTTTCAGATCTTCATACTCAAACTCATCGAATTCGTCTTCTTCGTAAACGCTTGTAAAGTTGGCGATGATAAAGGCTTTGGCTACCTCTTCAAGATCTTTGGTGTATTTTTTAAGGTCAGATTTCCTCGCTAGCCACAAAATGCCGACCGCGTTATGGGAATCCAGCTGTAGACTCAGCCAATCACAACAAGGTCTGGCAAGCGCGGGAATCTCATAACGGCAAGCTGCATTAAGTAAACCGACCACGTTCTCTTCTTCCAATGTGATGTCACCAGTGTATATGTACTCTATAAGATCTCCTAAGATGCTTGAGGAGACTTCTTTCAGGCGATATTTAGTCCCTTCTTGAGAGAACAGTTCATTTGAGAGAATTTCCCTCAACACTGGCGACGCTGCTGCAATGAGTGGTCCATGGACAGCAAACTGTGTGTCACCTTCCCCATCTTCCAACAAAGTAGTTGTCAACTCTGATTTTTGGAACATTTCATACAGCTGCGAGATTACATCATCGCGGTGTTTGCCATGTTGATCCTTATGTTCTTCTAGACACATCTTTTGCAGAGAACCAATGCCATACCTCTCGGCAAACGCTTTTAGGGGATGCAGCAATCCTTCGTCTTGAGGGAACTCGCCCTGATACAGGAAATTGCGAAAGGCTTTAAGCAGCTCTCCGGTACAATCTTTTAAGGAAATAATCCCTGCGGTACGATCAAAGTGCTCTCCTGTAAGGCTCTGTTTGATGACTGGACTGTAAACTGCAAGCAGCATGGAATGGAACGGCTCTTCGTGATCTTTCGACGTAGAGCGCACTACCACATCCGTCAAAAGCCCTTCCTTAGCCTGCATCTCGCCAAGATTATTAAAAAGAAGTCTAGCATGTTCTTCTTTGTCAAACGAGTAAATCAATTTTCTTTCGCCAATATCCTTGCCTTCACTCACGGGAAGATCTAGTAGTGAGTATTTAGAATCCATTCCTGAAGCCAAAAATATTCATATATAGTGTAACCGATTTCAAACCGAAACCAAGCTAATAAATGTGACTTTCATTTTGGGTTGGTAGAAATAAGACATTGCCTGATTTCAAACCGAAAAGGACTAGGTACGAGTCCGTAAATTATGGGATAAGCAACTATTATTCAGAAAGAGCACACCAAAATTCACAAACCCTTAAGTTTGGTGTTAATCAGGCTAGTTTTGACTGATACAGCGATTTAAAAACGTCAAAATTAACAAAGAAATGTATGGCCACCCGGGCGCGTTGTTCGGACAGCGTCCGGATGGCCATACATTTCTTTGTAAATTTTGACATTTTCAAATGGCTGTATCTTGCTTACTATTGGGTTTCTTTACACCACACTTGGTGATTTTGTAAAGCTTGGTCTGCACTTTATGATTATGTGGCCGGATCAATAGTTGCTAATCCCATAATTTACAGATTCGTACCTAGTCCTTCATGGTTTGAAATCAGGCAATGGGATAGTGAGTAGTCGTGAGTAACATTTTACTGTGGATAATGCATTTTTAGCTTTGTGATCAATTTCAGATCGTTGCCGTTTAACTCGTTAGCACGTTTAAATACACAATTTACACCAAAAGAAAGTTTTAAACTTATACTTTATACTATGAAAGTTACGTAAACATGGCGATAAATCACGAAACATTTTGGCAAAAAAACAGCTACAAAATTTCAGGCCATACAGCAGTGCTAAATTAACCAATCACAGCATGCGTAGTAACTGAGAGACATACACTTCAGTGAACTCGACCAATTCTGAGTAACACAATCTGTACCCTTGAGGATGACAGACGCGTACTTGATTTGAACAACGCACATAATTAACAGCAACACCATTACCTCGGAGGTGATTATGGAAAGAATAATATTTCGGACGAACAACTCTGCCGTTCTCGCTCGCTTTCCTGACATGCTTCATTCAACTACCCAATAAAGTGAACACTGAACAGGTGACAAAATTTCCCGCCTTTTCAGATCATCGCTTCTTTTAGATCAAAAACTGAAATGTCCACATCATCCAGTCGATGGAAGAATTCAATATTATAGTAATTATTCAATTCATCCTTGTTGGATATAATTTATCATTTCTCAACTCGCATTCAGAGTGTTAATTACTTTAGGCAAAGCAATCAGAAAATTCTCGGAAAAACGATATTTTCCGGGAAACCGGATTTCCGCTTCCGTTTTTTCTTGGAATCGTGACCTCCATAAGGGCCCTGATATCATTTATCTCAGAAACGAAACTTCAGGAATAATGGACCAGATGCAAGATGGATAGCCCTCTGGTTTAGTTCTTCTCACATTCTATAGTCCTATTGAACCGAACTTCAGACAGTGGTTCTTGAGAGCTCTGCGTCCGGAAATAATTTTAAAATGCACTTTAAGAGAAGAGATTGTTTATGGGAGCGTGCAAGCTAAATGACTTGGACAAAATTACCATTACTAAATCTTAAACATTTCATCAGAGAACAATAAGTCTGAAACATGTATTTGTCTGCCCTCACTGAAGCGCAAGACTTAAAAGTGAAAGTTAATTTATATGCATTACTTCATTACTAAAATAACCTAAGGGCATGAGAAAAATGATAAAATCAAACCGTCTATATCGTGATTGCGAGTGCCACAAGCTATAAGGGGGGCCCCACAGTTACCCCCCCCCCTGGGTTCTCATCACTCATAGAGTTCATAATTTTGATAATACATGTAACTTCTACATAATTTGAAAAGTTTTGAAGATGTAAGTTAGGGTTGCACCAAAAACGGCAACAGTTTTGTTGGTCTTGCAAAAGTCCTCTCATGGTTCTGTTCAAGTGGGTAAGTGAAACACAGGTGGGAAGGTACAAATTATAAAAAAATGCCCCAGGAGCTTTTTATTGGAAATGAACCATCAAAGAAATCTGTTTTTACTAGCCGTATAGTAATTCATCACAAGATAAAACCATTGCACAGCTTATCGTATTATGACTACCCACCTACCCCCACCTCTTAACCCCCCCCCCGTCCCGAACTGGGTTTCTGCTATTCAAACTGCATGCAATTGTTGAAGAAAATTAGTTATGTTTTGAAACTAATATCTTGTTATTCATTTATCTCAATTTTTCTGAATTTGTTAACTGTTTATTAGCTAGATATTAACAGATGACGAGCCACCACGTGGATTAAATTACTGTCGATTACACGGTTTGTGCGGAGAGTTTTCATGAAAACATCCAGTATTCAGTCATTATGATGGGATTCAACATCTCTCTGAGTGTTCAAAGAAAAAATTGTCCCACTTTAACTGCACATCATTGGACTCTCGAGTGAATCGTAGCAGCTCGCACTTCGATCGATTCGGTTTCACTTTTAAAAGGCACTTAAAAACACTCGCTTAGCGCATTAAAATAATGAAAGTCGGAACCCTTATTCTAGAATATAATCATTCCGATGCTTAAGTCACTGTGGATAAAGCGAATTACTTACCGGATAGCTACTGGGATGCAACTTCAAATCCACACGCTCCCTACGAACAACACCGCGTTGGTTTTGGAAAGCGAAACCAGATATACACGAGAGCGCCAAGGCGGGAAAGTTCATACGGGATCTTTCGCATATTTGGTGGAAATAATAGATTGCGTGACTGTAGACTAACGCAAGGCCAGGGCAGACGTAGACTTTCTGAAAAGTCCTTCGTCTTGTTTGTATTCAGTATTTATACCTTGAAAATTCATGAGGTCAACTTGTGGCACGTCCAGGGCAGACGGGATTCTTCGCGACAATGAAATATTGCTAGAAAACAATGATGCAAGGCTGATACTACGTAGAGAGCTTAACGGGGCAACGACACGATAGAGTCCAAACTGAAAGCCATGAATTGCAACCGTGGACAGCTGTTTCGACCTTATTGGGTCTCGTCAGCACGGTGTAGCAAGTTGTGAAGTGATCAGCTGCTCGACTGACATCCACAAACCCACTGAATGCAAGATGGTGATGACCTCAGATGAAACTCAAATCCAAATTCTTGCCCATTGGCCAATGTCACATGCAAAACGCGTGACAAGGTCCAGAATATCGTGTCGTTGCCGCGATAAGGAAAAACTGCGGACAGACAAAAACTGTCCCGCAGGAAAATCATGGCCCTTTGCAGTATTATGTTTGTCTGTGAAATATTGCTCCATTCTGCTTATAGAACTTTAAAAAGGAATCCAGAACTCAATCAAGTGGTTTTACTTGTTGCATGTTCTGGCAAAGAGATTCTCCCTTTAATTTTGACTACTTGAGCAAATCTTTGCCTTTATAAAGGAACGGAAGAAGTCACACCTTCTTCCCTGATTCTGGATCACTGACCGATGAAAATTTGAAAACTACGAAGGGAAACCAGTTGCCATCAGCTGTAAAAAGTGCACCTAATGCATCATCCTTTCGGAGACTTTTGACTAAGTTAAAGTTTTCCGGTTGTCAATGCAGTAATTGCCTTTGACTTAGTTCATTTATTATTATTATTATTATTATTATTATTATTATCATTATGATTATGATTATCATTGTCATTATTATTATTATTATTATTATTATATTTTATTATATAGATAGACGTTATTCCTAATTTAACTAGTTACGCATTAACAACATTAGCATTCTTTGTATTCTTTGTACTCATTCATACATATATAGCACTATAATTTTATATTGCCAAACACTTTTATCATGAGCCCCTGGCTCGGGGGATTGGGAGACCACCCCCTGTGTAATCTTGACATTAAATTAAATAACCAGGGTATTCGACGGCAACTGCAACCGAGGACTACCAAAATTATACCCATTTCGAAAATGTGATCATAAAGAAGAAAAAAACGCAGTATTGCGTCGGTTGCCCTCCCGGGTTGCTTTTTTGACTACAATGGAGTCTGAGATCTGATCGAGGGCGATTAAGTAGGAAAAAAAAATACAATTCCTGCGATAGGTGACTTTAAAACAGAATCGTAACTGTAAAAATCGGTTCACAATTTTTATTTTCAGCCTCTGTTCAGCCTATCTCAGCATCAAAATACTCGAAAATCGGCTGAAAGTTCAGTTAGGACAGTTAAAGAGTCAGTATGGGCTACTTATAAAATCACAACCAAGCCACAAAGACAATCTGGGTGATTCATCAACAAAATACAATGAAAAAACCCTACTACAATCCCAACCCAAAATACTTATAAATAGATGTAAAAAATATTTTCTATTATTTACCTTGACACAAAATGGGCCAAGAACCTAGAATAGGCCATTGTAGAAGAAACACCAGAAACCTTTGCATTTTTCCGTAGGAATCTCAAGAAGACCATGTCTTCCTTGTTTCCAGCTTACTTTTTGGTGATATCATTGATACAAAAAACGTTTCTCAAACGAGAAAAAAGACGCAAAAAAGGAACTGCTCAAGCCACATTGAAATCTAAAAATAGGTATCGCTCGCTTGAAATTCTAGCCTACGTAGCAAGCGTTAATTCATGTTCCAAAAGCACGTGCAGAGAACGAACCACTACCCACTACTCCCCTCCACATTTTTTTGCTCATACCAGGCGCCACGCTCGACTGACCACTCGCTTGCTCGATTCCCTCGGTGAGAAAATGGAAAGAAAACGTCTGCTCCGCAGACTACTTTTTTCTTTTACTTGTGCCATCAGTCTTTGTCGTATATGTCGATATTTTAATCCATTCTCTTCCCCTGCTGGGCGCGATTGGACTTGACTCTTTCAAATATCGACATTCAAGGTGAAAACGATAGGCTAGGCTGCTGCTTGTTCAAAAGGCTGCTTAACATCAATCCAGAAATTTAAAAAGTAACCAACGTTTTAAATTATCTTTGTTGTAAGTGTTTGTCTTTGCTCAAGTTTTTGGAGTTTGAGATCAGTCGACCGTCAAAATTGGCGGAACTGATTAAGATGGAAATTGAAGCTAAGTTATGTAAACTTAAACTTATATAGAAATTGACGATAATCCTAGATCTGCTAGTTCAGCTTAATCGTGCTTTAAACAACTATCCTTAGAATATTCATCTTGCTGGGCCCGCAAGATGTTTTCTCATGACACTGTGTCAAACTCTCGTGTCCTGGTCGTGGCAATGACGGCATTAATTTTGCTTAGCAACCTAAGTGACCAACAGTGAGCGTGGGCGCTCACTGACCGCAAATCGCACTTCACCCCGATGCTAACGATTCTTCCGCTTCGACGACGACGAAACAAGGATAGAGTGCAACATCGAGGTTAATAGCCTGAATGGCAGAAATTCCTAGTTCTACGCTCATAAATGCACTATTTACAGTTTAAGTAACGTGATTCAGTATCATCTAGCAAATCCCTGCACTATCCGAGAGACTTGAAGTAACACAGGCCCGGTTTCTGGATCATTAATGTAGAATGAACTGGTTGATGGATTCTCTAGCATGTCCTCAAATGCTGAAGAGAAAAGAAAGCCAGTATCACTGATAAATAGAATTATAATAAAATAGATCTTATGTGCTCTGCGCGTAAAAATAAATTAAAAGAGAAAGAGAACTTACAGAGACCTCACAACAACTTCAACAGTTGCAAGAAAACAGGTTCAAATCGCGATGAAGTTTGACTAGTACAGTACATTTTTCAGGCATTCTAATAATGCTTCAGTATTCTGTCTAAACGCCCACTGACATGCCAGCTTGATGTCAATTTGCACATTCACTTACCTGGGCTAAAATATTTGAGCGTAATGACAAATCACAGTGATAATAAACTTCTTAAAAGTATATCATCAATGTTATTTTTCATACTTACCTCCTAATACTCGCGCGTTACTAAGGCTTAGTTGGACAAGGGGGTTCTCCATAATGGCCTGGTACAATGGACTGAAGAAACATTGAAAGGAACACAAGATTTGATAAGTAAGACTAATAGCCTTAACTTCTGAGTTACCTAAAAAGTTTTAATCGCTAAATAAAGGGGTTTACAAACCTTGATTGGTCAAGACCTTCGTTGACATCTCCTACTCCTCCTTGTCTATCACCTAACAGCCAATCACACTGCAGCACAAAGACACCAAAAACAGCATTTAAAAAAAACTAACTACACCAAAATACAACTTATCATTCGTTATCGCTTAATTACCACTTTTAGCTGCTCAAATGCACTACAAAAAAGTTGGTGTTTTCTATTTTGAAAGTCTAGGTACATAATTTCAGTAAACTAACGGAACTGCTAATAAATCGAAAAATGATCATTTGAGGTTCAGGCTGTTTCTCTCTACATGTAAAGAGATTCTGTTCAGTAACTTACAGCAGCTTCTTGATTGTTTCCAGTCGCTTTGAGTGCCATGAGAATTTCTTCCTCTTGAAAACCCATCTCTTTCAAGTTATTTACAGCCTACAAACCAAGGGCAAGATTTAATTATTTAAATGTACTGCTAAAAAATGCATGTTTATTGTACTAAATGTAATGGAATCTGTATTTAAGGGACACCCTTGAGACCCACACTAGTGTCAACTTAATACAGGGTGTCTGCTCTAAACAGGTTTTAAGCTAATATAATGTGCAATATAATTATTTGTTAATTATTAACTCCTTTGTAACACAGTGTAGTAAGATCACACACTGCCCATAGGAGAATGTCTAGTCAGTCAATGCATCAATCTAGAATAATCACTTTACTTTCAAACAACATTGCTGTACAATGTTATGTGAGTCTCAGCTAGAACTTTTTTTAGTTAGAAGTAACAAAGCTCTTGAAGTGTCCGCTTATTGCAGGTTTCACTGTATTCAAGTGCACTTATGAAAAAACAAAACAGAAGTCCCAAACAACTTACAGTAATTGAAGACTTTCAAGCAAAAGGGGATATATGCTTTTTGGGCCGATTTTCACTTCCTGCAGGATCAAGCTAATTTTTGGTAGACTCAGTGACTTGTTTTGACATGAAAAGCATCGTTCTGCAATTGGTTTTGTTGATCTGTGCTTCATTTTCAACAAATAACATATGCAACAGTTGCAGATCCTGATCATCGCCCACCTGCTGAAAGCGAGCCTGGAACAGGCTAAGTTGGTGGTCAAATAGAAGCCCACACTACAACTATCTTTGACTCTCATGGACTACCATGTGCCATCCCACCAAGATTTAAGACACCCTACAAGTAGAACACCTAACTCAAGACCCACCCTAGGATTTGGAACAAACTCCTTTCTTTTCCTGTGAGTCCTACCAGCCCTTGCTCCAAGCACAAGTGGCTCATCAATATCAGCATCACTTTCATGTTGGAAAAGCCAGTCCATTGCCAGCATTGCAGACATTCTGTAAGAATCACAGGTAAAATGAAATTGAATAGTGTTTTTAACCAGATACAACCGTGATTGCACAATTGTACCTGTTTTTATTTTTTGTCAAAGTCTATTTTATTTTGACGAGGGTACAGATTAACTATAATTTAATGTTGTTGTTGTTGCTATTATTATTATTATTATTATTATTATTATTAATTAATAATGGTAATAGGACTGAGTGGAGTCCAATTTGGTCTGCAATCATACGAGAGATTATAAAAATCGGACAACCGCGAAGCCGGAGTGCGATTTGTTAATCACAAGTAGGAAATTAGACTGAATTGGAGGACACAACATCCTGGTACCAATTAATCAAAACTACGACAAAATTCGAGAAACGAACAAAACATCAATTAAGCACTGAACGATTTTAAAATGTTGAGATGAATGCTGAAAAACCCAGCAGAATGGCGTGTACTGTCCAATTACAAGCATGACATGTGCAACTGTCCGATTAATGCTCAAATCAGGCTGCTGATAGCCAATCATGTTTGAGAATTTTGTTGTTGTTTTGATTATTATTATTATTATTATTATTATTATTATTATTATTGCTGTTATTGTTGTTATTATTATTATTTCAAAAACAGGAAACATTTTGAGCCCCTCATCTCTGAAATGTCTGGATCTGCTTATGGTTATAACATGCTACTGAGTTCTGGCATGATTTTAAGTCACCCTGAAACAAACATGATTGTACTTCATTCACAATTACTGTAAACCTGTGGCTAAGCTGCACTCGCAGATAAACCGCACCCTGAGTTTGGCAACTCAAATTTTGTAAAACGTTTTTGGAAAGAAATAAAAATATTTCACGAGTGGAGTCTTGAAAAAGATTATTTTTACGTACATTTCTTGATTTATTGAAGACTCACTAACATTGAAACCAGAGAATACTTCAAATTAAAACCCTTACCTATAATTTAGTTCTCCAATGGTATGAACATGATGTCTACCAACTTAAACATATGTTTGATCTTTCTCCCATATTTTTCAATCAGTATTTTTTTCATTTCCATCAGTTTTTCAAAATAATTTTACATACAACTACAGCACTTTCTTTCATAATTTTGTTTGTTTCTTTGTTTGTGGCTTAGTAGCCAGGCATTTCACCAAGAGATGGAGTAGCGGACACAAGTAGCCATTACAACAATGAAAAGCACAGCTTAGTGCTGGAAAGGAGATTCTCACTGTGAGACCTTTAGCTGCTCTAAAATGGCAACCTTAAACTGGCTAAATGACTTCTTTAATTAATTTAACAGTATTAACAGCTTGATAAATGAATGGCTTGGTGCAAGACGGTCGTAAGTGACTTTTTCGGGTAAAATTTTTTTTCCTTCAAAAGTGCCTGAATTTTTGCATGTGCTTTTCAATAAAGCAGAAAAACATTCTCCTGTATCTTTTTTTGGCTAAAATTCTCTACTTTTTCCACTTTGTTGCGTTCTTTGTGCACGCTTTGATATTTTGACTTCGTTTTTCTCAGAAGCAAAGTGCAAACCAGCCAAAAAAATTACATGGGAATCTTTTACTACTTAATTGAAAAGCACATGCAAAAATTCAGGCACTTTTGAAGGAAAAAAAGTTTTACCCGAAAAAGTCACTTACGACCGTCTTGCACAAAGCCATTCAAATGTAGGCTTAATGCTTATGAACAAGAATGGCTGTTCTAGGATCCACCAAACTTGTAAAAGCAATGATCCATGAGTACTCTGATATTATTAGTTTCAATGTCAAGTCTCATTTAATAGTTTGCTTTCAAACATACAAACTTAAAAAGTTTTGATGAAAGTGTTTATTCAAGCAAACTTACATGTATGGCATGTTGTCCAGATGTTCTTGCGGGTAAGCCGCATCCCTGATTTTTTATGACAATTTTCAGAAAAAAGGTCTGGCTTGTGAGCTGACATTTACAGTATTGATCTGTTGCTGCTTGATCAAAGATTGACTAACCTGTTCAAAATCAAAGCCTTCTTAGCTCTGGTTTCTTTAAAACCCATGTCTGTGAGCTGTTTGAGAACAGTCTGAAAGAAGAATTGAAGAATTGTAGGACCTTCCATAATCTTAACCATTTTTGTTTCTGTTTGGATTACTATTACCTCTGTTAATTACAACATTATTTTGACTTTTCCTTCAGTTTTTCATATTCAGTATATTTAAGGGTAATTGTTAGATAAATCGAAGATACTCAAAATCCAACAAATATTTTTGCTTGCCTGCCATTGGCCTAAACACATCATGTAACTAAATATTCCTCCATCTAATACTTGGGAATATCCTTGGATATTCCCCAATTTTCAAAACCACATGTGTTGTGAAGAATATTTTGAAGGATAATAAGCACAATGGCTTCAATTTGGCATGAACATATGCTTGCATATTTGTCCACACTGTAGCGCTATCTATGTAGGTGTATTGGTTCATGTGGTGACCTCAACTATAAGCCAAGTCACCTTGCCATACATTGAAATATGGATAAACAATAAATATATCAGGTACAAAGGCATATAAATCTTGAATACTAGGACATAATCTGTTCCTCAAAGCTCACAGCTTTCCTCAAGCTACCCTCTTGGAAAACTGTTCGCTTTTTGGAACAGATTATGTCTACGGACAAATATCCAAGCATATTTTTGCACCAAATGGAGACTATAGTTTATATATTCCAGAATTGCCGAGGTGAGCACCACCTGCATACAGAACTGTCAAACTGGCTCTGTCATTGCCTGTCGACCGACGTTCACCTCAATATCTCATTAGTTCATTAAAAACTATACAATTATGTGCTTACAGGATCAACATCCGGCTGAACATCTTCTGGCTGACCTAAATAACATAGCAAGGATACATTATATTGCAGTTAAAGCTAGAAACAGTACATGACCAAAATTGTGGCCAGGTTCTTATAATTCCTAGTGACCTGTTTGCTAAAATTTTGTTACAGTACAAAGAAAGATCAGAATATAGAAACCACTGAAAGCCAGTTACTGCCTATTGCATTGTGTTACTTGAGAGTGCTACCTTAGGTAAAAAAATTTACTCCTCAGATTGTTGAAAAGATTTTAGAACTTTGCTAGCATGGATCATTTACTGCTAAGTACTTTCCATTTGCAACTTCTAAATTTTGTCATTGTTCAAATTTAGTTATTTTTAAGAAGGTTACGACACTTTTAAATTTAAATTTCGAAGACATGTTTCGATGTTACGAACATCATCGTCAGTTAAAGAATATTTGAAAAACCGTTAGGACTACATAACAACTAGGCGAAACATGCATACATAATTAATTATGATTAAGTGACATATTTGAGTGAATAACAAAGTGTTGGAAAGAATATTAAGCCTAAAGGGTAAGTGTCAGATTGACGTGATGAACTTGCTGGTTTAAATTAGGTTTTTCCCAGTTTATGTGCATAGCCTCCTTAAGTTTAAGCTGAAATTTAGTAGGGGCGGAATCAAGGATTTCAAAACAATCCGCAGAGCAAGATTGATGACAACTTTCTGAGTTTTGTAAATGTTTGAAGATATGTGAAGACTTGTCTGAAGAGAGATGTTCACGGATGCGTGTGGAAAAATGACGACCGTTTTCACCGATATAGCAAGCATTACAGCAAGCACAAGTAAATTTATAGACCACACGTGCACGAAGTTCTCTAGGGACAGAATCCTTCACTGAAAAAAGATTTCTTAATTTAAACGTGGTAAACACTAACTTGATGTCAAGATCATTACAATAACGATTAACAAGGCGACGTATTTTGCTTTGAGCTACAGTAGAAAAACTGCCTAAATAAGGTAACTTATAAAAGTATTGTTTACCCTGTGAAGTGGTATTAGAGGAAGGAGGTGTTTGAGTGGAGCCATTTCGGTCGATGACTGTGTTTAAATATCGACAAACGCATTTATCGATAAGATGAACGGGGAAAAGATTCTTGCGTAAAATGATGTCCTTGTGGAAGCCCAACCAAGTATTGTTGATTTTAAAAACTCTGTCAATTAATGTCCTGATAAGACCGATTTTATATGACAGAGGTGCGAAACTAAAGTAATTGGTAAGCAGACCTGTGAAGGTCTTCTTACGGAAGGTACTAGTGACAACGGAGCCAGGGTGGGTATTGTCGATTAAGACATCCAAAAAGGGCAAAACATTATCAATTTCTTTCTCCATCGTGAAGCGTATGTTGGGATGTTGACTATTGATATAGTTGAAAAATGCAATGGCGTCCTGTCCTTTGAAAATTTTCAGCTAAGGCTTGAAAGGTTTCCCATTTGCCAGCTTTGCCTGGTGCAGGTTTGTCATTAAGTGCTAAAGTAAGGAATGTTATTGTTGGAGTACAGATCAAGTGGCTGATTTTGCTATTAGTTAAAGGAATCATAGGAATAGTGCAGTACAGTTTGTAGCTGAGATCATAAACAAGATGGTGATCTTCCCCAGCTGCCAGCTACTTTTCACAACCATAATATATTATATTAAATGACCCGTTTACTCTAGAATTACCAAGAAATGGCTCAGACCAGCAGAGTTGATTCATGATTTATATGTGTACAAAGTGTCAGTAAATGTACCTTTTCAGTCACTAATACATAGTTATCAACTTCAAGTTTATAATCAGCAAAGTGTGATGTGTACTTCCAGAAAACATCCACACCTCCCCAACAGAATGGATTTTTTTCTAAGATCCTATCCCCACCCCTCTGGTCTTTTCGGTCTTAGAGATCCCACTTATAATTGACTGGCCCACCTAGACTAGCATAGCTATCCGCAGGCCAGTCCAACTGTAAAATGTTTCTAGTAAGAAATAAATGATGACCATGATGATGATGATGATGACGATGATGATGATAATGATGATGATGATGATGTCCAGAAATGCAGGCTAATGAGATTCAATGCTCTTTATGGATAAGCATCACAAAGTGTCATTTTTATATTACTTCATATTTGACAAAATTACGTGTTTTGGTGACTTTTTAGCAAAGAGGACACTTTGCGATGCTTCTAATAAAGAGCATGCATCTAATTAACCTGCATTTCTGGACATATGAGTCACATATCGTAGAGGCCCCCCACCCCAAGAAATTTTTCTGGAAATGCAATACAAAACTAAAGAAATTACATCTAAATGTACCTGAACTGTCAGTATCTTTTCCTGCAGTAACTGATTGCAGAAGAATTGAAGAGTCAATCAGGGAGATGAGTATTCTTCTAAGTTCTGAATTGAACTAAAATTATAAAAGAGTACATCACAAATTTAACCTCAGTTTTTTCTACAGTTTTATTAAAATATTAATTAGTTTGTTGAACAGACATATGGAACATTTCATACAGAACATGCGACAGTGCAATGCAAATGGTGGAACTGACTGATGAGGGAGACAAATTTTTATTGCAAACACGAAGAAGAAGACGCCATCTCAGGCGTGCACCCCTTGCACCCTCCCCCTACATCTGTCCCTACTGCATCCAAGAGAGGGTGATCAAAGAGGAAAAGAGAATCCTTTTCCAGACAAAGGCAACAAAAAGTACCTGATTATATAGCAGAATGATATGACACAGATATTGGTCACAGTATATAGTTTTTTACCCTCTTGTTTTAAAATCAGGTCTACGTGCAAAATTGGTATGCTAAAAAATCTGGATGTTTTCAGGGATACAGGTAAGGGGTGGCTATCGGCTCAGGGAGAACTTAAATCTGGTTAAAATTTCACACCAAAGCAAAGACTTGGGGTAATTTATGAGGCGCAAAGGCCAGAAAAGCTGTCTGCGCTTGTTAATGAACCAGCTCAGTGCTTGCTTAAAGCTACATCCCTGGTTTTCATGGACTATAAGTGCACTATTAGAACAGAAAGCCCTGACAAATATTTCATCTTATAAGTACCACATGTAAGAAAACTAATAACACTGATTTCTGAAAGGAAAATAGAACTTTATCACCGGGCAGTGGGAATCATTCTTTTCGATCATTCTATCTTAACTGTATCTGACTGGGAATAACCACCCTGTCAAGGGAGCCAAGATTTTTAATACACAAGTGTGTTTAAAATATGAAATGGAAAAATGGAACTGCAGTTAGCCTAAATAGTGCTCCAGTCAGCTTAATTACTGCTCAGCTTAGCCTAAATATCACTGACTTGACAGAAGTTGGCTCAAAGTAATTTTAAGTATTAAACCTCAGAGACAATATTATAGTATCCATAGTGCCATTTTGTTATATTTTTGCGATAATTGTCCTGGTTTGAACATGCTCTTCATAGACATGTATTATACTTGGCAATAAATATGGTACACACTATTAGCAAATAATTATGTAATACTCAGACATCTACTGCTGAAAATACTTGTTGGAGGTGAAAGCAGTTGGCATTGGCATCAATAGCTTTTTATTGATATACACGCATAGTATTATTAATAAATTTGGTAAATATTCTTTTTCTATTTGCACCATGCCAAAAATCAACAAGTCCCAAGCATGACTAAGCAACAAAAGAATCTTTAGTTAGCAGTGTTTCTCAGGAGACTGTTGACCAATTCCACTGTCGGCCAACTGTCAGACAGCCAATTTGTTTAGGAGTTGTAGTCATCACTTTTACCCATGGTTAATAGTATCTGTCATATCCAATAACTTACACCTTCATCTGTTACTCGCACACTTACATCTAAAGTAAGAGGAGACAAGCTGGCTGAGGGTTCCTTCACCTTTCCCGCAGTAAGCTTAGCCGTTAATTTCTTGACACTTTTCAGATCAGGTACTTGGTAACTGCTGTTTTTACATTCCTGTGTGGTTTTGGAAAAAAACAAAGAGTATACCATTGTGATTTTGATTGATGTAAGTAAATAAATCTTCTTTCTTTATATGCATTTAGCACAAAAACAATGGCTGTTTTCACACTAGAGGATGAACAAATTGTCTAGACGGACAAATCGTCTCAGATGAACAAATTGTCTGATGTGCAAATGGGACAAACAAATTTTTCGACGAACAAATCGTCTGATATTTGTCTGTCTGGAAAGACGATTTTTCTAAGATGATTTTCCCATTGAGATGAACAAGTCGATGACAGTACTACATAAATACACATCAGATGATCCATTTCCAGACGGTTTGTCCGTCCTCTAGTGTGAAAACAGCCAATTTGTAATAATGATTGCATTTAATTTGAGGATGTCACTGAACTGCAATGAGTATTATGTAGATAACTAAAACCCAAAGAAAATGGCAGTAAGTTATCGAGGTTAATGTATAACTTAACATAATAATGAACTGAGATTTTAACATGACACACCCAAACTATTTATTTGTATATGGTTGACAGCTTTTAATAGGGATGCCTCCAATTTGAACTGAATACTACACAATCAAATCAAAATGAGGAATAAAATGCTTAATGTAAACAAAATTGAATCACTAGCTGGCCTTGATTTAACAGACCACCAAATTAAATAAATAAGGTTTGTTTATCAAACAATTTCTATTTAATTAATTTTACAAATGTGTACGATGTAATTAATTGGGACATAGCTTAAATATTTCCTTCAGTATGCTCCTGGGAGTGATAAAAAATTTAAAAATTAATATCCCCCTATCTATGCACTTTAAATCAAATAGAAATAAAAGACAACTCTCACTTTTTCGGCGGTATCACAACTCACATTGTGCCGTTTTCTGAAGAGAATTAACTCGTCTGGAAAAGAAAACACGAAAACCAAGATGAGCTTGTTAACGTACTGGGCCAGAGGCACTGTAAAAGCATTCAGACGACATCAAAGAAATCCACTTACCATTTTCTTGGACATTTTCTTCGTCTAGGGTTTTTTCGTCGATCAATTCCCTACTTGATTTAGCAAGGATAAGTTTATACAAGTGAGATTCCTTCGAATATTCACCGCCAAGTGCTCTATCCTTGACTGCATTAACTGTGTCCGTCACGTTAACTGTCAGATTGCTTTCTTTCCCAGATGAGCTGGTAATTTTTATACAGATTAGAGGAACAGATCCACGAGATGTCAACTTCTGAAGTTCAAATTCCCTCATCTTTCCCCGTTGTTTTTCATCTCCAAATTTTTGCAAAACAGCACTTCATTTCGTGACACAGTTGACGTTCATGCGCAATTATCAACCAGGTTTCGATAACTACTGCGCATCTATTTGCCGACCACTCGAGAGTAAAAAGCCATTGACCAAATATGGAGATTTCCGTACTGGGCTAAGTTCGCGAAGAGCTCGGTGTTTCCGACATTTCCCGAGTCTGTCATCCACGCAGTCATTTTATTCACGCGTTCTGTCATGGAAATCAGTTGAAAAAGTGGAACTTTGAAGAATGTAAATTGAATTCACTGGACTATATCATCCGCTATTGAAATATATTTTCTGTTTGAAGGATGGCAGATGACACAAACAACGGTGGCGTTCCAAAAGGATTGAGACTTGTGGTGCGATTTTGGGGCGCAGTTTCTGGGTTATGTGAGTACTCTAGTCTAGCTGTTTTGAACATTTGATCTTTCATGAACATCCGGCTTTTTCCCAAACTACGGAGATTTAATTTTATTGTTTGATCAAGTTTAAGTCATAGGTCTGAATAAGTATATGGCTTCCTCCATTTATGGTATTTCTCTGGGTGCTATTTATTTTAGTCAACGGTGACACGGGAAATTTCATTCCGTTCATACAAATGAAGATGATACTGGCCGGCTGAGTAAATTTCATACATTGTCACTGATGGTCAAGATGTTTGTTTACATTTTTCCCCCTTGTCCTTTCGTGTTCAGCCGTGACTGGTTGAGTTTACAGCCATCAACGATATCGCCAGCGTCTTTTGGCGTTGACCCCTGCAAAATAAAATCCTAGAAGGCATTTCCTTATTACATTTTTAGGACTGAGATCGAGAATTATGGCGAATTCGAAAAGCTTTTCTTAAAGTTTTTATTTTGTTAGCTTTAATCTGAGTTTTAAGAAGGCTAAATACAAATCCGGCATTGAAATCAACGAACCGATGAATAGGGTGATAAAATGAATTGAACCTAACAAAAGGGTTTTATAGAATCTCGTAAACAGCGTTTAAATGTAAGCTTGCTAAATTTAACGTGGCAAGAAAATTGTGAAAACGCTATTAATGAACACTAGAAAATACTCAAATTTCCGGAAAATGGACTCAGCCAATATTTACATTTTTGAAATGTTCCGTCAAAACAGCATAAATTTATTTTAAAACATGGAAGCTGGAGTGAAATGTAAATAATACTAAAACTAATAACTACAACTTTTGCTGTTATATTTTATTAGCCATTAATCATCTGATTCTCATCAATAATGTTATTGAGACACTTCAACGAATTGATTCATCTTTTGTCAATTAGCTGAATGGTCTCAGACCCAGTTGAGTCATGAATTTTTTGCAGTGGACTGTGATTTACATATTACATCATTTTAATACTTGATTAATAAATTGTTTGAGTCTTATCTCGTTTCTGTGGAAATAAGTATACCTTGTGATATCACTTCTTCTCTTACCTGGCAAGAATGGCTCAACCAAGCTTTTATAACTGGGCACAGACAAAGTACATTAAGACTTATTCTTAAGTGCAGCAGTAGTGCAATGTTTGAAACCACTCAATCTGGCAGTCAGAATTAAATTTAGCATTGAGTACTTAGCACAAAAGGCCCTGCCATGCCTAACAGCTGTCGCGTGACTTGGCTTCAAATGGTGAGTTGGTGCCATGCTGAACTGAATTCATGGCCTGTTGCTTAAGCTGCAGTTGCTTTCTAACTTTTCAAATGGTCTTCAGCAAAGCAAACTTCTTCTGATATTTGAAGTGTGACTGAATAAAATTTTATGTTTATAATTATATCTTTTGTCATGCCACCGCAGGACCAAATGCATTTGAGTTCAACACAGCAGTAGAAGGTCTACAGTAATTAAGGGGTGGTTTATTGAGGAAATAGCAAAAAAATCAGAAGTTTGTGTTCCCGTGGACTGATGTAATTATAAGCAGTTTACAGTGTATAAGAACTCAAAATACAAAGAAACATTTTCTATTTCTGTTGTGATTTAAAAGTAAAAAAAAACTAGTCAGACATAAATTTGGCTCTGCCTCGGTGTAAGAACCTGTGAAACTCAGAAGTGACGTAAAACAAAGAAAACAAAGAAGTCAACATAATAGACCCTAACCCTAACAATAGCTACAAGACAAAGAAAAGTTCACAGGTTCTTACACCTCTCTTAGTGTGAATGGAGTTTACTGTTGGGCTGGTCAGTGAATTTATTTTTTGCTTACTGCCATGTGACCAAGTGAAATTTTATGGGAAAATATTTTGTAAAGTTTGAAACTAGTGTAAATAATTGTCGAAAACCCTTTTCTCGTGGTCTTGTGCTGCTGCATTAGATGAGGGTAAATTTTGACACTACCTTTTTTTGCCATATATAAGGAGTGGTCCCGATTCATGGACCCATTAGTTAATTTGTGAGGTAAACATTAGGATTCATTGAGTCTGATGGCTGATTGACATATCCTCAGCAAGCTTTTTATATTGAATGTCTTGCTAGCCTCCTACGCAGACATTCTTAGTCTTGTCACGCGTTCCTCCCCACGAACGTCTGCTCAACAGACAGGCCACTTCCGTTCACTGGCGGTTAGCCTTTGTTTCAAAAGAACCAATCCCCTGTTCTGTTAATATTGACATCTCTGTTTTTTGCCAGGCTGTTTGCCATGTGCATATGCATTGTTTAGTCTCATTTATATTGCACAATATTTGCTTTCGAGGACTTCGAGGGGCAAAATGTGGAAAATAAGAATTTTTCCGTGAAATGTTGCTTACTTGCATTTAATATTGTGGCGCTGGGCCCGGCTGTTTCATTAGAACTATTTGTAAGTAGACCATATGTTGCTTCTTATCACGCATATCATATTTACTCACGTCCGGTTTTTTCTTCGGAGACGCCGTAGCTTTACTTCGAGAAAGCTGCACGTTTCTGTAGAGAGGTTCTTATGTTTCTTCCATCAATTTGGTTAAGCTTCTGTTTCTCGAGCTCGATGAATAGGTTTATTGCTCCTTTTGTCCCTTCTGACACAACATAATTAAAATGTAGCTGTTTACGTGCGAATCAGTTGACTGTTTTGCGTGTTGTATATCCCATTGTTTGACTTAGTTCAGGCAAAACCGTACCGGTCCTGAATGTCGATGTTATCAGTTGCCAGTACTTCTAAAATGATATGTACGTCTGCAGTTGCTGGTGCAACTCGTACGTAAGTGAGAATGTTGAACATTTTGCGGCACAAATTTCTCGTGTTGAAGCGTTGGGTCAAAGTCGGTCAAAGTCCAGCTTTCCATGGAAAGGCAGAGAAGCTATGATTGGCTAACCGCCAACGAACGGATGTGACCGGTCCGTTGAGCAGACGTTCGTGGGGAGGAACGCGTGACAAGCCTAAGAACGTCTGCGTGGGAGGCTAATGTCTTGCGTGAGTGTAGTCAGAATAATAATGGTTTTCTTTGCACTCTTCCCTCAATAGAATCTGATTTCATTCTTTGATTCAATATGCCCTTCACACACGAAGGTTTTTTAGGCTACCCCTCCAGTTTTATCCTTTACCTTTTAATGTTGGCATTTGAAATTCTCCACCTCAGAATTTCCAGTGACCTTTCATGGGTGGACAGACAGACAGACAGAAAGATAATTTTCTGGAAGGATATTATATATTGTAGTTTATGAAAGAATCTTGTAGGTTGGTATGAGGTCAAATCAGTTTAATTTTCATCAAAGGGGAAGGGGCAGTCTGACACCAATAACTTACAGGCTAATTGGCCCAACAAAAATGAAGACATTTGTGATAATTGCTTGCATGGTATAGTGAAGCTGAAGGTGGACAACATATTTAGAGGTTGTGCGATTCTCTGTGAGTGCAAAATAAGAAGAGATGTCTCGCAGGGGAGGAGGGGAGGGGGGAGATTAATATGGGATCCTGGCAGGGTGGGACAGGATTAGGGACTGATGAGGCTGGGTGGTATGCAAGTTAAACTGGTTTAACCTTGGTTTAACCTAAGTTGACATCATCATTCTGGCTTGAAATGTATACTTTTTCACATAATTTACACATGTTAAGTTTTTGTTAATATTATTTCTGATAATAAAAGCCTATTTTGTTGTTGAATTTTAGGTTCTGCAGCACTTGGCTTCTTTGTTCTTTTTACACTATCAGCAACATGTTTAGGAATGGGAATATATATGATGTAAGTGTAGTGACCATGATGCACAATGTAAAGTGAAGGTTGATGTAATACTTCATGACTGTGAGAGATAGATTTGTGAGCTAGGGAATTAAAAATATCTCTTTACATTCCTCATTCTATCTTCAACTACTCTACCCCTTCCCCCAAATCCCCATTAAGCGTGAATACTAATTAACAGCAGGTTTCACTTTTTTTCCCTTTTATCTCGTACTCACCGAGATTTGAACCGCCAACCTCTGGATCTGCTTCCCACTGTCATTACCATTTGACCATGAAAGCAATGGATACAAGGGCTTTTATACTTGTTTTAATTAGCAGTTCATCACCCCAAGCCCCTCTCATATCATAAATACATATAAATTTTAATTTATTCATACATGAACTTTGTCTTAATAACTAAGAAGCTAACTAATTCCAAATAAGTAGTTAGGCCTAATCACTAACCTGAGAGCTCAACCCAAACTACTAAGTCATATGCAAAGTTCCCAGCGTAACATCAAAGCTAACCATTCTAAATAAGTGCTTAGGTCTAATCACTAACTTGAGTGCTTAACCCAAATTACTAAGACACTTGCTCACATTCTGCCCAAAATTGAAAATTAAATTGGTTTAAAAATTTCAACCCAGTTTGAAAAATATGAACCAGTTTGGAAAATTTAAACTGGTTTAACAAAAACTAAACCAAAAATAAATTCAAACCACAATATATATATAACAATGTTCAGACAATGTTACAGGTGCACTTTTTGCCAATTGATGGACGATTTACTGACACAGAATCAACTATTATTCCCATACCTCAATCAAGCCACATGAATTTCTCGTTAAGTCTGATTGGTTCACATTTATAGCTTGAGCGAAGAAAAAATGGCTGTTGACAGGTCAGCCATGAAGGGGCAGAAGATGGCTCACAAAGTAATTGCATTGGGTTTCTTTTTCTACTTTCCTCTGTCTGCCATTCACCAAAACAGCCCAATTTCAGATTATCTTTAGCCCAATGGGACAAATAATATTACATCTAAGCGTTTTAGTTCTCATGTTTCCCTTGCTTACTTTGTTGTTTAAGTGTTGCATTTCTGTTAAGACAACTACAGGGTGAAACTTTTAACTGGGTACAATGTGATATTTTCCCTCTAAGCAGACTGGCGTAAATTCCAAAATGCCAGAGTTACTGGGTATTGCCATCGTGATTAAAATTCTTTGTTTTAATTTCAGATTGATGGGTGTTCTTGTCTTGGGTTTTGAGGCTCCCATGTGTTGTCAGTATGTACCAACTCTTGTGACAGTCAGTAACTGGATTGATGCTCACTTCAGATTCTGGATGAGAGGAAGTTTGTATTTTGTGTAAGTTGTTCTAAGTAGGTCTAAATAGAGTATTAGAACATTTTGATGATCTTTTTTCGCATTCTTTTTAGGGTCAGTAAGTACTCTGTGAAGACAGTAATTTTTGTTTTATTTTTATTTTTTAATTGCTGCATTAGGAGAGAAGCTTTGATCTAAATCCGTTACTGCTATGGTCTTTAACATTGACTGTACAGCTTACATATGACTGTACTGTTTTCCAAAAGATGATTACAAGAAAGGAAAAATCCTTTTCAATTACAGTGGTTTCATTAATGTCTTCAACAGGATTTAGGCTGCTGGTTTTGAAAGGCGAGCAAATCTTTTTGAACTGATCTTCTTTATGACAAAAACTTTCCTGTACAGTTGTGTGTTGGGACACCTACTTGATTAGTTTCATAAGTTATTTAGGTGTCCCAAACTCCTCACAATCACCCTTGCATTAAAACTCTTTATTACACGACTAAGTTAGTTCAGAGGGCCAATAACTAAAATCAGCCAATCAGATTGCTCCGTTGCCGGTCCAATATTCTCTAAGTATTGGACTGGGCACGGTCCGGAATGATCCCGCACGAAGATTTACTTGTAGGCTCACTTCATTTTTTTCTTAAAGTATTTACTCCACATGAAATATTATTTTTGTTTTCTTGCAGCTTTGTTTTTTCTTCATTTTGAAAACATCAGGCTTGAGTAAAGATTCAGTTTGCTCCAAATAAAAATTGTGCGCTTGAAGTTTATGGTGTCTTTGCTGTCTATCATTTGGGTTTTTCTTCTAAACAATGTCAGTCGTATAACAAATCTCTTATTAACCAAGCTTGCTCAGGACCGTACTGGGAGAATATCAGCCCTTGGTCTTTTTGTATGGACCTCGCTCTGCTCGGTCCGTACTGTCAAGACCTTGGGCCGATATTCTTCCAGTACGGCCCTCGCGCTTGGTTAATAAGATATATTTGTCTTCCTTTATCTCCTTTTCTTTTGCTCTGTAAAACTTTATTTCTTAATCACATTTATTTGTAAATATTTTTTCACTGGACAGTGCTTTTTATCATCATCTATATGTAATTTGTTTATATTTATGTGTATATAATTTTTTTCTGACACCTCTGTAAAATTAATGTTCGTGAGAGGTTAAATTGAAATTGAATTGAATTGTGTAGATGGTCAAACCAGTTGATCAAAGTCATCCTCTCACCCTGGTCAATTTGCATGGTGCACGACCCTGAAACCCTTGCAATAAATTAAGCAACTAGTGGATTTAAATTACTTGAGGTAACAGGTCATCATCTGGTAAGCTGCTAATCTCCCAGTTGACCAATATAATCGATGAGTCGATTTAGTTAAACAATCTTACATGTGCACCATGAATGTTAATTATGCTTTCGTTTTTATCTACCTGTACATTATATAGGATGGCCATTCTTCCTATAATATTTTGCCTTGAAGTCTCCACATTTGTTGGTTGTGGTTCTGTCATGATCACAGCAGCCTTGTATGGTGTCTTAGCTATAGGAAGAAAGTAAGTGAATTATTTCACAAAAATCCATTTCAGAAATGGAAAACCTATTAAAAAAATTTTAGAAGAGAACTACATTATTTTGTATAACTGCTGGTTGTTGTAAGTTGTGACTCTGAATTTGTAACAAAATTATAAATGTTATTATAGTTTCAGTGAGATATTGAATTTTTTTGAGATATTACTGGGATTTTAGCATTATTTACATATCATTTTTATAGTCATATTATATGAGGTGGTTTGTTTTTATATGGGGTTGCGATCATGTAAGTCTTTTACAAATCAACCTTGTGGCTTTTTTTAGACTGCTTGTTATGTTTTTATCGTTACTATTATTGTTACAGTTTGCCATTGAATTGTAATAAATAAATAAATACATACATACATACATACATACATACATGACTGGGTTATTTTGGACAATGTCCGCTGACCAACTGTTATTTCCAGCACTGTTAGAACATGTAGCTCAAACATGTCATGAATTTTTTTCAGGGGAGCTGATGTAAACAAGAATGCTAATTCTGATGACATTGAGATGAAAACTAACTTAGTCGATAACAAGGGTGATCCAAATTATGGAGAAGAAACAGGACCTTGAAATGTACACTCACAGTTTGTGTATGAGATACACTCTACTTCAGTATTTGAAGATTTTAAACCTTTAAGAATTCAAAGAATTACTATGATAGAACCTGTGCATACTCTGATGGTTAACATGGCACTGCAGTGTACCACAGTTGTGATGTCATGTATTTTATTGTCTACAAGACGTAGAAGCAATCCCCTCATATTTACACACATGCAGACAACCAGCATTCTTTTTAGAGTGGAACACTGCCTTACGACCACCCCGTTAATACGACCACCTTGTTATTATGGTATTTTTATTCTGACCCCAAAAAACTCTTAATCTATCATTTTCTTATTTAAAGAACCCCTTTAATATGGCTACGGCATCAATGCGTCCAATTTTCCATGGC
>CM042748.1:30425658-30443966 GCA_022496165.2 Catalaphyllia jardinei | reverse complement strand
ACATCTTCATCAATACACAACCCCCTAGAAAAAATCTGTGGACCCCTCAATTCCCCCCCCCCCCCACCCCCACCCCAGATTAGAATGTGGAGGGGTCGTGAAAGGATTGATGTATAGTAGTAACTCTTGTATTCTGAAAATAATGTTTTTCCAAAACTGTAGTTTATCTAGCAGTTTCAGTGCCAGAAACACTACCAGTTTTAGAATTCATCACATTTTCAATTAATCAATTCACTCCACCAAGGTTGTTGCATGTTGTCGTAAATGTAGCTAGTAATGGAAATGATACCTAGTAATTATTGTATCACAATAGCTGCATGTGCATATGACCTTATTTTATGTTTAGCAGGTTTTTAAATTATATTTTCCTTTCAATGAGTGATATTTTTGGACTTGCAATTAAAGCTGTGTGAACAGCCAATCACAGCGGGGACCTTTTGTATAGTGCTGTGTTTCCTCAAGATTCAGTGGCACAAGACTCAACAGGATTATTTCAAATGTCATAATTTCATTTTTGATTTCTATAAACCTGAACTAGAGAGGAACATGCTCACACTGTAACTGTAGATCTCTGGGATACCATCTTCTCTTATTCAATCTTTCTCCAAGCAATTAGGGCTTTAGAGGAATAATTATAATTCATACAAAGGTTTTTCTAAGAATTTACTTACAGTTGTATTTGAAGGGTAATTAACTAAGGAAGTTACTTAATGCAGGAAATATGGGATCTTATATTATGGCAAGGTAGTCTTAAGTTTAATCCAAGCATTTCAATCGGTTCAATCTCGGTCATGATTTTGCCATAGGTGGAAACAGTCATAAGCCGTGTATTTTTTTGTTTTCAAAAGTTGGCAGATTCATCACCCAAGTGCCATGTAATAAACTACGTAATAACCTCGCTGGCTCAAGCTATACTTTCGGGAATATTGCTCTTGCTTATTAATTAACAGACTAGTTATATATATAATAAGCGTGGGTTATCTTTTAGTTCTCAAGCATAAAACAAATTATTAAAATATTGACCTTTAGGCTTTAGGCTTCAACATGCAACTTTCAACTTAACCACTTATCAAAAACTTGAAGTCTTGATGTTGGTTTTAAATTAAGATACAGTAATGATAGCTTTTTACTTCGGAAATCTATTTACACATACAACTGTATAGTTGTGAAAAATTCTATTTAATTAATGGCTTGTTATTTACAGTGGACACTCCTTTAGGCTGTTTTTAAAGGTACAGTAGTGAAAGCCTGTACTTTGGAAATACATTTACACATACAACTGTATGAGGTAATGGCTTGTTATTTAAAGTGGACATTTCTTTTAGCCTGCCTAAAAGGGTTTTAAAGTAGTAATTTATTTTAATTTATTTTAATTTGTCATAATTTATTTACATGAGTTTAAATTCATATTGTTGTAATATAGGTCAGATCAATAAATCCACACGAAAAAAAATTGTTTAAAAGCTGTTAACTTACTCAACACTGTGTACTAAAATTCCTAACTGAGGTTTTAATTACTGGAACTAATCAAAACTACTAATGGATACTCATTGTAACTCTTGGAGATTGAAACGTTCTACTCTAGTTGGAGGAACAAATACCAGTTGGAGCCAAATCACAGTTGCTTGACAACATTTTTATCTGGGCTGTTTCATGCCGGCACGTATTCATCGCTGTTCTTTCCACTCTCTGATTGGTTGGTTAAAACAAAAATTTTCGTGATTGGCCAAAAACGTGCCGACTTGTTACCAATAGCAGGGTTTAATGTAAAATGTTGTAAACAAACGATCGGTAGCCGCCCTCAGCCTAGCTTGTCACGCACATGCATGGCTATGCTTGACAAGCCAAATATTAGCCTGAATTAAGGGGGTGGATGAAAACAGCTAGCCAAAAATCAGATCTTGAAAATGTTGGCAATTATTTAGAGGCGATTCTGTGGAATGCTGGAATATCCGTCCACGGCGCTGTCCACTGAATACATTTTTATTGTGACTTTTTGTAGCGATGTATAAGTACATCAAATGAGAACTGTTTGCCTGTGTTTGCTTTGAAGTGAACTCACCCTTTTTTTTATAAATCCCTCGCACCTTAAACGTCTTTGAGAGAAGTGAATCACCTTGAAGGTTAAACAGTGCTTTTACATTTTTTAGAAATGAATTGAAGAACTAGACGCTTGCGCAAATAGAGGTACACAACCGCAGAAAGGCATGCGGTAAAGACACCCTCTTTATTTCGAGAATTCCGCAACTATTAGATGCTTTTAAGGGTTTCTGTTACTATATTTTTGGGGCGGGATGAGTCGGGTGGTGGGGGGGGGGAGCAAACACGAGAAAAATTACAAATGTATACGTAAAGTAGAAAATACAATGTTTAATAGTTTACGGAAAACACGGGCTTTGAAATATTGATTACTAACAACTAAAGATAACAAATAAAAGAATTTACTGATCAAATTTGGGCCTTGCTAGAAAAGACATCTGTATGAAAAACCGAGTCGCTTTTCGCGGGAAATTTTACAAACTTTTGTGTGAAAAATTAAAAACAATTTCTCGCCTCACAGCAAATCTTTGTTCTTCAAATTTGATAAGAAAATCTTCTGGGTATTTTTTCCTTGTTATTGATTTATCTTCAGAAAGTCAGTCCTCAAATTATTGGGCATCAAACTTTTAACTTTTCCCATACATTCACTGTAATTTTTGCCGTGTTTCTCTCCCAAGCAAGATGGCGTCAGAAACCGTGAAAAGCTCTGATTATAATTTCTGTGGCGTAAATTTCATTGGAAAAAGGGATCGGCTGCAGTTGCATAGCATGAATAAATTTACAAACGTTAGGAGCGGTATAAATAGAGGGAATGAAAAACTATAGAATCTCACAGACAATATATAGGCCACAAATTTTACAGCTGTTTGTCACTTAAAGTTGCTGTGGCAATGAAAAGTTTCTCGCCTTCTAGTCAGACGATGCACGTGGGGCTCTAAAATTGTTTCAAACCCCAGAATTTCTATAATTAAATTAAAAGAACTGAAAATTGAACTCTTAGGAAGGTTTGTTTTAAAATGATTAGCAGCTGCAAAGATCGCGTGATAAGATGCCATCTGACCAATCACAACGACCGCTTGATAGTACAAAAAGAAACGCCCTTTGGTAAATACGAAGATTCTCGACCAGAGAGCTTAAGGTAAGGACTGACCAGCTTCTAAGCAGCAGTTTACCGTATAGGATTCTACTTGACAAAAGTCAACTTTATACCGGAGGATTATCAGTCTATTAACAGCCCAAGCTACTGGAATCTGAATATTTAAGATTAAAATTAAACATCTTTTTATCGCTGACATAATTAAATTCACGGTTAACTGTACACATGCAACCTACTAAACGAAAAACCTGCCGCCGCATGCCGGTGTTGAAAGGGGAGAAGTCCTAATGCGAAGGTATTCCAGTGTCTAAAGAACACAAAGCACAACAGTACAGTTCAGTTTAGAAGGTGTTTATTGAATCACATACTTGGCTTTCTTTATAAATTCCTCTGGTCATCGGTTCTTCAAAGGCCAGGATACTGTTCTTAATTTTACCTCTCTCTGGTCTTTGGATTTCTTACACAAATTTCAATTTGCTTATATCATGTCCTGTCTCCTCTATAATCACTTTTTCAACCATTTTACCATCTTGCCACGATAAAAGATGCGCCTACTGATTATAAATTACGAATACCGTCATCAAAGGCATTTCTTTGTATTGATGAAGCAGTTGATGAAGTTGTAAGACATGCAAGGTTATACGATGGATCTCTATCTAGAGTAGGTCATAAAGTAAAAATAAACTCCATCGAATGAAAGACAACTATTAATCAAAACAGATAAAACTAAACTTTCTCGGCTAAAGATGAAACACATCCAAGGCATTCTTTCAAACCACCAATAGCTTATTTATTATTAAAAAGGTAAAACCATGCCCCAATTTTTTTAACTCTTCCCACTAGATATACATGATGTGGGACGTATCCCTTATGTTGTCACCTCCGGCAGACATCAACTTTCTCATGAAATTCATCCTAGTATTTATCAAAATATTGCTTGTCTGAAATAAATATATTTTTTCTTTAGTCTTAACTTCTGGCATCTGTGGTAATATCCACAAATCGCTAAACAAAGCATAAAACCGCAAGTGCATATGTGAGTTCATTTCAAATAAAAGTAACAAGTTCTTTTCCCTGATTGGAGACGTGACTTCAACGTTCTTTTTTTATTGGAGACATTTCGTTAACAGGGTACTCAGTTTCGAGCCAAAATTTACCTCAGTCGCCACCTTATCAGAATAATCTGGCAGCACTTGTTCGAACTTGTGCAAGTGAAACCAATTTACTTTGGAAGCTGTTGTTAACGTTTGCCGACGGTTTAGAATGCAGAAGGCGATCTTTTTTCTGCTAATTGCCTCCTGGTTGAAATTGACGTTAGTTTATGGTGAGTACATTTTCAGAACAGTTCGCTTTACACATTTCCTTGGATAAACCCAATGCAAGGTCCCATACAAAAGGAAAGCGGCGATCACATTCGATACTCGCAGGAACTTGCAACTGGTCTAGTAGGACATTTAGTAGTATTCTGTTCAAGCGATAAATGGGAGTATTTCTTAGAGTTGATTAAAGAAAACTCACTTGTAAATATTTCGGTCCTGTCCTCGTGTACCGGTACGACAAGAACCAGTACAATGGTACCGAGTGGACACAACGAATTTTTCCTTTTAGGGAACAAATTGTTTACGCAATGGCTTGCCGAAATTGCTTGCCTAATTTTATCTACTGTTACAGGCATTTCTACTTGTGACATCTCATTGGTTTCCGTCAGTTATTAGCCTTTTCGTTGTAGTAGGAGTCGCACCAATTTTTGCGACATAACGCATTTTCCCAAAGCGGCAAGTGCTGAGCGACCCCAGTTGGTTTGATTCTTTTTTTCTTTGCTACTTTCATTCTTTAGTTGACGCTTTACAATGCGTTAAGTGTGATTCAGAGTCGAGATCGTGCGCGAGTCCTGAGATCGTGGACTGTACCGGCAAGTGCTTCACATACCACTCAGTGGACCAGGTTGGGGGCACGCTAGTATCTGACCTGCAGAAAGGATGTTATCCAAAGGAGGACGTAGAGATTTCGTGCAGTTGCGAAGTTTGTGACACCTTTCAAATAATGATTGGAATTTTTACGGATGGTGAGGTGGACTGGAGCTGTAAGCATCAGTGTTGTGATGATCGGGATGAGTGCAACCGTCACTTGCATGTGCCGACTTGTAATGCACACAGCGCATATGGGTTTTGAGTAATGGAAAATTAAAGTCACTCAACTGAATTCCAGCTTTCCTGTTTACTTCATGCATGCCGCTAGGGCCCCTTAAGGTAAAACCAAGGGAGTGAATGAAACAAGGTTGTCAAAAAAAAGCCGAAAAACAAAGAAAAGAAATAATAAACCCTTTAAAAGTGCAGTTTGGAATTTGAATCACACCTATATATATAATTGCTGGAAACAAAGTTCGTCTTTCTCTATAGATCTACGTACGACCCTATGTCAAAAGTCTATGTTGCTTCTTACAACTTCCAGGCGTACGCACTGTATTTTCAAGTCGGAGCCTACACTAAGATCACATATAGTACGACCAAAAAACGCTGTTAACCCAGCTTAACAAGATGGTCTGGTTTACAGAATACATTAGCGACACTAGAAGACTGTTGCAAGACAGAATCAAGGGGCAACAGCGAGACATCAGACACGCACGTACCCAGACCTCCGCCGTTTCCGCGGACTCCGACACCACCCGCTTTGAATGAAGTAATGTTTATTGATCGTGATCCTATCTGACAAATACGCCAAATACGCCGGGTCAAAGGGGCGATTCACTTGAGACTCTACCCTAACAACAATATATAAGGGATGTTGGAGTAGAAATGTATTCCAAAAGCATGGATACCACGATCAATAAACAAAGGAGAGCCGTACAACAACGGACCGGAAACAGGAAACAATCCACTGAGAAAAGCGAGGATCAAAATGCGCCTGTCATGGCTGTTCAAAAACCAACCAATCACAGCGGAGCTTCGTTGTTTAGGGGAATGAGACGCTTGGCCAGTCAACCTCAGATCATTGCCTGATAAAGACGAGCAGTCAAGACACCGCCATCTACATCGTAATCGTTAGGGGGAGGAGAGGGTAGGTAATATCTTTTAAGGGGGGGAGGGTAATCTATAAAGTTCTATTAAGAGAGTTTCGGGCCAGAGGTTCAACCCCTTATCTCTTTGTATACCATTTTTGACAGACGAGTTACACGTTTCGTATACCTTTTTTAGAAAACAGTCCTAAGAAAGCACGCGCGCTGATTGGTTAAAAATCCTGTTTGTATAACTCGATGGAGACAGAATTAGCGCGCTCTTGACGTAGTGATGGCGCGAGCAAAGAGAATTTACATTTTGATAATCAAAGTTAACAAGTTGTTTTCCTTTTTCTCGTCGTGGTGTTTTCTGAAAGAAATAGAAAACATGTACTCCGTCTTTGTATCGAGTTATACAAACACTCGTGAAAGTTTGGGAGAACTCGAAAAAGTTGTGGAAACACTCGCCTGCGGCTCGTGTTCCCACAGCATTTCTCGTTCTCCCAAACTTCCACTCGTGTTTGTATAACTCGATACAAACACGTTACATGTTTTCTATTTCTTAAATAGAAGGTACCTCTTTCACACTTTCATAACTGGCCCGTATTATTAATAAATCGCGGAAAAAGGAAGTCTTCTTGTTATCTTCATGTAGTGTCTTATAAATGAAATGACCCAGCCATAAGGTGCCTCTGTTCGACATACTGTTCTGAAGGCCTTTAAAATAACTAATGACACATTTCCTTACCTTTTCACATACCTAACCTCCTAAGTACTCCTTTCTGGCGGACCTCCACTTATAGGCCCTTATAGGGAGTTCCCCCTCCCCCTCGGGCTACATTGTGAGACAAGGAAGTATACTTTATTATTCAAAGGAATACAGCTGGTGATGTTGTGGTCGCTTTTACTAAAGCTACGCAAAAACTGTTTTCAAAATTACATTTAATGTGCAGTTGTGATGTGTTACATATCTTCTGCCTACATTTACAATATACAGGAATTGAAATTGCGTGCCACAATTTCATTCCCCATTAAGCCCGGCCTCTTTTTCCGTTTTGTAATCTTTGCACTTTAGTTTCAACAAACAGCCGGGAAAAATCATTAATTCCGAATTTTATCACTTCCATTTAAGATAAATGACTAAATCATAGCCATATTTAGCGATTTACTAAAACTATGGTGCTACAATATGCAACAAGAAAATGAAGCCAAAGCTTGACGTGTTCGCTTTGATCGACCAATGCGTACAAAATCCTATTTTATTGGAGCTTGCTTAAAGTTGCCAAATTTGCTCCAATCATGAATAACAAAACAAAGCTTATTTAACTTCTCACTGAATTAGGGTTTGGTTACCCTCAAAAGAAATAACTTAATATATTGTTTTTCTTCTTTTCAAAGAGAGCGAATTACACCTATAGCCTGAAGGGAAAACAGGTTTTATAAGGCTACGTCAGACGGCAAAAGTTGCCGCCGCTTTTATAGACAAGCCTTTGATTTTATCAATATCTATCTTAGTTTTAAGTGTTTGTTAATCTTCTTAAACCTATTAAACAGCCATCAGCATCTAATTTACCTCCAAAACATCACTAGAAAGTCTGGCAAACAGGCCACGGCAAGACAGGAATTCATTACTTAGATTAAACTCAATCGCATTTAAATTCTCCGTTCAGGGAGATTTTTTACATGCAACTACTTGTTTCGTCTTCATTTGGGGGCTTTAGACTGTTACATGCTGATGTATTAGGTCTCAAAGGTTTAACAAAGTCGTCAATGATACGTTTAATGACTTAATTGTAGCTCTAAGGCTCTCTAAACGCAGCTATAACGAATTTACAATACGCCCTTGAAAGCAGAACAATCGATATTTGAAACTCTACGAGAGTTACAGTAATCAGTTCATTCAGTCATTACGTCTTGTTCAATGAGCTTTATAAGATCTACGTGAAGGCTTATTGCCTACTGGCAGTACAAGAGGAGCGTCGTTTCTGCCTAAACTATCAAAGTAATTGTTCGAAATAAATTTTCGAGTATTTCAACACGTCTGTTCAAAGCGTGTTTTTGTGGTTTCATTAAAAAGACTAATAAACAAAAGATTACAAATTTGAAACGAAGCCTAAACATTGTCAGTTATACTGAAAACTACTTGAAAATATGTATACGTGATATTAAACGTAAAAATTCAGTTCGAAGATTTGCTCCAGACAAAACTTTTTTTTGGTACAAGCACTGTCTCTATAAGCAACCTGAAGTTTCTATTTATGCATCCTATCTCTATAGAAGTTCATCTACTACAAATGAGTAACAAAAATTGCTTTGGAAAGTGTACCCGCCTGAATTTAAATTCGCAAAATGAGTCCCAGATAGGTTTCTTGACACGATAATGAACAAAATGACTTGATAATCGACCAGCGACGCAGAATTGAAAGACTGCTCCAAAACATAGTAGCATGCAGTGCGGGTGTATTTTGGGAGCGAGCGACTGCACAAGTTCCCGTGTCGAGTGTTTTGGCTATCGTGTTAGATTACTGAACCGTACACCTTCTCTTGTGGACTGGGCTCACCTCAATTCTCAATTCTCGACGTTTTGCGAACCCACCATCAAAACTACCAGCACTGCGCGCTAAAAACATGGTACGAGTCACATTAGTTTTCCTAAAAATTAATAACCTTGTATCACTTAAATGAACCTGTTTTAAACATCGGCGGAGGGAAACACTTGACTATTTACAGTGCAGGCACAGTTTGCGAGTCCACTGAGCCTGCAATTTTCAGCGTCGACATTGCTAAGCAACATCAATGTTAGCGTTGTATTTTAATAGGTGGGAAACAATGAAAGTAATTACGTTAGGTTAATGCGCTCGACTCCGAAGCGAGCGGTCCGAGTTCGAGCTCTGGCCGGGACATTGTGTTGGGACATTGCATCGTTCTTCTGCAAAACACTTTACTCTCACAGCGCCTCTCTCCACCCAGGTGTATAAATGGGCACTGGCGAATTTAGTGTTGGGGATAACCCTGCGATGGACTAGCCTCCTATGCAGGGGGGAGTAGAAATACTCCTAGTCGCTTTATGTTACTGAAACCGGGATAAGCTCCGGCTTGATGAGCCTCTTAGCTCTTATGCAGTCTTAACCTTACCTTACTTTATATTTAATTATACACAATAATAACCTAAGAAGATTTGCCGTGTTGACGAGGTGTGGGGGCTTTTGCTTTCCAAGGCATTCCCTCTTACTCTTAACTCTACAAAGTAAAAACTTGCTTGTAACATAACAACCAAAAGACGTATCATGAGAGGAATATCCTAACCCGCTGCACCACAGGGTTACGACATATTGGACAGCTGGCCAGTGAGTTGGAACAGTTGAAACAGCAACAAACGTGACCACAATTCAGCAACACTACGTCCGACTGTTAAAACAAGAAGAAACAATGTCAAGAGAAAATTATCTTCAAATTCTCCCGAGTACATTTCTCAAGCAACATGTTTGTCCCTCTCCGTTTACGTAGGAACACAACTTCGAGAACGTAAACCTAAGTAACACTGCACAAAAAGTGGGGTGTTTTCTTATGAAGTAGTTTGTACAACGAAAGTGATGACAGAGTTAACGTCTGAGCGGGAAATATAGCAACTGACCGATAAGAACTTAAAGAAAAACCTCTAAGCGCGGGAAAAGTCGCAGGCGACACTTGATTGGCTTGGAATAAAACATATTCTGATTGGCTGTGGGAGACGCGGTGGCCTCAAGGTTAGTGCGCCCGACTCCGGATCGAGCGGTGCAGATTCGAGCCCTGGTCAGGAACATTGTGTTGTGTTCTTGGGCAAGACACTTCACTCTCACAGTGCCTCTCTCCACCATGTGTATTAATGAGCACCAGCGAATTTAATGCTGGGGGTAACCCTGCGATGGACTAACATCCCATCCAGGGGGGAATAGAAATACTCCTAGTCACTTCGGAAACCGGGATAAGCTCCGGTCTGATGGCCAACTTGACTCGTTTGCAGACGTAACCTGCCCAATCCTCGATTGGCTAGAGAGCGTGTACGAGTTTACATCTTGATCGACCTTTGCACTCAGTGTCAGCATTCAGTCTTTCACGTAAAGCAAGGTGAATAACCCTTTACCTTCTGATCCATGCAGACCACGCACTCTGTGGTCATGTCACGGCTCTCCAGTACAGGTGCTGATGGTGCGGGTTGTGTTGGCCTAGGGGCTTGAGGGACGGGTACCTATTAATCAGAGAAATACTATCACTATAAGAAGTATAAAATCAACAAAAAAGCAGCAACAAACGTAAATTACAAAGCACTGTCGAGAAACATCGAGATCTTCGGGAAAACATGACTCTTTCCCTCGGCACCAGTATTTAGGTGTCTGATTTCATGGGTGACAAATTACTCCAGATTTCAGCGTTCATTTACTTCACACATGAAATTTCAAAATTGCCATGGCAACGTTTGGCGCGAAATTTCTCAATGCAATGAACAAGTAAAAAAACTACGAATGTAAGCGTAATTTGTCACCTGTGATTTTAAAATGTAATCAAATGGTATATTCGTGAAATAAAGAATTTCATTTGCTTCAAGTCAAAATACTAATAATTTACAAAACGCGAGTGAAATTATTTCCTAATCTCACTCGCCCAGGGGGGGGGGGGGGGGGTTAAAAAAAATTAAAATGAGGAGGGGCCGCCCCCCCGCCCAAACCCCTTACCCTTTTATATACATGTACCATTTTGGCTGAAAAGGTACCCGTTTTATTAAAAAAAAGGTACCCCTTTCACGTACCTACTTTAGGAAGTCTTGTTCTCATTTTCATGTAGTGCTTAATAAATAAATTGATACAGCCATAAGGGGCGTCTATTCTTATAATTAAGATAATTCCTTAGTATTGCATTGCGCATCCTTACTGCGCACGATTTTCGCGTCATCAGCGCGCGCACATTGGCGCGTGCACGTGCAAAACGTAAGAGATAAATTCTCCTTTTCTCTTAAACAAGCACGGTGACCCCCGATTTTTTTTTCAGGTATTTGCTAAGAACAGTCTAATGAAGAACATATTTGAAGAAGAAAAAAAGTTTGATAGTAGAGCACGATTTTTTTTGGAAAATAGTTCCCTACTGGGCGTATTTTGGCCAAGGCGAGGACTTCAAGTCAACCACGAAACTGTCTGAAAAAGTGCAATATCCCCGCAACAAAGCAATAAAAAGCAGCTTAAATGAAGCAATACTGCTTATGTCAATAAATTAAGCTTGCTTTCAAGATAAAACGTTGCGTCTTCCAAGTAAGCAAGACTTAACTCTGTAAGAAGGTGATTCGACTTTTTAACGCACCACCAGTAAAACTATCCCATTTTAAGAGCCTGCTGACGCGTAAACAAGCACGGTGACCCCATTTTTTATTGCATTTTGATAATGTTCATATCATGAATATTCATTACGCTAAGTTTCAAAAAAGCTTTGATAGTAGAACAATTTCGAGGGAATTACCTTAAAGGCCCTTTTAAATACGTAAATGACCGATATCCCTACCTTTTTATAAACCTCAACTTGTGAAATCCCTACCCTTTTATATATCCGAAGCCTGAAAAAGGTACCCCTTTCGGGCGGAGCCTCCCCGTATAGGCCATTATATGGAGCACCCCATCCCCCGGGCTCACTAGTCACCATTTGCGTATGCCACTGCGTTTGCGTATGTCGATTATGTTTACCTCTCAAGCACCATTGAATACCGGCTTAATTAACGTGGTTCCTGTCAATTGTAGTATTATGTTTCACAACTCAGTCCAAAAAATTCAAATTCGCTCCGACGAAGGGCTAGCGCTCGAAACGTCAGCTTCTGAATCTCTTTACGGTGGCTAATTCACATTATCAACTCAGTTGATAAAACCAAATTATCTTGTAATACTCCCACCGACGCAGCACCATAGTTTCTTTAGAAACTTACCCCCTTTACCAAAAAATTCAAGACTAACTAATCAAAACTATGCCGCGATAAGGGTTTTATGTCACCAGGCCGGACATATCGTCCTCCATACCTCAGGTCTTTCAATCTCTCTTTCTTTTTCCTTTGCCTTGGTGTCAAAACGGAGCCGTTCTTGGACCACGCTCAGGATTGCCCTACGAACTCCAAGCTCGTGTATACCCAACTACGGAAAACGTAAAAGAAAACATACTGACTGACTTTATTGCGTTACGTTTTATTATGAAAAAGGATATGAATGGCCACTCTAACAGTAAAGTAAAAAGACAAAAATACGTTGATGAGAAGAGCCTGTCTTTACTCTGATGAAACCGTAATCATTTCGATTCCAAGATAATATTGTGCCTTGTAAAACTTATACATGCTCTTTCTTTAACACAGTAACGAGGCAACCTCGTTCCCAGGATTTTTCTTCCCGGAAGAAGACAGACCGTGAAAACGAGGTTGGGGAAAAGACCACTTTGAACCACTGTGTCCCTTACCTCCTTGAGTTCTTTGTCTGTCATAGTTTTAAGCATTTCCCACGTGACGCGATGACGAGCGAAGTGTGAAGTGTACTCTTGGGCCTCTGCCTCGCCAAGTACGTCGGAAATGACACTATCACATTCCTATTAAATGACAACATAGAACAGTTCTCCTTCTTTCAGAGTTAAAAGAACTGGACCATTTTGACAATAAAAAGGATTTGGTTCTTTAAAATCTCCCAAAACGAAGACAGTTATTTTATAAACAATTCTACATCCATCCTTTCCTCGGGGACCAGATTACAAGTTATTCTAGCCTACTGCTTCAAGGGAAGCCACGGGGCACAGGCCTGTTTAAATTGTAAGGTACGATCACGCGTAAGGTAAGGTAAGGTAAGGTAAGGTACGATTACGCGTTGTTTTGTTTCGTGGTGACAGGAGGAAAAAGGCACGCCTGTTCGCGGGTTACTCCAGACGCTGCCATATTGTTGGGTAGCTTCATTGTTCAACTCGTCGAAAACTAAGCTAATATACAGAGTATAAATGTGGTACAGAGAAGTACTTATACTGGGTTCGGCAGGAAAAGGCTGATCAGCGCCATTTGTTGTACGGAATGGGCGGGGAAGGGGTGAACTGCGATCGACCAGCAACTCACGCAGAGGAAGTGGCAATTCTCCTTCATGAACCTAAGATACCAGAGGCGCTTTCCATTCGGTCAAGAACTGCGGAAATCAAGATCTGGAGGTGAAATGACCATTTTAGGTTTTCCGTCCTAGATGATTCCCGAAAAAAAAAGGAACTTCAAAAAGGCTAGTGCTAAAATGTACAGTATGTACCGAGAGGTTTCCATTTGGGCGAACCAAAAAAGGATTTGCCATTTACTCAGAACCAAAATCGATGGAAATTTGTTAGGTGCTTGGCAAGTGCCCAGCCTAGAGTTAAGTGCCGGCTTGATAATGCACTGATTCGAATAAGACTTTGTTGAGAACACGCACCTTTTCAAGCAGAGTAAGAGGTTTACTCTCCAGTAACCTCTGGTACTGTATCAACCAGTAATCCTCGATATCAGTTTCTCTTTTGTGCTCCATCTCAACCTGCAAAAAAATCGAGTGTATGTTTGTCTGAGTCGCTTGATACACTACTCTCCTTTGTGAATCTCTTTTCTAACTTCATCTTCGTCGCTGTCATTCGGTGACTGTTAAATAATTAAGTCAGACTGAATGAAGAACTTACGAGTCTCTTCATTAGTTCATCTTCTCTTTTGTGTTGTTCTCCAACAAGCTGAACTAACAGAGCAGTTAAAGCTTCTCTCTTCGACTCCAGGACAGTCTGAAACACAACAACACCACAGTCTTCAAACTCTTACAGGCGGAAGGAAAACACTTGAAACAGCTCCAGGCAGTTTAACATGAAAACGAGGTACCCTGACCCTAGTGCCTCACTCACATGTTTAGAATGCGGTTATCAGCGAAGAAATAAGAACTATAAACCTCAAGTGAGAAAAGATTCCGCGACACACAAAAAAAAAGATTGAAACTAAAATTAAACAATGTGTAAGGTTCTCCATCCTTTCAGTGTTAAAGAGCTAAAAAGAGTTTTCTAGACAGATAACAACGGCTGTGGTGGCTAGCATTTCTGTTGTCACACCAGATGCTCCAGTAACCAAGTTAGACACGATGCGAAAAACCATGGAGTGGGAGGAAAAACTGTGGGTTCAGTTCACAGATTCTTCAGGCGTTTCCACTGAGAAGTAACTGTACGATTAAACAAGTGACATACCCTCTCAACATCCTGCCGCTCATCTCTCTTCTCCAGTTCTGTGAGCGTCAGTTTTGCTAGTTCGTCTTGCAGCATCGAAATCTGTCGCCAAACAAACGAACAGGAATTTTCATGTTAAATAGAAAACAAAATTTGACAGTTTCACGAGTGATGATCAAGGGACCGCGAAGTATGATACCCTCCAAATACAGAATGAAAACGATAGAATGATTTGCAAAGAGAGATTTAAATGAGAGAAATGTTATAAAAGTAAGATTCCAGAAGGTCTTAAAGAGAAAGTGACCCAAAACGGAATTAGTTTTGGCCGTTCAGTTTAACACAGCCAGGCTTCATTACCTGGCCTGTGATTCTGCGATGTTTAGCGTCCGTCTGAAGCTGAAGGGCTTGGATTGCTTCCATCTGTGCACGTTCCTAAACATGACAAGACGAATATTAAATATTGATGACACACTACAGTGTGGATAACACGAAACCAGAAAACCTCTGAATAAAGGAGGGCGAAAGAGGTCGCGACAACATCAAAAGAAATCGACACTCACAACCTAAACTATACAAGATTTCAGTAAAACTCAAAATTGCTATTTAATGACACATATCGTAAAAGATATGTCTCATCAACACAACCATCTGTTTTGTGCACGATGCATTACTTACAAAAAATTTCTAAGTTGAAATTTCGGACTTTCAATTTTCGGATTCATCTCATTTTGAACAAATTTCGGACTGAAACAACCTCTTTGAAAATGATAGAGCGACGAGAAAATAGCACACATTTTATCAAGCCTTGCGTATCTCAAGCAGTGTTTCACCTTCAGCTCGCTTCATTTAGGAAACAAAGAGCCTTGAATCTACTTAATAGTTTCACACTGTACTGTCAATATTTCGGAAGCAATTTCGGACCATTTTTTATTGGACACTTTTTAGTCCCAAATTAAAACCGTCCGAAATTTTTGCAAGAAATGTACTCCCGCAGTGAGTTTTGTTCTGCTTGTTTTTCGCAGGTTGTACTTTACTTTACACTGGCACTTTAAAAAGCCAATGAGACAATACCTCTCAAAACAGTTACAAGGGAACACTTCATGAAGGCTTCATCTAAAAGTCCACTTTTATATGAGAAGTGTTCCGGAACTGTTGGTACCATGAATGCGTTCCTTTGCCTAATATGTCATTAACAAAATAAGACAAGACGGACACATTGAAAACAAACAACCAAATGTCTGACCTCCCTAGAGATCTCAGAAATAAGAGTATCTCTGTCGTCATATTGTTCATTCAAAATTCCAAGCAACCGCGCATCAGCTTCCACAGACCTGAAAATGAAATGGAAAGAAAAAACAATGGAAAATCCTAATTAACTGATCTTTGGCGAATACAATACTTTTAAGGTAAGACTACTTATTGGCCTCTTATTGGCTTGATTGGTTTCACGCTATATCTACATCTGGCAGCAGCAGTTTTGGCGGGAAATTCACACGCGCCAAGCGTCAGCACGACGTCACTTGGTTACGTCGCCATACTTCACAAACAGAAACTGCCAGCTGAATCAATTGTCGGAGATGCCAACTGCGCAGATCCCTGCTACTGACTACCTCACAGCGTAGTTAATAGAGGGGAGTGGTTATAAAAATTGGCAAAGTTCTTTGTTGTATTTTTTGTTCTCTTTTTTGGTCTTGACAGTCCATAAAACACAATAGTTGTTTACTACTGATCGAGGAACTAACCAATAGGAACGTTTTGGCTACGTAACTCATGCACGAGCGCAAAACCAAAGATTGTACACGGGCGTCGACCTTCCAACATAAAACTTGGCATCTTTGTTTACTCCTTTGATGTTTGCCGGGCTTCATAATCATTTCCCTCTATTAACTTTGATCCCAGTTGCGAATTCTGAGAGATGTACAAAAACAGAGAGTTTCTAAAGAATATATGATTTTCTATGGTAACAAAAGAAGTACAGCATATACTTACTCGTTCATGGCCTGACTAGCAGTCTTCTCTCTCGTTCGTTCATATTCTCTTATAAGTCGACTTTGGCTTTCTTGGCTTTCTAAAAGGCGAGCCATGGAAGCTACCACAAAAAAATTCAAACATGTTGGTACGAGAACACGAGAACATACTACCACACACAAGTACGATTTCTTTCCGTTCTTTAGATTAAATAAAAAACCCACCCCACCCTTGCCGAGACTACCCAGACCCCACCCCAGAGTGCGCTCATTCCAGAGAAGCTCGCCGAACAAAATGCTTGTGCATTGAGCGGAAGTAGTTATCACTAACCTAGAACTTCCTCCTTTCGCAGTTTCTCAGCTTCTTCCTGTGTTACCTTGATCAGCTCGTCCGTTCTCATTCTGTACATTGAAAAAATATGTGTAGGATTACTTTATCCGCTCTCTCTTTCTCTTCTCTCCTTGAGACTCGCGGATTTGAGGAGGCAGCATGGACAAGTAGTCACGGTGCCGGACTTGAAATCCAGAGATCACGGATTCAAGTCCCCATGCACTGGGGCCCGTTACTCGAAAGCCCCGGAAAGCTTTTTGGTCCGCAAAGCCTGAAATGTGTTGTATGAAGGGAACCTCTGTTCGCAACCTCATTCCCAGGGTCTCTCATCTTGCCGACCCCTGGAGCGAGCGAGGAGAGACCCTGGCACACGCTGGTCACGTGCCACTTTGACAATTGAAAACATCAGGGAGGGTTCCTCTGTAATCAGGCAATTTGTCGCGTTGAGCTTTGTCGCGCTGTGCTGCGACCGATTAACAGTAGGTAGCCTTCAGGATGAATTTTGGTGACAACCACATCCCGCACTCCCGTGGGTTAAGAAAAGACAAAATTCCTACTAGCCCACCCTTCCCCTCAATAAGTGAATTGTCATCTCCCAGATCCTGGGAGACACGGGGCGCTAAGATGAGAGACCCTGGGAACGAGGTTGCTCTGTTCGTGTTAAGACGATGTGCATAAAACAGCTCTTAAGTCATAAGGTTGAAGATTTTGCTACGGTTTTTTGGGCGCGAAAAATTTTCGGGACCTTTGAGAAATGGGCCCCTGACAACTAAACTGGAGTTATTTATCAGTAGACCCTAGTTCGACTCCTCAGTTATAATAATGATAATGATAATGGGATAACACACCTATGTGTCTAGCCTAGCCACCCAGATCTGTAACAGCCCAGCAAAGTTAAAGCCGTGTCATAAACGAAAGTCTGGAGACTCCCTAACTCTAGTGGGTAAACCATTCCAAAGCTTGGTAGTTTAATAGGACCATGACTTATCTATGTACTCTAAATTGATAGATGGCAGCCTGAGGCGTGTGCTAGCCCCCCTCAGATTGTAATTCACATTTAAAACGTTAAAAACTTACTAAGATATTCCGGTCCCTGACCGCTTAAACATTTATTTAAAAAATAGAAAACATGTACCGTGTTTGTATCGAGTTATACAAACACGAGTGGAAGTTTGGGAGAACGAGAAATGCTGTGGGAACACGAGCCGCAGGCGAGTGTTTCCACAGCTTTTTCGAGTTCTCCCAACTTTCACGAGTGTTTGTACAACTCGATACAAAAACGGAGTACATGTTTTCTATTTCTTTTAGAAAACACCGCGACGAGAAAAAGGAAAACAACTTGTAAATTTTGATTATCAAAAAGTAAATTCTCTTTGCTCGCGCCATCACTACGTCAACAGCGCGCGCTTAGTTCTGTGTCTCCATCGAGTTATACAAACAGGCGTTTTAACCAATCAGCGTGCGTGCTTTCTTAGGACTGTTTTCTAATAAGAAATAGAAAACATGTACCGTGTTTGTATCGAGTTATACAAACACGAGTGGAAGTTTGGGAGAACGAGAAATGTTGTGGGAACACGAGCCGCAGGCGAGTGTTTCCACAGCTTTTTCGAGTTCTCCCAAACTTTCACGAGTGTTTGTATAACTCGATACAAACACGGAGTACATGTTTTCTATTTC
>CM042748.1:30403430-30425648 GCA_022496165.2 Catalaphyllia jardinei | reverse complement strand
AAACTTTGATTATGAAAATGTAAATTCTCTTTGCTCGCGCCATCACTTCGTCAACAGCGCGCGCTTAGTTCTGTGTCTACATCGAGTTATAAAAACAGGCTTTTTGACCAATCAGCGCGCGTGCTTCCTTAGGACTGTTTTCTAATATAAAATGACTAATGACTGAAATTGCCTCCTTGTCTCTAGGTTATGTTTATAACTACCCAACTGGTCTGCCTCTTGCCCGTTGGGATTTCTTTCTTTCAGTATGTGGCAAGCCTGTGAGCTGTTTGATCACTATAAACAGCAACATTTGAACATTTTTTTTTCAACTTAAAAAATACAGTCGAACCTCTGGTTGCAACTACCTTTCTTCAGTGACCAGTTTACCAAAATACCAAAAGTTTCCAAGTCATGTCACTGTATTTGAAACCTATGGTAAACGACCACCTCTCCTAAGTGGCCGTAACAGCTTTTAAAGCTTTAAGTTGCCACTGTTTTAACCCCTTGAAAGCGACCATTTGACAGATAATAGAGCAGAAATAGGATAATAAGGTGTTGTAACATCATATTCCTGGATAGTACAAGAGACGGAAATTTCTCAATGGGGAGTACTCGAATTTTTCTCACAATTGACTTTTCACTGTTGATTTCACTTAAAAACGAGCAAAAATCTTCATTTCACGCAGCGCGTAAGCTCAAAAACCTCCACTTCAGGTCAAAATAGGTTAAAATGTCAATTTCACGTTAAGGCCTGACGGCAAGGCTCTTGATTTCACTTAAAAACAAGCAAAATCTTAATTTCACGCAGCGCGTATGCTCAAAAACGTCGACTTCAAGGCGTGAGAGCGATTTCATTTAGAGAACAACAAAATATTAACTTCCTGCAACGTATAAGCTCAAAAATGTAGGGCTGACAGATTAACCCTTCTGTGCAGCGTACAGATCTCCATACATCTTCATGGCTGCTGATCCCAGAAGTTTAACACTACAAATCATGCCGATTTGAAATGAAATCAACGCAACCTGGATCACAGATTTGTTTCAATCGATCGCGTCTTGTTGTCCATTATTATGTTGAAATAAAAAAGGAAAAACCAAGCTCTGAAATTAAGTGTACGTTAATAAATTTTGCCCGTCTCTTGTCTTGTCTTGCCTTGTCCTGCAGAACGTGATCGCAATGCGTGCCGGGAAGGTTCTATTACACCTCGTGCGCGGGTAAACATGGCCGACGATACAAGACAAATTTTACAAGTCTAAAAGCAGTTCTCACGATCCAAACTTTGATGCTAGCAACGCTTGGCAAATGGGCCACAACTCACGACAAGGTTTTTTTTCTTGGGCAAGAACTGCTCTTGGACTTTCCTGCCTGGATCGACCTGACTTAGAACGCCCATAAGTGGCTTATCAGTTGCGTTGGAAGTCACAGAACACATTTTGCTTCTTTAAAACGTGTTGGGGACTTACGGGTTTATCAAGGCTTTATGATGCCTCTCAACCACCAGGCAGGCTACAAGGTACTTAAAAACAATGCTAAAGATATTCGTCGAAAGAGCAGTAATACATCACTTCTCTTTACTTTGACGCTCGATCAAAATTCACGTCACAATAACCTCTATAAAAACTCTCCCCAGTTCCAGCTTCATTCGGAATTATTTTAAATAGATATCTTGATTTTAGAAAGAAGTAAAGAAACAGAACGAAAAAAAAAATGAACGACCTCGTATCGAGCCGGTGTCACGGCAAAACAAATTCGAATCTGGCCTGTCTAGCCAGCGCCTTATGTACTTACTTGTGCTAATGAAGCAATGAAAGGTATTATAGTGACTTCATCCTTCAGCGAAACAAAAGGTTTCTTTTGTTTTTCGTTTAATGCTTGGAAAACTGAGGGTTGTTTGCATACGTTATTTCTCCGAAAAGGAAGAGCAAACCATTGAAAAAAATACAGGGTGTTGTTTTTCTGTTCAATTGAAAACGGCATGCAAAATTTCAGGCGCTTTTGCAGAAAAAAAGAAAAAACCTAAGATCATCACTTAGCATCGTTTTGCACTCAGCCCTTCAATTAATGCCGTAATTGCAGTAATCGCCTGTAAAATTATTTTGCTTTTGCTGATGAAAAATGGATTTTAGAAATTCAGGACCCCTTATGGACAGGTAAGTGTCAGTAAGTGCCAGTGTGGTTTTGATCACATATAATTAAGAGACTTTGGGTGATTTTTTTCTCAAGGATTTCTTATATAAATGAACACCGTACCTTTCTTTCTCCATTTCATCAAGTATCATTTCTGCCTTCTGAGCTCTGAAATAAAATTCAGAAAATATTATGGTTTGTACTTCCTAATTGAGGAATTAAGCATGTACCACATCATTTCGATACTGATCTATGCTGTAAATTTTCTCACCAAAAAAGAAGTAGAATTTACATTAAAATATTATTAACATATTGAAAACAATGTTGTCAAGAAGGACAGGAAACAATTCATCATTAAATGTGAAACAGACTGAGTTTTGTTGGATCTACCTTTCATTAACTTGCAATATCATCGCCACAGTGTCGTTAGTGAGCTGTTCATCTGCAATACAACAATAATTCATTGAACTGTTGAAAGCTCCGAGCTTTAAACGGACATGCCAGGACTGTAATGGGGAATATCGGGCCGACATCAAAGCAGCTACTGACATTGCTGAGCTCAGTCTGTACAAAAAAACAAACCAGAGCTAACTTACCACAGTAGACCCAGTACAGCTCAAGCACTCATTCGAGCCATGCTTGTTTATTAAATTTGCCGGCCTTAGAGAACAGAGAATACAGCGCTTATGACCATTTACATAGATCGGTCCGTAAGGCAAAATCTCGCTCAAGAAAGAACCAATAAAACTGCTCAGATTTACCTCAAGACTAACTTGCAAATTAATAAAAATATATATACAAGCTTTGATAATGTTATCACTTTACTGCTACGAGTCTAAAGGATTTCTGGTGCTTGCAAGGGCATAGCAAGGGGGGGTCCTGCGGTGCCCGTGACCCCCCCTTTGTAAGCCTTTTTGTAAGTAAACAATCTGGCGAGTGCCCTCTGTATGACTCAGTGTGACCCCCCCCCGCCCCTTTGAAGAATCTTGGCTACGCCCATGGCTTGTGATATGTATTAAAGCCTTCTTCTCCTGCATGTAACACGAATGGTAAGGCTGAATAGAATGGTAAACCACAAGAAATTGGTTTCTCATTCCCAGGGCCTCTCTTCTTCCAGCTTCTTTCTTACTCTAGAGGACCCCAGAGGGAATAGGAATGATGCCGCATCTGGCCATGGGGGGTGGGCTCTCTGCCGTTTTGCGGTAATCTCCTTGCTGACCAGAGTTTACCACTTGGTTAATATGACCAAACATATCAGCCACACACAGGCTACAAACATATCTACAGTGAATCACTACCTGCTGCCATTACTGAGACCAGTTTTTGTCTTTCAAGTTCTTGTTGCTGTTGTTTCCATAAAGTGCGGTCATCCATTTCTGCTTCTGCCTATGGAGAACACTTTATTATTAATATTCCTAAGTTCAGAAACTGCACTCCCGATGTCTCTCTGCAACTTTATATGTTCTTTTTACAGAAAATTTAGATGCAGCTTTTAGAAGACTGCTTAAAGACCCAAACAAGATGAAGAGTAGCTGCCACCAAACAGAAAACCGGGAACTCAATCTACAAGTACACCAAGATCAGCATGACAGAACATTGCGGAAGCCTACTGTAAGAAAGCTCTCTTCCAAGAAATTCTTTTCCAAGAGGGCTCGATTGCAGGGCACCCTAATGTTTGTTTCACAGAGTAGCATTTTCAGGCTAGGATTGCTTTCAGTTTAATAACAACCACTCTCAAATCTATAGCGGAGATTAGGAAGATTTAAAAATGACGTCAGCGACACCAAGATGATGCAATGTAACAAAATAGATTTACATTTTACCATGGAATATCACAGCTTTGTAGATTTGTTTAGTACGCCTATCAGTCTAAAAACTTGCTCAGGTAAAATATGTAATGACAGTGTTCAATTCCTAACACACCACCTGCATGTAGCTGGCATGCTAATACAGCCACTTGCCATCACTTCCTATCATTCTAGGCTCATGACAGGGAACAACAAATTGACCAGCAGATATGAGATCTGGTTGTATTCACAAGCTAGCATGGTGAAGACTGAATTTTTGGGTTATTGACAGAAAAAGTACCTTCAAGGAAGTTCTTACTCATGGCTTGCAGTCTTTTCTCCAAGGCAATCACCTAAGGAATTTTAAGTACTTTAAAATGTTAATGTTAATTATCATTACCACTCGTATCTTGTCCATAAGGTCAATGTGCTGTTTACTGGCCTTTGCAGCCAGAGCCTGCTGTTCAAGCTCTGTTTCCTGAATTTGTTTTTCTATTTCAATCATCTGCTGTCTTCTTTTTTCCTGAAGATCAAAATGAGCACAAGTTGGACTTCATTTTTACCAAGCATGATGCCAAGATGCAATCAAGGTCCACAGAAAGAAAACAGAAAAAAAGACCAAGGCTATTAACCAGTTATCTTAAATTTCTCTGGGAAGAAATGTTTTTCCTGCTGGCTGAGCTTGTGAAAGAGGCAGGAAATGAAATTCCCTCACACTGAATGGTATGGCCCAGGATGCCAGTTTCATGCTTGGTCATATGATTCGGTTGTTCTTTTCTTGCTGGACAGTGCACAGTTTTCCCAGCCTCCCACCCCTTGGTGAGTTATGGCCTAAAGTTCCCAGAAGTGTACCAATGTTTGAGTAGTTTATTCCTGTTGTTGACTCCATTTCTGTTATCGTGATGCTGCCAGAAATGTCAGTCAAGTGCTGTTGCATTGTCATGTGACAGACAAAATGCATTCAGTGTGTGAGAAACAGTAGGCTGTTCTGACCCAATCACAGTGCCAGATTTGGTTCATCTTTCTGATACATGAAACTTGTCAGATGGTGAGTGGTGAAACTGCATAATGCTGTCAATGGTCAACACCCTTTTGACACCTTTTTAGACTGATGGTAACAGTTCTAGTACAAGGTTGCAACAAAATTTGTGTTATGTGATACATGATATACAAGCAGTATGCAGTGATAATGCACTGAGTGTCGCAAAATCAAAATAAAACAAACAAACTGAAGGAAAAAAATGCCATAAAATAACCAAAAGAGCAAGCCTAAGCAGAACAAAACCAACATGCCAACCTTTTCTGCCTCATGCTGTGATAAAGTGCTCTGAAATAAAAATGTGGGCAATTGTGTAAAAACATGGAAAGGGTGGAACTGAATATGTAATTTTCAGTTGCAATGTACAAAAAAGTGATTTGAACCTGTTATCACCTGACAGCACCATTGCCAATTCAGATCATTAATAATTATTATTTACCAGTACATTACTGATTGTTATAATATATTATAATTACCGGTATTATAAACAAGACATAAAATCTGATAACACAACCTAAAATTAAAAAAAAACCAAAATGAATGTCTTCCGGCAAGCTTGAATAAACAAAAACTCTTTTCTGACTTGTTATCTTAAAAAATTGAACAATACTCATCTAGATATCTCCCCAGAAAACCACTTTTAATTATAGTTATTATAATTGCAAAAGCATTTATTTTTGTACAAGCTGATTGATCGGCAGGGGAAAAATTATGCAAAGCACAATAACTTTAGGTTGACTTCTAAAACTGAACAACTCACTGCCAAAAGCTGATCCACTGGAGTGGGCTCCAATCGTTTATCCTTAGCCATTCCATTTACAACTGGATCTGTAAGAAACACGCATCTAGCTTCAAACACAGAAAACAAAATTCCCCTGTGCACAGAATTCTGAGCAATAACATACATGTACAACTATTTCTGATATCGCATGTTATTATATTAGATACAAGTAGATTTTACTGGAAAATACACCATTCGTAAAATTCATACGAAACCACATCAAGGACTCGGGTGGCGTCTTTTTCATAATTAATCCTCTTAAGATATCAACAATTTCACTAGTGTCAAAATTGTACATAAATTTGTTAGTGTACGGTCAAAACATTTTCATGTCTTCCTTGAAAATCTTTGGCAATCTCAAGTTAATCTTCAGAAATTTTGAAAATGTACAGCAATGTTTGTGTGACCCTAGGACAAGTTTTGAAGAATTTTTGGAAATCTTTGGAAAGTGGTCAGACAGAAAATTCAGAAAATTATCAAAAATGCCATCATCAGTATGTCTATATAATAAAAAGAACATTACTTGTTAGCTGGAAGATATGAATTTTATGTTTCAGTGGCAAGAACAATATCTCACTCATTTTGTTGCACTCATGAGATACATTTTGTATTGTTCTTCCCACTCAAACATCTATTCTTATTATTGCCACCATGTAATATCCTCTATACATGTATATTATATCTTTACTTAGTATATTTCATCTTTATTCTACAATAATTTGATTTCCAACATATTAAAAAGTAACTTGCATCTATGGTATATTCATCTTGTTCTTGCTACATTTTGTGTTCACTACACAGGGGAAGGACATGTAATAATTTTTATAAACTAGGCTATTTTGCAAAAAATAGTGAACAAAAAATTAACATTCATTCAAGTTAACAGCTCTCACAATGTAACGTGTATTTATAGACAAATCATTTAAAAACATACCCAACACATTTAACAAATGTTTGGATGGAGGAACATAATCAATTCCAGCCACTAATAAGAAATAAACCAAACAAAAAATCATGACAATTATATTCAGTTAATACAATTGGGAAGCACGTTGGCCTTATGGTTAGTGGTGACATTGTCTTGTGTTCTTGGGAGAGACACTTTACTCTCACAGTGCCTCTCTCCGCCCAGGTGTAGGGTACTGGTGAATTTAATGCTGTACTGGGGGCAGAGCTTTTGCTAGGTCATGGAAAAAAAGTAAAATTTCACCGGATTTTGTGAGACAAGTTTGTGGAAAAAATGACTGATTTACAGGAAATCTGTAGAAATTTTCAGGACAAGTTTCACTGTAAAACAATCGGTAGAAACAGCTGATTTCATGGAAATTTTCTGGGCACATTTAGCTGGAAAGCGTTCAGTTTTGCACTGATTTGATAAACTTTTTAAAGTGGTACTATGATGAAAATCACATCATATCGAAGCCATGTTAAAACAAAACCAAGAAGTCTGTATCAGAAGAAAAAATGTTGTTTACTATTTTCAAATATCTCTTTTCGTTCCAGAGATATTCAGGTTTTTAAAATATGCAAATTAGACGTCATACACTCAACCAAATTTTGATCAAACATGATAAAAAAGATATCTCAACCAATTTGTATCAGAAATGTTTGATTCTTTGCATGCAAGATTCTACTAAATGTGCGCCACATTAATATGAACTGAACAGTTTGGTTACTATGGGAACATACTTAATTCCAGACCTCCCCAATATTAAAGGCATTTCTGGCCACCTTTGGCATTCCATTTTCATATTTGCACATGGTACCTCATATGCATGACCCAGCACGCATATAAATGTGTTAGCTCAAGTTTATGAAACTGAAAATCGCTAACATATTGAAATCAAGTGGGTAAGGACTGAAAAAGAGTGAGTTGCCATGGGAACAGAACTTTTTATAGCCATAGGTGTGCTTCCTGTAAAACTATTAACCTACTAAGTTTCAATGGTTTGTACTGCAAAATGGCCTAGATAGCTCAATTTATATACTTGATCTAGTATTGGGTTGAGTGTATGTTGTCATCGGTCATCTCATTTGCATATTTTACACATTTTTCAAATTTAAATATCTCTGGAACTGATGCAGATAATTGCAAATGGTAAACAACATTTTTATCCTTTCATGGAATTGTGTGTGATAAATCTAAAAATTAAAGGGGTAAAAATTTGATCACAGTTACGTGTTTCACTTCATTAACTGAAAAAAATGGAGCAATTTGCCAATTTGTATCACAAAATGATGACTGTTAGCCTATGCAAACTTATAACAACAGCATCAGAAACACAGACTACTTATAAGTGTTGCCTTTGTAAAAACGGCGATTTTGCAGGAAATTTGAGCAATTGTTTGTTTGACAAGAGGTTCTTTTTAACAGAGATTATCATTTACTCTTTTAACAACAATGCACTCGAGAAATGTCCTAATGCAAGGCTTTCTATATCGTGGCCACAGTGAGTGCCTATAATTTAAACTAAGAATGCCTGGTAGTTTTGGGATACTGTTTGCTCATTGCAGTGATGAAGTTTCACGATAAATCTGCAAGTTTACGGCAAGTAAACAGTCCCATCAGCCAAGATAAGTTTCAAATATGTTGTACAGACATGCGTTCAGTATGACTTCTGGTGAATTTCGTGACTACATGAAATATCACAAGCCCTGTAGGGGGTTACCCTGTGATGGACTAGCATCTAATCCAGGAGGGGTAGAAATACTTCCAATCACTTCATGCAACTGAAACTGGGATAAGTTCTGGCCTGATGAGCCACTTGGCTTGTATGCATAATATTATTTATTATATGGCTAGCTCTGTGAGCAGGCAAGATGACCCAAATCGCGCACTGTGCTACCCAAGCAGGCAAGATGGAGCCATCTTGCCCACTCGGGACTACCCACTGTATCCCGCAAGAAAAATTTCCCCGAAAGCCATATAATAAATCCTTTATTGACTAAGTTTGTTCGGCCAAGATGGCTGGATATTGGCCTCGTTCTTTTTTTGCGAGTTTATGGACCTCGACTTTGTCTCGGTCCATAAACATGCAAAAAAAGAACTTGGCCAATATCCAGCCATCTTGACCTCACACTTGGTCAATAACCCATATATATATTTCTTATTTTGAGTGATTTACCTTTGCAGAGATATTTCATAATTGATGCTGTCCCATCAGACGACACATCTGAGGAGAAAAAACAACTTACAATAATTACTTTAAGATTACTAAACTGCATTCCTGAGGTTTAGGTGGCCCACACTAAATTGCATTGCAGGTCGGTGCCTGGTTAAAAGAAACAAACAGTATCTTACCAAGTTCTAAGCAATGACAAAAAAGTACCCTGAAATCATGGACAAATTGTGTTGGCAAATGCAAAAAAAGCATGAGATCATAACCATAATACCTACAGAATAGGTTTCAGCAGCTCCATTCCCCCTTTCAATGTTGGAAAATGGTAAAATACAACTTCCATTGGATGAAAGTGTTTTGTCAACATTGAACATGGGTGGAGAGCAGCAAAATGTAGAATGATTTTTTTCAACCCTTGATTTTTTCCAACCCTTGTGACCAAGGTTGTAGCTTGCAATAATAAACCTGGACAGGGGGCCAATGCATTTACAATTTGGTCACTGCATCAGTTACAGTCTAGGAGGGAATACTTTTCCACCAAACATTGAGTTTTCTCTGGACGAGTAACTTATTTTAGAATTTGACCCCTCACATTCATTTGATAAAAATGTTTATAATTAAGGCTAAATAAAATGCTAAATGTTCTTCTGTCTATTACCTTTTGGCGGGAAAGTTATTTTGTCCACATCAAGAATAATAGTCTGAAAGATAAATAGTACAGGAGATAGAAACTCAAATATGGGAACTACAAACAATATACTAAGACTGGCTGTCATAGAAAGAAAAAAAGAACCTTTGGACAATCTTAAACAACTGATCAAAATAATTCTACGATGAAACACTGCTTCTCCAGTTTGAGGCAAAACTAATACCTAGCAAAACTCTAATTAAGTGTTAGGATGCTTACCTCTAAAGTTCTTACATGAGCCAAGGTGGGTGGAACTCCAGGTAAGTTGCTGTTTTCTGATATATTAAGAGTTCTCAAGCTTTTTAAATTGCCAATTTCAGGTGGTAAGGAGCGAAGATCATTTCCTGTCAAAGAAAAATAACTTACATCATTCTTGGGGAGCTTACAATTAACTGTCTAGGGAAAGTAGGACGGTGTGATTGGAAAAAAAATCAAACCTTGAAGGATTAAGCTTTGAAGAGATTTTAAGTTTCCAATGACTGCAGGAAGAGCTTTGAGCTTATTTCCTTGAACATTCAATACCTAAAAAAAATATATATATATTTTTAAAGTACTGTGGACCCAAGTCAGGTAAAAAATGACGTACAGAGATCCCATTCATCTGACGTGTCTATCTGTTCATAATTTTTTCTATTTGCCTCTCTGTCTACCAATTGTTCTGTTTGTCTCTCTGCCGGTCTGGTCATTTTTTCTGTAATAAATATGTGTATATGTACCCTCTGCTACATGTAAGTTTTTCCTTGGAGAAATATTCACTTTCTCAAAAATCCCTGGTTATGAAAAAATAGGCAGTCGATGGCTGCAAGTAGCTTACTGCCACGGCCTGCTATTACCTACAATAGCGTATTTAACCGCCATGAAACAACGACACTAGAAATCAGACTCACAACTTAAGATAAGTGCAACAACGCTGTGATGAACGAAAAAAATATATCTTAGCACAAAACCTGAAGTGAACATAACATATTAGGAGAAAATTACAATGCCTGTACTTCAAGGGTGCTTCAAGGGTACTTCATAATTTGCCCCTACTCGTGATGAAGCACCAGAAACTATGGTTGCATTGATCTATAACGCATCCAGAATGAAAACAAGATATTTAATTTGGCTCTCTCGATAGAGATAAGTCGCTCCCTGACGTATACATAGCCTGAAAGGCTAATATCTTCAAAAACAAAAAAAATCTTTTTACATACATAAAAATCTACATACATACATAAAATAAATCTATATACATGCTTAAAAGTCTATTTACATACATGAAAAAATGTTAAATATACTGTTAAGTCTAAAAGGAGATTGCTTTCAGTAGTCTTCTAAAACCAGATAAAGTGGATTGTCGATGAGATGACCTTTTCCAGATATTTTTCCATCACGGTCAACAAAAATCTCTGATTACAAAGCTACGCCGAACCAACACTTTTCAAAGAAATCTTTTCAAAACCCTGACTTCAAAGCGATATAACTCTTAAGTGTTAATACCTACCACACATCGGCAGTAATAAAATTTATTCCTTAACAATCCAGCTTTGTCATGTTAGAATTTCAGCACAATCGAACAAAACTAGAATTAATTAGTAAAGGGGGTAAGTTTCTAAAGAAACTGTGGTGCTGCGTTGGTGGGAGTATTACAAGATAATTTGGTTTTATCAATGGAGTTGATAATGTGAATTGGCCACTGTAAAGAGATTCAGAAACTGACGTTTCGAGCGCTAGCCCTTCATCAGAGCGAATCCGATTCCTTGATTCGCTACAACGAAGGGCTAGCGCTCGAAACGTCAGCTTCTGAATCTCTTTACGGACAACTCAGTTGATAAAACCAAATTATCTAGAATTAATTAGGATTCTATTTGTGACCTCTCTTGATCTTGTTGACTCAACAAAGGAAGAAGAACCGACATTTCAGTCAAAAAAATCCATGAAAGCTGAAAATTGAATGGGAACATCTTTTTCGACTTTTTCTTAGGAGATTTACAAGATGAAAAAAAATGACCTCGGCAGGCTACAGAAGAAAACGAAACAAAAAAGAAAGCGAGACAGTGCGAAGAGCTGATCATTTATTAAATTCCATTCTAATAGCTTTGAGAGCACACTGCAAATCAAAGATTTCTCGTCTGATCACATTGTAATTCTGAGTAACAACCGACGAGGTTCCAAGACAAAAAAGGAGTTAAGATCGGGAAACTTCGGGTCAAGACCAACAGAGTTTGTTGTGAGCTTGGATTCTATTGTTACACTCACTTGCTCACTCACTCAGACGGATAGCACGCCTCTTTAGGCAGTAAGCTACGAATAGCAAAGGTTCAACAATATGTACCTGCAATGCTTTAAGCTCATTAATATCAGCTGGAAGTGCAGTTATTTGATTGTTATGAAGATCTAAGACCTGTTGAGAAAAATAATTTCACTACTTATTCAGTTTTAGTTAATACAATGGAGCATAACAAGTGCAGGAAATCATTAGCAGGACCATTTACAATTTAATTCTGTTTGATAAATACTTATTAAGTAGTATCAGTTTCTTCCAAAATGGGAGGCAAACAACAGGAGAGTGTTTTGAAGCTGATCAAGCTTACATGTATAAGGGATGGTGAAATAGTAAATGTGACACTTTGCCAGAAGGCTACTAGACTAGTGTTTTTCTTTGCGAACCCAAGACATTTTGACTTCTTCAAAGTGTTTTAAATGCGAGTTCAAGGCGTTCAGGCATTTACATGTAGTGGTCATTTATCAAAAAAAAAGCCCATCTAATTGAGTTACAGATGTTTTAAGTCTTGCAAAATATCGAGACCAAGCAACCATGAAATCCGTTGGAAATTTTGCAAGACGCAGGATTTTGAAGGAACATTTGCCATCCCTTTGATTTATAACATCAGGTTTTAAAGACCTCTTTCACATCTAATCTCAACCAACAATAAAATGTCTAGTGACATACATCTGCTAAGATTGTATTTACCATCAAATCATTAGCCAAAAGAAACAGCATGCAACAAAAGCAATTACCTAATATACCCATTGCCATGATCAGAACTGTGCTCTGCACTGAAATTAGCAAATTAAAGGTTCTCATTATTAAGGTCACTTGTTTAGAACTAGTGAACACTGGAGCAGTTGAAATGCCAGGTGATAAGAATATTTTCATGACTGGGTTCAGTGGTGATTGTATTGATTTGGAACATGACTGAATCTGTTTGGCTGAGTTTCTAAAGAAGGAGGTTGCCAAAAAAGATGATTTCCTGATAATAAATTTTAATTAACATTTACTCAATTAATCAATTAGGCCATGTTCAATATATCAATATTCTAATGTGGCTCCTAGGCTTTTGGGTAAAAATTGTAAAATTTAAAGTTTCTTTTGTCTCTCAATTCCCAAAAGAGACTTGGATACAAACAGAATGGGATTTTCCTGAAAGCCTCGGAGCCGTGTTAAAATATCAAAATATCAAATGTGGCTTACTAATGAAAAACATTTCTAGCTCTCACCCTTAAGTTTGACAGATCCTTCAGATCTCCTCCACCTTTTAGATTTGATATGTCATTATCGAACAGTAAAAGGGCCTAGAGATATGAACAGAACATAAACTACCATCATTAATGGCCTATGGTCATAGATAATCAGGCATGGAGGGAAAATGAAAACAAAAAACAAAACTTACAATGAGTGTAATATAGATTTGGCGTGCTTAAAAATAACAGCTTTCTTTACAATAAAGTGTGACTGAATAAAAATGATACAAAATTAACGTGTTATATTTAAGTTAAGAACACACCTCTTTTTGAAGCACCCTACATAAAGAATACACTCCCTTGGGTACCTGGGAAATTGAAGAAGAGGCTGTAATTAGGCTACAATGACAACTGCAAGGTGTCATTTGTTAATAGGCAAACAAAGTCCAAGTTGCAAGGGCTGATGTCTTGGGTAATAAAAAAAAAGAAACTGTATCTGAGTGTAGATAATCTATTCAATGCTGAAGAGAGAATATGACTACAAAAGTTGGTCTATGTTAAACATGTGCATGTCAATCATAAGTTGGCTAGAGTTAATAGTTATCAATTTTCATTTTATTGTACAGTTCCAAAATATATTTCTAACCCCTCCATGGAAGGGTAATTTGGCAATTGTGTGGGGGTGGGAGTATCAAATGCCAATTAAAGCCTTTGAAGGAAATTATGAAACCAAAACTGGAATTCCCAGAGGAGTGGGAGAGATCAAGTTTAAATGCCTTCTGTTGGAGGGATCAATATTTTCTGGAACAATGATTATTAGCTACATGTGGTTGGTCAAGGTGTTTTTTTTAATCAACTAATTTTTTTACAACACATTTTTCCCAGTGCAATCACCCAGTCGCATGCAGTGCATATCATGCATGTGTCTGACCCATTTATTATAAGGGGTTCCACAGGAAATGTGTTGTTCCAGAAAATATCCACATCCCTCCCATGGAAGGTTTTCTAAATTGAACTGCCCCACCCCTCCGGAAATTCCATTTTAGCATCACACTTTCATTCAAAAAATTGGGCTTTTGAAACCCCCCTCCCCCTTGGAATTTCCATTAACCTTCCATGGGGCGGGTATGGATATTTTCTGGAACTACACAATGCTGAAATGACTCACACATAGTAATTAACAACAGTCTGAAGGTCACTATTCAATGAAAAGAGTGTTTTAAAAGGCCTTTGTTTTCAGTACACTTTAAATCATTATTTATCCATAAATTGCAATATTTCAAATTCTTCATAACAATGAACATGCAGACACTTGCTACCAAAGAACTATTTGGACAGATTTTATCAGGAATCATCACATTGTCTCTTGAGTTGTCCCAGGTATTTAAATCATCAGAAAATGCAACAAACAGAGAAAATACAGGGTTCCAGATAGGTTTAATGGTTGCTTCCCAATAAGGGATTTCAATAGGTCAATTTCAACTGCTCGCACCAAATCACTATAAATTTTTTACTAACTTGTCGGGTCATGTAGCTTAACTTGTCGGGTTCTTGACCCAAGACCCCTCACTTATCTGGAACACTGAAATATCATGAATATCACTTGCACTCAGTTGTATAATATGCTTCAATGGCCGTCAAACTTGCATAATTTGCATATTTAACAAAAGAAGGTTCTCCTTGGATATATGCATAACAAGCCCTGTTTAATGTATTTTTAACACCAAGATTTCCCTTTTTTGACCAGCTGCAAAGAGCTTTTCACCAGCACCTCTAATTTCAATCCAACTGAACCTTACAACCATATTGTAAAGTTCCAAAACTCCACATCAGTGATATAAGGTTATCTAATGACAATAAAGTAGAAAGAGTACCACTGGACATGTGAAAGTTCTATATCATCACCTCTGGAGGGATAGTGCTCTTAAATTTCAGTGCATCAGTAAATTAATTCTCTGAACTATTTGCATATTACAGTCAAGTCTATAATTATAACAATTAACAACTATTCACCGAAGTGGTGGCTAGCAATGAATATTTACCAAGCCACGCAGCGGCGAGGTAAATATCCACGCTAGCCACCGACACTGAGGTGAATAGTTGTTTTAGTATATGCTAAGAGAGTGAGATAATATACACCACAAAAAATTAATTTGGATGATTTCTTCACTTGTCACGGATGCAAACCAGGATGCCATTTTTTTTTTAGTTGCTCAGAGGTAAATAGCAAAGGATATTCGGAGTTTGACTAGCCAATCGGCGCGTACCTTCAATGCTACCCACCATTTTAGTATGTAGTAACTCTGGTTATATGAAGGAGAATGTCAGCCCCACCATCTAATTTGTTATTTGATACATGGGATACAATCCTTGTCAATGATCAAATGCCCCTTTTACTTACTCTCATGGATGCTATTGTTTCCACATTGTCTGAACAATTTGTTATTACCCATTCATACACCTTGGTGGTCAAGGGACACGCTTAAAAGTACCCAGTACCTTACCCAAAAACATGACTCAAGGAGTCCAGCTAAGCCTCTTGACAAAACTACAGTTATTTACAAAAATCTAGGATGCCTATTTGCTGCCAAGGCAGGATAATGTTACAAAAACATATTAATCAAAAAGGAGATTAACTAATGCACAGAAATATGTAGTTTCTTCTGAAACCAGTATTCAGCATAATAGAGAAATACTGATAATAAATCTGCACTTGCAAAAATAAAATGTTTAATTTTCAGATTAAAGACAAAAGAAATGTTTGAGTACATACTTCACTGTTAGTATGATTCTGTTTTTCTTTCTTTTTTCAAAAAAGAAAAACAAAAAACAAAAATAACAATTTTGCTGTAGACAATAGTAATAGTAATGATAATGATAATAATAATGATAATAATAGTAATAATTAACAATTGTATCTATCGGTGAAAATACGTTCACCACGATAGAAGTTGTTGCTTGTAGTGTGCACTTGAGAGCCAAATTACTGTCTAGTTAACATTATCAGTGTTAATCAAATAGGTATGGATAGATTTAGTTAAGAGCACATGTATACCTCTGTCGCTCCACAATTTGACAAATCAAAAGCTGGATCTGGAGATTCTCTTGCCTTAAAAAAGAAAAAAAAAAAAGAAAATTAAAATAACAAACAGAAAATGTAAGCCTTAACTGATTTGAGGATACACTCTGTTAAAAGATTTTGGTAACAAAAAGCTAAAAAACAGGCTCCAAAAGCTAAAAAACAGTCAGGAAAGCTCTGTGTTAACATGACTTTTATAACTAGACATTACATGTAAGACCTGTTACGATTAGGAAAGGGAGACCCGAGTCAGGGTCCACTTCAGTGGAAAAATATTTTGTGTAGCAAACATAATTCCCCATCCATAATAAAATAATACACTTGAGTCCTACGACTGTCAGAGCTCAACCCAATTTCCATAGCATTTGCCCCATAACAAGCATTGCCAGGTTGGCTTGACGCTATTCCTGGGTAGAGGCATGGTAGAAGAAAAATATCCACCTGCCCAGCACAAAACAAAACGTTCACCTGCAGAGACTTTACAATGAACATGTATACCTCTCACATACACATGTCAAGTTATTTTGGCAATAATCAATACTCATGTCAGTTAAGTACGAACACATAACTCTTTTGTGAAAAAACAGTGATGAAAACAACACAGAATATTTTGTGGGGAAAAAAAGGACCAAAACTTGTCCTGTACACAAGAGCCGTTTATAATTTTGGGGTCAACAGGAAGAAAGACGACGATATAATTTAGGCATTTCTGATATGCATGCAGTAATCATGGAAATTTTAAAGCTGGCTTCAAGAGTCAGTCAATAGTAAATATTGCAATGTGTCGTGATGACGACAGCTCTTTGAGGACTACGTGGCTTGCAAACCAAGCTGTTACTATCGTGCTAACCAACAAACACATCAACAAGAATTGATAATTACAACGATGATCATTCAGGCATATCCTACAAATGTAATGAAATAGTGTTACTTGACCTTTTCTCTAGTTTCTGAGTTAGACAACTATCAAAGAAACCAAGTTCTTAGAATGGCAAGGATTAATAGTGACGATTTCAACAAATTAATTTGAGAACATACCCAAAAAGGAAATTGGTTATCTACCGATCGAACATCAGATCAAAACGACTATTTAAGAAATGAGCTACATAATCTGCAAAAGCACACTTACTACGACCAGACATCGTTCCACCCGTTTCTTTGCTTCATCTTTACTGACTTTCCTTGACTTAAAAAACGGCATAATCCCTGGCAGAAGAAGAAATAACTATTTAATAGGAGATCTACACCATATTGCAGTTACAGCCATATTGTTTCTAATGCATTGTGGGTAATACAGCACGTACCAAAAATAGATGCAGGTGCAAGCGACTGTTCGAGAGAAATCAAATGTCTTTTTTTTAACCCTCAAAAAGGTGAAATCAGCTCCAGATTTTCACGGCTGAAAAAATTTTTTTTTCTGAATAACAGATCAGACGTCATACGTTATTTTCGATGCACGATACAGAGCTTTAGCCTCCTACGTAAACGAGTGGGCGGAGATATGCAAGGTTCCGTCTTTAGCTTGTCACACAATTTATTCTGACGACAACATTTCGTGACAAATCAAACTTCGCGTGACCCTTAATGTTCTTCCGGAAGTCATTCAAAAATACTTAGTTTACCAAGAAAAGCGCTAAAGCCAATGAATAAAACACTTTCTGGATATGCCCGAATCCCGAACAAAAAAATCCTAGAGTGTATTCCCAACAGCAACTTCCAGGTTAGGCTCGATTACCAGCCGCTGTTCTAAAAAGGACAGTTAAACATAATGATATAAAGCACCGCAAACGAAAATGCTGCCTGTATACGTCAGTCGACCAGCTGACGAGACCCAACAAGGTCGAAACAGTTGTCCACAGTTGCAATTCTTGGCTTTCAGTGTGAGCTCTATTTAGGATTTAGGATGCGTTCGTTTAAGGTGATCTGGATCAGGATCATTGATCCTAATAAGTAAGTGAGTTAGTAAAGAAAGTAAACTTTATTTCATGAGTAGGTTGAAAGGGGGTTGGCAGCCGAAGGGCTGATGTGGACCTACCATACACAAAATACAAAATTCTACAAACACGAAAGATATTAACAAAAGAATAAAGACATTATACAAGCAAAAATTAATATAATCACTCTGACCATGGTACATCAGAGGAACCGATGAATCCGTGACCAGAGTGGATTCATCGGTTCCTTTGATGCACCATGATCTTAGTAATCTTGGATCACTTATCCAAATCCAGATCCCCCTAAAGGAACGCACAGTTGAAACTCTTCTATCTCACCAACCTCGTTCCCAGGGAAAAATTCCTGAGAATGAGGTTGGTGTCCCATTTACCTGAAATCTCTGATGAACCCCCCTGACATGGCGTAAAGAACCTTGCAGGTGCAGGTGAAAAGTTTCATTTCATTGTTAGCACCTTTTGTTAGGAAAATTTCTGAAAGTGTCTGCTTAAGCTTATTTAAAGATGTGCTCGGAAATGTATGTATTTATTCTGTCTATAATTGGCTCTGTAACAATTTGGACTGGTTTTCCTCGCGAGTATTAACAGCAACATTTTGCGAGATCAGGTGAGCTTCTAATTACAGGTACCAATTATTACAACTCATTGTAACTGGAAACCTAGTCCAGACCTCGAAAATCTTTATTTTCCTCTCTTAACCTTATCTGTATTGGAAAATATATTCCTATTTGCTAATTTTCGTCTACCAATGGCTAATACTTGTTTACTAGTTACAATCATCACCCTTTGGAGCGCATTAAAGATAAAAGTGAAAGAAATAACTAAATAAGCATTAACTACACTAACTGAATTGAACTAGATGGCAGCCTTTAAACTGGACATACTTTTAATTTCACATGAACCAGTTGTCTTCCGTGAGAGCTCGTTCCGTGAAAAAGAGTTAAAATCACTAGGTATTTAATTAATACCGTAGAAATGTCCAAGAAGCTGTTAATAAAATATATATTTTCTCCCTCTTTTTCGTTAAAAGTGCCGAAGCAATGAAAAACAATACCGGAACCTCGACGAAAATATGGAACATGACGACCGGAACCGCTATGACGTCACGAAAGCGAAGGTGTAAAGGGACAAAGCCATTTCACTTTCGGCAGACAACACACGAACTCGTAGGTGTGTTCACGCTTGATGTTCTAAACTTCAATCAGCCTAAAATTTTCTTTGACAAGCCAGAATCTTGTACCAAGGTAGGGATAATACATATACGAAGTGATCAGTCACCGTAGCTCAACTTTGGTTACATGACACTTCCATGTTTTAATTGAAAATATTTTAGCTACAAATGCAAATCACTCACAAATACGAAAGTACACTCTTAGAATCTAGTGATCACCTAGCCATGTCAAGGAAGTTTACATTTACAAGATAAATCAATATGAACTTTTCACAACACCATACAAGATCTCGAACGAAAGATCCAATGTGCTTATGAAGTAAAATGTCTCCAAGACCTTGATGCCCATACTATCTAGAACTGCGTAAAAATAGCTCAGAATTGTAGCCCTTTCTTTACTGTGTCCACCTACGAGACACAGAAATGTCGAGTTTTTCTTGCTTTGTAAGCTGATCAAAAATCGTAATGGCAAAGCATTTAGGCAGTCAGGATCACTCGACATCGGTGATAGTAAAGTTGAAGTTCACTTTGTTCACTGACTTCCGAGTTCGCTCGTATAATTTAGTTTGCTCTTCGAAGTGCAAAGGCGAAGTATATTGTAAAAGATGCATTTCAGCTTTTTTCAGTAAACCCGGCGCTCACGCTAAAAATACATCAACTTTTATTTAAGGAGAGTTATTTCAAGAAAACCGAAAGTACGGTAGTGAACGAAAGCGGAAGTAGCAGCATGGGAGACGGGCTCGCGGCGCGCCCGCGCCCCGGGGTTGGTAGGTTTATCGCATATGCAAATCCAACATGTATCACCTGCATATGATATTTTTAAGGGGAATCAACCTAATTTTCCTTTTGGTTCATCGGTAAGAGTGTCTCTACACAGCAAAGAAGCCTAGGTTTCCGGTCTTCCATTATCATTTATGGTTATTTCCTCATCTAAGAGGGGACAGCCACGATTACTGGGCTTAAGTAAACAATTTTCTATTTCATTTACTTTCCAGCATGTCCTCCCTCTTGCATGTGCCTCTAGAAGAAACCACAGGAGACGAGAAGACTACATACATATTTCAGAAAGATGAGCATGCCAAAATTTTGCTGGAGAACCTTGCTGAGATGCAAACTCTTAATGGATTGTTCACCGATGTGAGCCTGATAACCAGAGCAAAGGATTACAAAGTGAACTTCCATTCGATGCTGCTCGGAGCTTGTAGTCCGACTTGCAAAAAGATTCTTGTATCGAGAGGCTCTAATGAGGGTACAAAGAGATGTATGGTACTTCAAGAACTGACCAAGGAGCTGCTAGAGTGTTTCCGAGAATTCATCTACAAATCCGAAATCACAGTGAACGAAAGCATCCTGGAAGACCTTCACAACTTTGCAGTCAAGTACGACATTGACGCCCTAGTGACGATCCGAGAAGAGTTTGAGGATCAACGAGAATGTAACCCGGTGAAATTTGAATTTGATAATCGCGAAGATGTGCTTTCAGAGCTTTTTGACATGTTCGTGGAGAAGGAATTGACGACAACATTTTTGGAAGCCCAGAAGGGCGACAATCAGTTGGCAGTTCATGGGCCTCTCATCGCGGCAGCTTCACCTGCGTTTAAGGAAGCTCTGCTACACGGTTCTTCATCCCGAGAAGGGAAGAAAGTTCGATTGGATATCCCGTTTATTGCTCTAGCAGATGTCATCGGATACATATACACTGCAAAAGTAACGGTACAACGCGAGAATGCCGTTGGCCTGCTCAGAGCCGCCTGCATCTACGAGATGCCTGCTCTTGCTAAAGTTTGCTGTGATTGGCTGATTTTAAAGCTGCACACTTACGACGTGGTGGGCCTTCTATGCTTGTGCAGGGAACTGGATTCTGAGTACACTGAAAATCTTGAAGAGGCGTCCAAGGATCACATTATCACCAAATTCAGTGAGTTGTCTGCAGAAGACGAATTTTATGTTCTGGGTTACGAAGATCTTAAAGAAATCATCCAGCACGACAGCCTAGATATTTGGGAGGAAGAAGACGTTGTTGATGTTGTGATGAAATGGGTAGGCCATGCCGAGGAGACTCGTTTACGTCACCTGAGCGAGCTGTTGTCCTGTGTTCACTTGGAGCAGACAAGCATGGAATTTCTTCACGGATTAGAGCAAGATCCTAGAATCGGAAATTCTCCTGGTTGCCGTCAAGTAATCGAGGTAGCACGACAAATGCTGCAGGCTGCTGACGATGAATCTGAGGCTCGCTCAAGCAGTTACGACGAAGGGTTTGAAGACTTCGAAAGCCGAGATGAAGATACCCTGTCTAGGCTCTCAGAAGAAACATTTTTGGCCGATCATGACGATGCATCATCCGCTTCAGATAGAGGAGCAGCCCAGCGAGAGGGTCTGCATGACCGTGGCCTGCGTGACGGTTACCATCCTGATAGCAACCACCATTACGACAGCTATTCACCTGGTAGCTGCTCAAGTGACTACTACCAGCCCGAGAGCTATTCGCGTGACTACTACCAGTCTGATAACTCCTCACTTGACAGCTACTCGCGTGACAGCCACCAGCCTAACAACCACTCGCGTGACGACTACTTGCATGACAGCTACCAGCCTCACAACTACTCGCGTGACGACTACTCGCGTGACAGCTACCAGCCTGACAACTACTCGCGTGACTGCTACTCGAGTGACAGCTACCAGCCTGACCACTCGCAAAAAAGAAGACACCGCTCGCGCATCGACGGCCGACCAGACATGCGGTGTAAAGAAAATCGTCAGCTATACTTGGGAAAGGGTGTCAACAAAAATGGCAGCCTAGACAAAAGGATACGGGAGAATAGAACTAAGTTTTTGAACAAAGATGGCAGTCCAGACATGCGCTGTAAGGTAAACAAAGAGGCAACCAGAAGTCCTTATGTAACAAGTCCAATTAACACTTCAGGCAGTAGGAGGCCGTCTGGCGAAGCAGGGTTTCCTTGGGAGCTGCCACTGTCCTCTGGTTCCGCGGCAACAGGCGCCTTATCGCATGGGCCCCTAAAGAAGGATGGTACTCTGGACATGCGT
>CM042748.1:30378543-30403420 GCA_022496165.2 Catalaphyllia jardinei | reverse complement strand
AGAGATTTACAAAATCCCCAAGTTTGGTGTTAATCAGGGTAGTTTTGACTGAGATACAGCCATTTGAAAATGTCAAAATTTACAAAGAAATGTATGGCCATCGGATGCTGTGTCGGACAGAGTCCGGATGGCCTTACATTTCTTTGTTAATTTTGACGTTTTTAAATCACTGTATCTGAGTCAAAACTACCCTGATTAACACCAAACTCGGGGATTTTGTAAATCTGTGTCCTCTTTCTGACTATCTGGATCAATACTTGCTAATCCCATAATTTACAGACTCGTACCTAGTCCTTCACGGTTTGAAATCAGGCAATGGCTGGTGGACCGAGATTGGGTAGCCATCTGCTGCCTTTCTTTTGCACTTGTCACGCAGGCCCGACAGACCCGTGGCGATATCTGGCGAACGTTACGTTGCAAAATGCGAGAATAATTCGACATATTATATAACTGATATCATTCACGATTGATTTTCCGGTCGAATATTTAGTTCTAAATAGAAATATTCTTCTGCAGACTCCTAGCCTAGTAAGCATGGCAAAGCTCAGGTGATTTAAACTGAAAACCACGCACTTCGTAATGAACTATTTACAGAAACTAAAAACCCAAGGAACGGTTATAGGGAATGCATTAGGTATGCTCGAAACTTGAACTGCTTTTCTGTCAAGACTCCCTTAACGGATGTTCAAAAACCGGGAATTTGAAATTTGGTAAGCCCAATAGACAAAATTTTGATATATTAAAATTCATCCTAAAACAATACGCCTCAGTACGAGGCTCTGGGGAATGGGTTTATTCCCCAGAGCCTCGTTCTGAGGTCTAATGTTTGGGACTGAATTTTAATATATCGAAATTGGTCTATTCTGCTCACTTTCCTCGTACTCCTTAGAATAACAATCGCCAACCACATATTGATTATTTAACCACGTTTAATGAATCATCAACAAAGTCAATGTCCGGATTACAGCTAAATATGAGGGTCACTCTGAACACAGTAACAAATCACCTCAACGGAACCAATCAGCACACAGCAAGACATGAAAATGCTTCAGTAAGTTTCCCGATCAAGAAGCCTTGAAAATGAACCACTGCTTTAGGAAACACGGTTTTCCTATTGATAGTTAAAGCATGCACTGGCCCAAATCCCTGACGATACATGTACTCATGTTTGCTAATATAATAGAGCTTTCCAATTTCCTGGCTAAACATTATCTTGTTAACAACTGATCACTCTTAAACACAGTCATCACGGTAGATACCAGAAAGATATACTTATTATCTTACTGAATAAGTGATGCTGACTGGTAAATACGACCAAACAGATGTCCCTAGGACGAGCTATACTTGTTATTCGTTCCGTAACTCTGTTTCGTGAGGTGTTTCTTGTCTTAGATAAACATACCAAATGTGTTAATTTTTATGCCGGACTGACTAATCTAACTAGAAGAGAAAAGTTCCTCGCAGAACGTTTTGTAGTCGTAGGCTCCCGGAATCTCTCGGCCCTTGTCGTCGACATACGGACGCATCCTTTCGATACAGTACTCGGCCTGCTCCTTGGTGAGAGACTGAAAAGAGAAAGAGAGAATAAAGATTAATACCAGGGCCAAATAGTGGACCGTCAAGGCTCCTTGAGGCTCAACTTTACAAGCGCTACAAGTTGAAATTTACGAATCAAGATGAAATAACATGACATTCAGGATACCGTATCTCCACTTTTTTTAAATTACCTGGTAGAGTTCAGCCTCAGTGACATAAGGCCGTTTGCCTCCTTCGGTGAGCGCCTTGAAAGCATTGATGACCTCCTGACTGGAACCAACATTTTCGGTCTCACGGCTGATCATGAAGGACATGTACTCTCCCATCGACACCACACCATCACTGCAAAGAAACAGAACCGCAACTACTGTCGGCATTGTGTACAATAGACGTGATATGTCAGTTCAAAATTACGAGATGAGATTTGAGAACGCTCCTTCACTTTGGTTTAGATCAATGAATAAAGGGACGCTTTCACTTCGTGAGTGAAACGTTAAGTAAGAGTCCACGCTGCCCCTTTAAGGCATCACTCCCACCTACCCGTTGGGATCTACAGTCCTGAGGATGGCTTGAAACTCTGGATCCTCCTCGCCCTCCTCCACAATAGACAGGTCATAACCCAGGGAACGCAGGCAGGACTTGAACTCTTGGTGATCCAGGTAACCAGTCTTGTCTTTGTCAAAGTGCCTGAAAAAAAAAAAAACGTAATTCAAATTCAAGATTATAAGTCAATGTAACAGGCGCCATCTTAGATAATCACGCGCAAACAAGATGGCATCAGAGGGGTGGACTGGAGTGCTCAAGGGGAAAAAAAGAAATGGAGTCCCATGCAAAACACGGACGCCTATTTTCAAGGCACACTTACAGAAATGAGGAATGACATTGATGAAAGCAAAGTGATAAGTTAAGAACGGAGTGGGATGGATAGAAGAGGATCGCCCCTACAGTCCATAAGAAATAGAAAGGAAAAAAAACACATACGGTGTAGTGCACTGTCAGACTACTGTTGCTTTAAGTGACAAAATTCTTACTTGAACATGATGGTGAACTCTTTAAGAGTCTCTTCGGACACGCCAGTAGTATTGCGGGCCTGGATTTGCTGTTCCAGATTGTGTTTCATGCGCATGGCCAGTTGATCCAGCTGATCCCACTGCTGGGCAAGATCCACTGTGCTGTGTTCCGTGTATCTATATCAGCAATACATCACATGTTAATAATGCAGGCGTACAAAAACTCTGAGTCGGGCTGCAGCCGGAGCTTATCCGGTTTGCGTAGCGTCAAACGACCAGGAGTATTTCTACTCCCTCCCCCAGATGGGACGCTGAGGTCCACTGCAGGGATAGCAAGCCTCAGTCATGGCATTTTGAGTTATTTTAGCCACGTAAAAAAGTACCCTTAAATGGAAGGAAAGATGAAAATAATACTTTCCTAAGATTGAAAAGGACTCAATCGATAATATCAAACCAGTAAGGAACAAGGATGGTTAAGGACGGAGAAGATTAACACGGATTACAAACGAACTTAAAAAAAATTAGGCTGAACTTTTCAAGATACGCAAATTGTGACGAAGCTCCGTTGAGTTCTACAACAACAAATCAATGCACGATGTGCCATGGTGTGAGAAAAAAGATGCTCAAGAAGCTACGTAAAGAAATAGCGCACCTTGAAAAGAGTGATAATCGAAAGTTAACAACACCGTAAAGGAAACTCACTTGTTGTCGAGGATAAGGGCCTCTTCCATTTGAGCGCCAAGATCTTCAATGATCCTTAGGTCCTCTTTTCTGTCAGCTATCTCAGCACTCTTCTTCTTGACCTCTGCCAACTGATCTTCAAGGTCTCCCTGCCCGTCAACCATTGCCACCCTAAAAGAGGAAGAATTCTAGAGTGAGGATTTTTGCTCTGCAAGGTATGACTTCTGGCGCAGAATACTTTGCAGTGGCGGATCCTTTGCAGTGGCGGATCCAGGGGAGGGGGGGAGGTGGGGGGCGGGTGGTGGTCTTGATTTACTTGCCCCGCTGGCCTTTTTCCCTTTCTGTCATTTCTTCTTGTTTACCCAAAATAAGGGTGAGGGGGCGGGGCCCCCGGGCCCCTTCCCTAGATCCGCCACTGGTTTATAATATTTTGCAAGACGACAAGCCAAGCCATGGCTTCAATTTTAACAAATCAGTTCTTCAAGCTCATATAGAAAGCGTGTAGCCTTTTGCCAGCATTAGGAGTTGAAATAACTACGACACCGACGCCGAGGACAACGTAGATTGAATAATGAATTTATCATCTTTTACCTCGCGATACTCGAAAGTTGTTTAGTTTGTTTCTCCTTGCCAAAACTATTTCAAAACTGTATGTGGAACACAGCGTAAAATTCGAAATATAAACTGTTGAAATTTTACGTCGTGGTTCTCGTTCTCCAGGCAACGAAGAATTTAACAATTTCAAGTTGTTGTTTTGCAGAGGACGACAAAGAAATGTACCAAGAATGAAAAACATGCGTGCACAGCCTTTGTATTGATCATGAAGTCTTTTGTTTAGCGACGTTGCCGTTGTGGTTTTCTTTAATTCGTTTATCTTCTACACAACAAGGATTGACGAATGAAGAAGTGATCTTTACTTATGACCTAATTTTAGCAAGCAATTTTGTGTCTGTCTTACCTTGTGTCAGAGAGCCAGGCATGAAAGGAGTTGGCTGCTTGTGCAAACTCCTGCCTCAGGTTGTCGTTGAATTCTTGTCGGTCCGCTTCCTTTCGCAGGTCATCTTCACGCTCCTAATAAAACCCAACCAAAGTACAATTGAGCCAGTCGAGCCAGAGTTCACTGATCGTCTACGTAACACAGGGAAATAAGGCAACCGATCCAACAACATATCATTTTTCATGAAAACTGATTCTGAATTTTAGTTTCTAAATGTCTATCAGTTCAGCACTTATAAACTTTCTCCTCAAACAATTAGAACCTACTTTTCCAAGATGGTAAAAATACATTTTGGCCATTAAAGAACAAAGCCAGTCGATTTTTACCTTCACTTGTAAGAACAAGGAACTAATAACACAAATCGTTGCTCAATATTGATGGTTCGGAAGAAGTCAATTTACAGACCTCGATAATCTTCTGCAGATTTTCCCAGGTATCCTCCAACGCCTCCATGGTGAACCACGTGTACCTAACATGAATAGCAAGCGCCTGATTAGCTCCAGCATAGATAACCACTTTCAGATTTGTATCCTGTGCCTCACAGAACGTTGTGCTGTTTGCTGCATTTTGTTTGCGTTCATAACATTGAGCATTTCATCCTCCTAGCTCCCAATGGACAACAAGACTTTCAAACATTGACATAAAAAGGAGAGGGCCATTAACGTCTTTAATTGTTCCTACCCTTTTAAGTGTCTTAATTTCCCACTGATGCACTTTGGTGAATTAACCGCTCCTGATAATGATAGTTTCGAACTGGACGCATGTGAGAATACGGCGAGAATACGGTTTGTTACTAGCAACGTGAAGGTGAAACTCACGAGAATGACCTTGACCTTGCAAGTTTGCATTTTGGTGTACTTACGGATTTATAGAAACATTGTAGCTCTTGATCTGTCGATCAAGCTTCCTGAGCATCATGATATCATCTTCAGCCTGGTCCAGAGAAGCACGGAAATGTGTGTGTCCATCTTGCAAGGCCTTAGGCGATAACATAACAATGCAGAAGAATTATCCCTTTACCATTAAAAATATTACGAGTTTAACTTATTTGGGAGGGGGGGGCCAGCATAATCTGTAGTTTCATGCTCCTTTGAGGGTTGACTTGAGCCTGCAGTCTCTGTGGCTGGTTGCTTAGTAACAGCACGTCTCTTACTACGACAAACTGACGTCAAAACATTTGGCCTGCTAGGACATGCAAGTGAGATTTTCCAAAAAAGATGAAGGCTGTACATTTTACCACAATACCTTGCGAACCAAACTAAGTCCACTAGGCATATAGAAAGATGTGGTTTAACGACAGTCGTTCCTATACTAACAGCATTGCTCTTGTCGAGTTTGAGTGACTTACAATTTTTCTTTGTGTTTTTATACGCTCTTTTAGAGTTTTCTTGCGCAAAGCATGATAGGTAAATGTACTAGTCGCCATCTTGTTCCTTACGGTGGATTGGTTCGGGCAGTTACGCCGCGATTTGCACAGCGGCATGGTCCTGGTTTATGATTACGTGGAGTCTCTCGAGAGTTCTCATACAAGGGAAGAATGACGTCGTGAGAAAGGTCTGTTTACATGGGCTAGAAAACTTACACTTATTTCCTCAACAGAGTTGCAGCGCACTGGATCAGTGAGGTCTTCCTCTGCATTCTCGAACCAACTGTTGAAAGATGAAGCCTTCTTTGCAAACAACAGGAACAAGTCCTCCACCTTGAACACAACAGATAACGAAGACTGTAAATGATGCTTTATACAAAACAAAAACGACGATAACAACAACAGCTTCAGAACACTAGCGTCACATCTCTGTTTCTAACTGAAATTACAAGACAGCTGTCAAGCAAGGAAACAATCATCACCTTCTTGTACTGATCCTGTGCATGTTTCAGTCGTTCTTTTCGAGTCCTGGAGTCTTCCAACAGTTGCTCCCACCTACAGACAGTAAGAGACAAGGAAACTCATCTGTTTAACTGAGATACGCTTAACTGGCAAGTCAGGGTTGATCGGAGGGTTTATTGACTTCCTAATAAGGGCATCACACAAAACAGATCTCGTAAATGATTGGTTAGAGAAGTTGCTCACCTCCTAATAAGGTCATCGTGACGTTTGATGATGGCAGGTGACTGCTCGTGTTGCGACTGGACAAGTTCATCCTTCAGCACTGTCACACGTGCGATTCCTTCATTTTCAAAAGCCTGAAGACCGGAGTCGAAGGTTTCCTAACAGACAAAACAAAACACAAAGGAGCGTGTGATCAGTACGTGATCTCATTTACTCTCTCACCCACCCCAATAAAGACAAGACCACTAATGCCAGGAAGTGCCGGTCTCATGACCCTTTCTCAGTAAATTTCTCAAAGTTCTTCCCCAAGGACATGATCGCCTGAATCGAACCATCAGCTGGACTATGGAGCAAGATCGGAGTAACTGCAGAATACCCTGCCACTGGAAAGTTGAACCTCTGAAAATAGTGGCTACGTGGCCACAAAGCTGACGAGGTACACAGGGCGAGGATGCTAAGTCGGTACGTAGCTACGTGGCTATGTGGCTACGGAGCTACGTAGCTACATGGCCACGTGGCTACGTAGCTACTGTTTCGGGTCATGGATTAAAGAACGAGATATATATATATATTCATGTAGTGCCCAGGTCGCCAAGCCGTCGCCAGGCCACTAAGCTGTATAACTGTGTAGCTCCGTGGCCAGGTAGCCACGGATTCTAGATGTGTTTTGGAGTGGCAGGGTATTCTCCAGTTAAGCCGCAAGATCAACATAGCATATTCTTCATGATATTGTTACCTGCTTGGTGAAAAGTGTCTGCACTGAAGACAAATCACGTCCCAGGTCATCAGATCGAGCGATTCCTTCTTTGTCACCTAAAAAGACCAAGGTATGAAAATCCTTGAGCCTTGAAAATTAATGATCCTTTTAATTAAACTAAAGGATAGGAGGGTAAAGGAAAAAACCGTCCTAGGAACTGGTGAACGGTAAACGTTATTTGAATTAAAGGGGCGAGCTGTTGGTGTGTAACTAAAAATTGATCTTTCGTTTTGAACGAAATGCAACAAAAACGCTTAGAATAGAGCAGGTGGTCATTTGAGTGTCGAAAAATATTTGATTTTGCATCACGACACTACACAATTGGTTTTTAGAAACACTTGTCACTTTTTCGTCCAATCAGAAGTAAACCAAACCAATCACAGCTTGTTCGCACAGATTTTCCCGCGCTTCATGTCAGATGCAAATATTTACCACGAATGTTGTTTGGTTCATTGGATTGCCGTGTCCATTGGTCAGGACAGAATGACTACTTTTACAACACTCATTTGAAAACTGCTCTAACAAGCATGTTCTTACCAATCCAAGATTCTACCACATCAGCCTTCCAGTTGAACTGCAAGAAAGCTGAGTTGTCATTCAGCTTAGATTTTCGATAGGACGCCATTCTCTCCAACTCCTGCAGTTTGCTCTATACAAGAAAAAAAAAATACCCCAAAATAAGCGACCCATTCATGACTATAACTGAAATGGTTAGGCCATCACGCGAAAAGTAATTTTGCAGGACGTCCCAAAATGAGACCTCAAAGAAGTCTATTGTGATTGCAGTAGTTCTTTGATAGAGCTGTTACCTTAATGGACGAAATCCTGTATTCAATTAGTTCAGATTGGTGATTTCCCTGCGGAAATAAAATGTGCATTGATTAACATTCTGGTCTTTATTTTTGACCAAAAACAGTTTTGTCAGGGGGAAGGGGAGAGGTCATTAAAGCACTAGTTCCACTCTAGCGTTGTTTATTAGGAATTCACCTTTTCAATGAGCTTGTTTCCAGCATCTTCAATGTCCTGCACTCTCTCTCTGTGAACCTCCAAATCTGTTTCAAACGCTTCATGCTTCTTCAACAGACCCTAATAAAATAAAAAACACCGACTGACTTAATGACCGCAAGCCACTTTTGTTTTGGGGAGACCAATTTTCCCTAGGCATGGCTGATGATCACTCGAGCCAAAGATCAAATACAGACATGTTCAGAATTTTATGTAGAAAAAAAAAGCATCTGGAAGGCCTAAGGCACGCCTCAAATCACATAAGACAACTGTCTCACCTGAACTGCGGCTAGCGTATCGCCGTAATCATCGCTTCCAACAAGTGTGTTCTTCTCGTTGATCCACGATTCCTCTTCACCAACATTAGCACTGAACTGCTGGTAGGCAAGAGACTCGTCCAGTTTGTGCTGCCTGTAAAAGAGAAACCAAAAATCAGTTTGAGAAGGACAGATTCACCGCATCAACAGTAAGATAACATAACAGGCATAACAGGCAACTATTAGCCCTAACAAACTTTAAATGTTTAAACTCTCCAGAAACTGCATGTGCAACAACACTAGTACACACCTCTGCTCCGCAAGATTCTTGAGCTCATCCCAATTTTCCTGCAGTTGGTCACAGCGAGCCTTGATTTCATCTGAGCTGCTATGTCCCTCGTCAATAAATTTACGACCACACAACAACACAGCCTGGAAGAAAAGACATGATTGTGAATCCAAATTCCCCATGTACATTGGATCGAATATGTGAAAAATGCAATTAGCCATGACGTAATGAGAAGTTAGATGCTTAATCCTCTTACCTGGATTCTTGCCTCATGAGTGTTCAATTCAGCTTCCAATCGCTGATGTTTCTTACGCAAGTTCTGCACTCCAGTCAAATCTTTGCCGTAGTCTTCAGAGCTTGTCAACAGCTTTTTCTCTCTGATCAAATAAAAGGACCAAAACTTAGCTAATGTCCCTTGAAATGCTGGCATTTGTAAAACCTAATATGCTACTCACTTGATCCAGGACTCCTCGTCATCCACGTCCCGGTAGAACTGGTGCAAAGCATTAGACTCATCCAATTTCTTGTGGCGATCTGAAGCCATGTCTTTCATCCTTGATTTTGAAAATGAAAAACACAGTCAATAAATGGTTCTTAACCTTAACTGTTTGATGCTCAAACTTCTAATAATGTTTATTGTGCAGTCTACATACTGATATAAATAAATTTCAGAAGCTTCAATAAGGTTTTTAACAAGAGAGCATCAGCATGATATGACATCTGGGCAGAAAATCTGCCAAGCTCTTAATTTTGTTCGTAACTTTGACACATTTTAAGTGGGCTTTCATGCAGAATATTTGTTTTGAGTTTTAACAATTAACTGTTTGAATTTGCTTCGAAGTTTGAAGATGCAAGGGGAATAACACGTACTAAAACCAGCAAAATTGTGGTTGTTTTGACTAAAAATAAGCTCAACTTAGAACACTGTATAACACATTGATATGGCACGAGACAGCAACAGTAATTTATATAAAATATCAATGAAGGAGTTGGAAAAAGTTTTGTTCACAGCCGGTCAATTTGCCTGACGCCCGGCCCTCAGTGATGCCCTTGGTAATGAAGCAAAGAAACCCCTTTCCTCGTGAATTTTAGGAAACTGATCAAGTATTGTAAGACCTTGCCAACACAAAATGCTGCACAATAGAATCAGAGCATTGAGGTTAACCTATAAGCAGGAGCCAGTAAACTTACTTGTCATAACGATCAGCAATTTGACGGGATTTATCCTGCAAAGAGTCAGCATCAAAATGTCCAACTTCAGCAAAGTGCTGGGTTTGAGCTTGCAAATCTGTAATGCGATCCTGAAAAAAAGAAAGAATAGTAAAATGAAATGTAGCTTTAGACATGCACAATTCCTGCCTACAGAGAGGAGAGTTGGAATAATCAAGTCCTCAAAACAAAACAAACCTCATGAGCAGCGATGTCAGCTTCCACAAGCTGGTGCTTCTTGATCAGATTCTGTACACTGGCCAGGTCACGACCATAATCATCATGAGACAGGGAAGCTTCCACCTAAAAATACATGAGATTCAGCAGGCGAATATGAATTAAACTCTAACTTAGATGAACATGTACATGTAAGCAAGGATGCTCCATCTAGATCCACAACTATTGTAACAAGAATTCATTCTAAAAGCAATCATATTCAGCCAATCCAATCCAATCCAATCCAATCTTCATTGCTAATAATTCTAATAAATATTTTAACAAATTCGACATGCCCACAGGTAGCTACCTAATCTAGGTGGGTAATGTCTTAACTTCTTAACTTCCTCTTAACTTCTTCTCAGCATTGATTGACATAATTTTATGGGTTTACAATGAGCCAAAGTAAACGTTAAGTCAATAATTCTTTGTTACCACTCTACAGAAAATGTAACTACCCTGCTGTTACAAGTGCCTCAAAAAGCAAGGCACAACAAAAACTTTGACCTTGTGTCGTTCTTTCTTGGTTTGAAAAAAGGCAAAAGACCGCCTCCCAACCCACACTGTTAATATGGCCCATCTTCCACTGTGAACAAAAAAGCTATACCCAAATCTTCCTCATCGAGAAAATCAATGCAGCAACAAAGACAATCACTTCAGTGCAAATACACGATTCCAGCTATTCTAAACAAGAAGTATTTTAACCCCTCACCTCTCCAAGCCAGAAATCCAATTCCTTGACGTTAGTGTTGAACTGTTGTTGCTGATTCGATTCTTTTAAATGCTGGCTCTTCTCGCTTGACTTCTGAACCAGATACTCCCATTGCTGCTGAAGTTTTGTGATCCTTTCCTTCACAATCTCCTCGCTTCCTGCACACTTGCGCTGTTCAATCAGGCCTATTACGGACAGAGAGCAAGGTAAGAAATATCACCTCATTTGGGCATTTAGTCCAGTAAACCTGGGCTGACTTAGCTGGCATGTTAACAACCATGCATTAAATTTAGGAGCCAAGTCACCGAGTGAAACTTTCCGAACGTGTTTTAAAGTTTGTCCAAAGGACGGTTAACTTCTGGATTTCCTTTTTCGTAATAACTGTGCTTATTTATTGTATAATAACTCGTCATCTATTTCACTTTTTCGATCTTAATTGTTTATAACTGAATGTCTCCTCTTTGCAGTATACATGCCCTCCTAGCATTTTCTTGGTTTTAAATAGTCATAATATTGAAGTAATTTTTTTCCTTAGTCCTTTTATAATATTACTGATTAAGTTTGCACTATTATTCCTCCTCCAGATAACATTATTTTTTATTTCAACTTTTTTAGTTCTAACTAATTAATATAACATCACAATTTGATGACACTCTGTAGTCAGGAGCAGAAACACAATGTTGATCACTGTCACTCACCTTCTGCTAAGTTAATTGTCTCCAGAACTCTTTCCTGATTGGCTGAAACTTCGGCTTCAAATGCTTGATGCTTCTGGAACTTGGACTGATAAAACATACCCAGTAAGTTAGATGATTGCTTGTGTGAAAAAAATTCCATAACTCCATGCCAAGAGCTAAATATATAGAGGATATCACATGGCCCCGCATACCAAATTTCTTTTCAAGTGAGTGCAACAGTCAACAACCAGACGAAACCCATTCACTTTAGCTGTGAAAGGCATGACTATGCGACCATGGTGACAATGACCTTTCCATGTAAGATATCATGTTTTCACGCCAAAGTTCACCTGGTATTAATAGCCTTCATACAATAAAAAGTAATCATTATATTCCCAAAAGAAGCATTCTGATAGTTATACCATACAGACCATGGGGTGGGGGCAGCTAGAAAAAGCTTCAAGCTGTAAATACTCAGTGGCACTATGATCAACTTTGACTTATCATGAAAAATGAAAATGACAAATATGAATTATTAGAAAATAAGTTTGTTTACCTGCAGGTTGGTTGGATCCTTGTAGGATTCATCCAGAACAGTTTGGAGTTTTTCACTAACCCATGCCTCAATGTCTTCAGCATCACGGCTGAACTGTTGAATGGTTTTTGATTCACCCAGCTTGGAGCGACGCTCAACAAGAGCTGCCTTTAGGGTAGCCCATCTAAAAGACAGAAATAGGTACGTTAATGATAAGGCTTGATTGCTAAAAGGATAGATATATAAATCATTACTGAGCAGATAGCATTGTTTGTTTTGTTCACATGGTCTTAGCCATTCTCAATTTCCAAAACCTTGCATACAGTAATCTTTCCATTACCTGGCCAACACTGCATGGATCCTCTCAGCAATAGCAGGCGAATCGTAGTGATTGTTGTCAATCAGCCTGTCGGCATTGTCCTTCAGTGCATTGATCTTGACATCTTGCACTGCCAGCGTCTTGGTGAAGTCCTCATGTTTCTTGATCAGAGCTTCTGCACCCTCGGCAGCTTCTCCTACATCCTCACTCTGAATGATGGCCTCGCGGGTTGCCATCCACTGCTCCAGCTGTTCAGCATCTCGGTTGAACAACTGCAAAAATGATACAGAAGTCGTCTCATAAAACACGTAAGTTACACACTGCTTAGACAACTCTCCTTATCAAAGATGAAACATACCAAGAGGACAACTGAATGACAAAATTGTGAGTATTAAACTTACAAAGTATTTTACATCCTTGTTGGTGTCTTACAATCATTGCAATTGTCTAAAAAATTGTCACTTCAAAAGCAATCAAGTATGTGCAAAGACAGATTGATATTAAACAAACCTGCAACTCCAGACATTCATCCAGCCTCTGTTTGCGAGCAGCCCAGGCCCTAAAAGATAAAGTTAATCAATTAGTTCAGATATCAGACTTTAAATGAAAGGAAAGTTCAGAGGACAACGAGCAGCCCTAAAACAATATAATTCTAGCTAAGGGTTAAGACTCTTACTCTTCAGACTGCAAGTAAGAACAATGAAAGTTGTTTATTCTCAAAAGTTTATGGCACTTGCCTTCTCCTAGGGGATGCGAACATTGTGCAGGCAAATGTTACTTGCACAGAACAACCAGCATATAACTATACCTCAGTTCATACATATTTTTCCAGCTACAATGATAAAGTACAATTTTCATAGCAGCTATGGCATCTTACTTTTCCAGTTCTTCTCTTTCTGTTGCCATGGTATCCAGTTTCTCACGGATGTCAGGACTGGCATAGTGTTCTTTGTCAAGCAAGTCCTTGCCAAAGTCTTCAAAAGCCTGGAATGTACTGTCCCTGGCATCAATTTCTGCACGGTGTTCCTGTCAAATAGAAATGCCAAGATGACACGGTCACAGTCAGTCAGTCAGTCATAACATTTAGACATGTTATATCAAAAACTCTCTGCTATGGTTTATCTTCAACATGTCTAGGAGGAATTGCATGAGAGTACTTATGCATTGTTTGGTTTGTGTCATTACCTGATGCCTATCCAAGAGTGCCTCAGCACTGGCCACATCCTTAGCAAGCTCATCTGAGGTAACGAGTGCCATGATACCATTGATCCAGGAAGTAAGATCTCTGCAATAATTCAAAGCAACTCCAAAGTAAGGAAATTATTTAAAAATCTAGCTTTAGAACTGCTTACATTATCAGGGCCGTAGCTAGTAACAGGCAAACCCAGGCACTTGCGTCAGTGGTTTTTCCCTTTTTTGTTGTCTGGTGTCATCAAAAACACCCTAAATACCTAAAAAGAGAACTAAACCTTGAACATTGCTTCAGTAAGTTATAAATTTTCATGGACTTTGCCTGAGTCATAATATAGCTCTGGCTGCGGCTCTGATTATACAAAACCATGTTAGAATTACTTACTAAGTTATGGTAAAGAAACGTTACTATGAGTGAACAATTCTCTTTGACAAGGCAGACATCAATCTACCATGGAAATGTTGCAAGGCAGATGAATCTTTGTTTCAGATCACTAGTTAAAACCAGTTCTGAGAGTGCGCCTGCTTTATAACAGAAGTGCATTAACTGCACAAGTTACAATTTGGTTTGATTCCTGTATTTTCCAGCAACTTTCAGCAGCCAAGAGCACAAAGAAATCTTACCTGAATTCATTTAGGAAGTGGAAGTAGTCATACGAGTCTCTCAATTTGCCCTTTCTTGCAGCAGCCTAATAGAGAAATAATGCAACTTAAACAACTGAACCCCACAAATTTGTGTATTCATCTTCATTCATACAGAAGTGACAAATTTTTTTGTAATAAAATTAAATACCTGTTCCCGGAGGTTTGCCCAAGCTTCCTCCAACTCATGTCGCTTCCATTCAATGTCTTGAGCTGCATTTGGATGACTCGAGGTCAACTTGGCAGCTTCAACATTCAGTTCACGGACCTGATGACAAAAAAGTTACTCTTACTATCCTGTATTTCCATAATTCTTGGAGACTGATAAGTTCAGAAGCCATCAGGCTGACACTGAAGTTTACATAGACACCCCTCCATAGACCCTTCACCAAACTACTGATAATGTTCATCCAATGACTTCTACTACAGTATCCAGACAAAGGTCTGGATACTGATTTTCAATTAGAAGTCTTCATTGTCACACCTTTTCTTCCAATGCAGCCAAGTCCCTTTCCAACACTTCATGCTTCCTCTGCAAGGCCTGCACACTGGCCAAATCACGACCATAATCTGAAGTAGAAAGAGCTGTGTCCTTCTCTGAGATCCATGCCTTGGTGTCATCAGCATCCCTATAATGTGCAAAAAATATTCTAAATATTAAATAAATAAATAAATATATAAATGAATAAATAAATAACAAAGTAGTTATAATGGAGGCATTTCTCTTGCTTTTCAGCCTAACAAGTTCAACATCTGCATGGAACCTGCATAAACACAGTGAAATCACAACCTCTTGATATTACCTGTGAAATTTTTGAATTTCTTGAGCATTGTCAAGATTTTCTTTCCTCTGTTCAGACATTGTTACAAGGTTGGTCCATTTTTGCTTCAGCCTCTGTTAAAGATATGGAAATGTCAACAAACACAGTCAAAAAACATATCCTGCAGACAGGGCTAACAACCTGTAGATCTCTTAATGATGTTGCATGGTAGGAATAAACTTTTCACAGGTTTTAACTCTGATAGATCACTTACAGAGGTTGTTGTGGTGGTGAAAGTATGTATTTTTTCTACCTGTAGTTAAAATGATATATATTGTAACGAAAAATTGAACATTTCAATGTGATTATCAAAGCGATTCCATAAAGAAAAAAAACCACTCACAATCCACACAAATATTCAAAAACTAACAATGCATGTCCTTCAAAAGATGTTTGTTGCATTTATTTTTTTTAAGTTTCAGATAGATTTATACATTGATACAAGGTAAGGAATTCTCACGTTTAGAAATGCAGTTCAAAACGTTTTTCCTCACCTCAATCATCTCTCGGATCATCTCATACTCTGTATAGTGCTCAACTTTGAGTTTCTCTGCCAGCAAAGTAAGCTCCCTGATGCGAACCTCTTTAGCCATCATATCCTGAGTAAAATGCAGAATGTCAACTTTTTAAGTTCATTGTTTGATGTAAAATTTAACAAAAAGAAGATTCAAGTGCCATGAACAGGTCTTACCTTCTCAAAGTCATCAAACTTCTTTTGTTGTGCTTCCACATGCTCGTAATCTTTTCCAATCTCCTCTGATGTAACAATGGCTTCCTGAAAATGAGAAAACACAAAAATTAATGATGTGATTGCCTCATAGTCATAACCACAAGGAGAAAACTAAAAATTACATTAAAAAGTCTCTTTTTAAACTTCTCAAAGTCTGTCATTAGGGAGGAATTAAGTTATAAAATGAGTACTATCTTTTCAGTTTCCAATCATGTTAACCTCACTATAAGGTCAAATACTGGCATTATTAGCTTTTTATCTAGAAAATTATTGGTTCTTGGTCCACGCCTCCACTAGCTCACAATTTTGTTGATACAAACACTGACCTTGTCATTGATCCATGACTCCAATTCATGAGCGTCTCGCAAGAGACTATATCGTTGAATGGAGTCTTCCAGCTTCCTCTTGCGTTCTTCACCTTTGTCCATCAGATCTTGATATCTATAAGAGGAAAAGAAATACAGCTTGTTACTGATATTTAAAGGAAAAATCTACAAGGAATGCTTTTTTATCTGAAAGTAACCAAGGCCAGAACAGGGTGGTTGGTTGGTTGCTCTAATTATGATACTGTAGCAAGATCATAATAAACCACACACTCACTTGTCATCCAGAGCCTGTTGCCTTTGTGCAACTGAGTCAACTTCAGGAGCCTGTGAGAGAAGTTCCTGGGAGGCTTTGTGGGAGTCAATCCTCTTTACATAAGCTGCTGGAACAAAGCCTTGCCTGTCATTTGTTTCCACTTTCCACCAGTCCTGGAAATAACAACTTGAAAGTCATTTTGCTTGTCTGACAATCATACAAGGCCATTAATACAAATTTTTTTTACAAGAAAGTGGTCATCAAATACCATCACAGTAAATATTTGATGCAGTGTAACAGAACCTCAACACCAAAGTTGCAAATCAAGCTGTTTGTATCTAAATAGCTTTAATGCTAGTGGAGTTCTGAGGAAACCACCTCTTAATTGATTATCTGAGCTTTGGTTTGATAGTTCACGCTTTTTCCTTTTTCTTTTTTTTTTCCTTAAGTGAATATTTAGTCAGTTTAACCAGCTGCATACAGTCAGTGTCAGCCTCCCATAAGCAGACATTTTCCTTGAGTGGACACTTTCTAGATCTGAGGGGGCTTGCTTATGAGGGGTTGATGTACTGTAAATGCGGTCAAGGTCTTTACTGGGACGGAATGGAATGGAGGGACTTTTTTTAACAATCTTTATTTGTACTCACACTCATACTTGCTTTAAACAACAAAAAGTTACAAAATTGAATGGAGTTATTAAAAGCAAAGTTGGAGTACTAGTTGCCTGACTTTGTCAGTGGCCTGCATGTATGCTCCAAGATGGGATAATTAAAGGTCAGAATACTCGGACTAAGAATACACTCAGAATATTTTAAAGGTAGGATCAAAGATCAAAGAGACCATTTGAGACAAAGAGTTCACCTTGTTGCTAGAATTCAGAAGGGTCAAAATATCCCCCTTCTGCATGGAGACCTCCCTGGCTGTCTTTTCTTGGTAGTCGTACAGTGCAACCACACATTCCTTATCGGAGATGTCAGTGACATGTGCTGAAGGCTGTAACAGAATAAACACTTCATGCAATTACGAGATGCACTGTATAGTAGACAGATCTTGAAGGAATAGTAAATACTGGAAGAAAACAAGGTACCCTTACTGTTTTTCTTACCTTACAGTGTTGACTCTGCTCTCTCAAGCCATCAATAACAGTTCCATAAGCTCTCAAGTCTGACATGATGGCATCGTGCTTGGTCAACAATGCCTACAAGAATGCAGTGTACCATCAGTTATGTTCAGAAGTGCACACAATACTTATGTTCGGGCACACCAAAATAGATACAAGGGTTATTGCTTGACTGTTTACCTGGGCACTATCCTCGTCTTTGCCGTAGTCATCACTGGTAACAAATGGTTCTTTCTCCTTCAACCAGGACTCAGCTTCTGCAACATCAGCAAGATATTGATGGGCTTGAAGAGAGTCATCCAGATGACCTTTACGTACTGCTGCCTTGTCCTGAACGTTTATCAAGAAAAATAATGTTAATAAAAAGTTATATTTTAATGGAAATAACCATTCCATGTCATCAAATTACTCTGTTTCAGCTCTACAGCATGGCCACCAATTCTGGGCTTGATAAAAAGAGCTTTTGCAAGATCTATTTTATTATTAACATTGGTCAACTCTCTGAGGGTACCTTCCTACCTTGAATTCAAACCACCTCTGGTCAAGATCGTCAATCTTCTCTTTGATTTCATCAGCAGCATAATGCCCTTAAACAAAACATAAGCACACATTTAAAAACAAAGTGCCTCTGACTTGTTTCTGTAAGATGCAGTGGATCAAGCATATGGCAATGAGTTTTATCTGCAAGAAACAGATCTAGAGAAGGTTTGGCCAACTCACCGTTATCTATCATCTGCACACCATTGTCACACACTGCTCTGATCCGAGGCTCATGACCAGCAATTTCAGTCTGCAAAATGAAGACAACACAGTGAGCTAATGCACCAAGAAATACAAGTTCTTGAAAATCACCAAAAGGAAGTAGCTTTAAAAAATACCACAATGCGTGAACATCCACAAAACGATGTTCAAACCAATAGCAGAAATTCCCTGTGGATTCTTACTTACAAGCTTACTTACCATTAATGCCTGGTGTTTCTTTGACAAATTCTGGGCTCCAGTCAAATCTCGTCCAGTGTTGGTAGATGAAGCTATGGGCTCCTTCTCCCTTATCCATGCCTCTTCATCTTCGACATCATGAAGGAATCTCTTAAGTCTCTCAGCATCCTGAAGCTTAGCTTTCCGAGCAAGAAGAGGAGCCTGAAATTTAAAGGGAAAAAATAGCTTACCCACCAAAAATAAAAGTGGTAAAGATACACCCCCAGGAGATTAATGAGCTGTTCTGTATTTAAAGCATGAAAATTCCTAAGATGGTAGTGAAATCTGGGGTGATGTTGAGCGATTTGTGCAAGATCACCATTACCTGTATCTGTTGGTATCTGGCATTGAGGGTCTCCTTCTTGGTCTTGATAGCTGGAGCATCAAAGTGGTCAAGCTCGGCAAAAAGGTCTGCTTGTGCATTGACAACTTCAATTTTATCCTATCAAGGCAAAATAACCAAAACATATGTTTATTTTGGGAGAAAAAAATTGGTAATACATGTAATAATGACTCAGTTTTAAACTTCTAATATTTAATACTAATAATAAAATTGGTCTGAGTAATTTTCAACCAGGAAAGTAAACTGGGTTTAAGGGTTAGAGAAGGGACCACATTTGTTCTGCCGATATTTAACTTTCTACCAACACAAGAAGAGATTGGAGTTAACAGTAAAACTAAACAGCAACTTATGAAGCTGAAACAAGCTGCAATTGTGATTATAAAGGACTGTTTTGAAAAGCCTACAGTTTGTATAAGTATGGTGGTATTACGCTGACCATTGCTGACCTACAACTTTGGACAAAATAAATGGCACATCTGGACCACCCCTTTCCCCATTTCAACGATGCCAAAATGGTGCGTTTTTGCTCCTTCATGCCTTCATCATTGCTTTGGGGAGGATGGGGATAATTGATCCATTTTATTTTGTCCAAGATTGTAGTTTGCACCACACATCAGCTAGTGCCAATCAGTTGGGCTAATTACAACTATTCAAACTTTTATCTACTTACTGCACGAGCAATGACATCAGCTTCAATCATAGCATGCTTCTTCTGGAGGTTCTGTACACTTGTCAGATCCTATATAATTGAGCAGTGGACATTAAAACTTAACAATGAAGATAGGAACAAAATATTGTACACCTCAAAATTATAAACCATACACTCAGGGGACAAGGACTTCCAATATTATTTTTGTTTCAATCAGTCTAAGCATCCAGTCTAAGCTAGCAGCTGATAAGATACCATATCTAACAGACAGGGTTGAAACTAGCTGTACTTCTTGTAGAGCACACACTCTTTCTCAACTACAGCTGTACCAATAGCTTACCTTTCCAACATCTTCAAGAGCAAGAAGGTTTTCCACTTCAGTGAACCACAACTCCACATCCTCAGCACCTCTGCAAAGAAACCAATTCAAAAAGCTTTAATTTGATGTTTATATATCCATGACAAGAAAAAAGGGTAAAAGTTGGATATACTGAGAAACACACGCAGTGACAGAGTCATCTTGATTTAGTACTGTACTGACCGGTTGAACTGCTGTTGTTGGGCAGCATCCTTTAATTTCTTCCCTGAAAAATACAACAGTTTATTAGTTAATCAGAATTAATAAATGTAGTTTGGCAGCTGCCATCTTTGGACAAATTGATGACAGTTGGAACTGTTAGTGATGACTCAAAATGTCCCCAGTCAAAATTCAGATGCATGCAATTACCAAAAAAAAATTGTTGTTTTATTTTACCATGCACAGAGTGCAACTATCATTTCCCTTTATTTCTCTTCTACCTTTTTGCCTCATCCTAACTGTCTTTGCTTGGAATATAAATAGTAAGAATACATGTATATATGAAATGCAATGATCTCACCTTTATCATTTGACCTCTCAAACAGATAGGCCCACAGCTTATGCAGCTCATCAAGTCTTTCTTGGATCTGTTCTGAAGCATAGTGTCCATCTCCAATCAGCTGCTTTCCAGTGGTATCTACTGCATCAAGTCGACTTTGATTGGCATTCAGCTCAGCCTCAAATGCTTGGTGTTTCTGGATTTTTCCTTGCAGGTTGGTTGGATCCTAAAAAAAGAAGACATTGTTCCTGTTATAAAATGGGCCTTTCTTTAAAACAGGCCTCTGGGCTTCATAACCTTTTGGACTAACGGTCAGCATCCCAATTCTAGAAACTGAATTTCACACATTTCACATTCTTCTCCTCCAAAATTTGTGACCCTACATGTCAAATGTGTTATCCAACACTGCTAAGGATATTGATTCTGTGTTGACAACCAGCATTTAATATTTTACAAAACAGCGAAGTTACACACCAACTTTGTCACAGATGGTTGAGATAGCCTTCTTTACATTTCAGTACATCCCAGTAACATTGTTTCTCACCTTGTAAGATTCATCACCGGCAATTTTTAGCTTTTCAGTGATCCAGCTTTTGACTTCATCGGCATCCCTCTCAAACTGCTGCAGCTTACGAGATTCCTCAAGCTTTGACCTGCGTGCCTTGGACAAGTCCTCAATGTTCTGTCTCCTTTCCACTATTCCATCTCTCCTCTCACGAACCTCATCAGAGGCATAATGATTACTGTCAATGAGACGGTTTGCATACTCATCGATGCTCTGAAAAAAAAAAAGATCGCTTGATTTATAAGACAATACATACTATAAATAAATAGATGAATGAAGTGGCTCACATTATCCAGATTGAATTGGGATTTGGAGTACTTGTCTTTGTTGATGGACCCGGAAAAAAAATCCTCAGACCAAAGCAAAAGCACAGGTCAAAATTGTGAGGGGTAGAACATTGAAACCACATTACTATTTTTTTCCAAACCAAAAAATTACGCATACATGTATCACAATTTTTTTTAGGAAAATACAAATCAAAGCAGATTATTAAATTCAGATACATAAAGAAAAGAGAACTTCACTTACGTTGATCTTTTCTGCTTGAGCAGCGAAAGACTTGTCAAAATCTTCATGTTTTCTGATCAATGCTTCCACTCCATCAAGGGAATCACCAAGGTTATCATCAGCAAGGAATGCCTTTGAAGTAACAGAAAATATTTTCATGATAGACATTCGAGGTTGAGGTCCAAAAGACTTAAGTTATTAAGTTGATAATGAGCATGTCATGTCGTATAAAATACCCATGCATCCCATTGTTTATTGTGTATGTAAACTTGAAATAATTACTTGTAGTCATCCTAGTTCAGACTGTTATGTTAGGTTACAGAAAGTGAAATGACAGGGTAAGAATGCTGTACAGGATTGGTGACGTAGAGTTTTTTTTAAGACCTTGCTATTATAGAAAATGCTGGAGCATGGTAGTGTACCAGCTTACATGTGTAAGCATTTGACAGTCTACTCCTTAATTACAATACAGTTCATACCTCTTGTTTAGTCATAGTAGCATCAGCGTGTTCACAATCTCGATTAAAGAGCTGCAGTTCCATGCACTGCTCAAACTGGACACGCCTCTTCTCCCACAGCTCCAGCAGCTCCATCTTCTCTGTTTCCAGGCTTGTGAGCTAGAAGCAACAGAAATCAAATCAAAACACAACTTGGCTTCCCAATTTATCTTCCAAGTATGATCCACACATTGAGTTTGATGCTCACCTTTTCTTTGATCTCATCACTGGCATAATGATTAGAATTGACAAGTTCTTCTCCATCGTCAGCAAACTTCTTGAATCCATCCTCAGAAGCATCAATGTAACCCTGAAGCCAGAAATATATCATATCAAATATCACAACTATATTTCATGGCACACAAAGCAAAGACTGCATTTTGCTAGTCTTGCAACCCAAGGGATTATGGCTAACCTTGTGTTCTTGGTGTCTCTCCAGAAGACTTTCTGCACTTGCAACATCTTTTGCCAGTTCATCACTTTGGATCAAGACTTTCATTTCATTTATAAATGAAATGTGGTCCCTGACAATACATAAAATAAAAGTAAACTTGGTATAATATACATAAGAAAAGTGTAAAACAAGACATTTTTATAATAGTTTGTGTAAAACAAGTCCAAAGATATTAGAGCAGTTCTGTCTTTTAGCTTAATAATTGTACATACAGCTGTACATATATATATAAGGTTTATGGTGTCTTATGCAGATGCCATTTTAGCTAGTTGTAGAATGGGGAGCAAAAAACTGCAATCGGTCAAATCAATGACAGCATTTGTCTGCATTTTACATGTACCTGTAATCACTGATGAATCTCTGAAGCCTGTATGAGTCCTCTAGCCTTGTCTTTCTTACTCCAGACTGAAATAAATAAAGTAATACATTTGGATCAGTACATTTAATATTTAGTGAGCAAAGAAAACTAAGACAGAGGCCAAAAAGATAACATAAACCCAAGGAAACCTAAAAACAGATTCAATTCCTTCCTTCAGAACTGAAACAAGTAGATATTTTACAATGTATAATTTCTATGAAAAAATGCAGCAATTCTTCAATAAATTCATGTATATGCCACACCTTGTCCTTAAGGTTTCCCCATGCAGTGACTATTTCATCTTGCTTGGCAGCAATTTCATCAGCACTGTCTGGATGGGCTTCTTGCAGTTGATTTGATTCCTGGGCAAGGGCTGTGACCTGTGAAAATGGCATAGAAACCATGGGATGAACAAATGCATGTACCTCTCAGTAACTGGTTTGAAGTTTCTCAAAACCACAAATCCAAGTTAATTTCTCATATAGCACAATACCACCTATTGTACAATAAGACAGAAATTGGGTTTTGCAAAACAAATTGTTACCTTATCTTCCACAGCAGCTAAGTCTCTTTCTAATGCTTCATGCTTTCTTAACAGGGCATTAACACTGGCAAGATCCTTTCCATAGTCATCTGAAGACAGCACTTTGTCCTTCTCATTGATCCAGTTCTTGGTTTCATCAGCATCACTGTTTGAAAAAAATAGAATTAAATTAGAAATATTCATGTCCTTTTTCAAATAAAAAATACATGTATAACTAGTTAAGGCCTTGATGATGATGATGATGATTACAACAACAACAAACTGAGTCTTACAGCTTGTCACAAAATGTTACATTTGTAAATGTACTTGTATTGAAATATATCACAAAATACATGTAGACTCATACACATACAATATCCTGACAATCAAGTGGAGAAGTTACTGCACCATAGATTTTTTCTACCATGTATATGCAACAATCTTTATCATATGTACATTTCAATCTTAACGGTCTGTCTATCTTAAAAGCCACCTTCACACATGTGCAGTACTAACACAGAACTTTTACCGATAGAAGCTGTGTATCTGCTGAGCTCCTGCAAGTCTCTTTTGACGTTTTAGTGCCAGCATCTTCAATCTTTCCCATGCTTCATTAACTTCCTGCACAAACAAGAAAGCAGTTTATTGTTAACAGTAATATTGACGAGTCGGACACACAAAAGAGCCAGTTAAACCTGAAAAATATTGCATGCACAGGTGAAGGTGTTGCACTGACTTCACAATTCTAATTCCTTACTGTTTGCTTTGTGCTGATCAGTTCTATATCTGGATGACCTTCATCACCAAGTTGATGTGCAAGATCATTGATGTATGTGATCCTAGACTCATTGGCCTGGATGTCCTTTAAGAAGTCATCAAATTTCTTCTGTAGCACTTCAACATGTTCAAGGTCCCTTCCGACCTCTTCTGAAGTGGCAATTGCTTCCTGAAATGTAACAATCACATTTCAAACTGTCATGGAATATCACATAAATACCTATGTTTTACATGCAAGCTTTACATTGTAGCATGAATGCCTTTGATATCTGGATGCTTTTAAAAATTACCAGATCTACTATTACTGTTTCCTTTCAGTTGAATTAAAGTTGTTGGAGAAGTTATTTGAGCATTTCCTTGCTATTTCTTCAGAATCAGTATGAGTGACCGCTGATACAGGGATGACATGCAAACTCTATGTCAAGAAGAAGATCAGCGTAATTTTTAGTTTATCAAAACAACAAAATCTTATATCTGAAGTCCAGGATTTTTGTTTAAACATGGAAGAAAGACATATATTCATCAGTCTTTGAATAGCATAAAACCTTTCTTTAGCACATATTTATAAAACAGGATATTACCTTCTCCAAAATCCAGGACATGACTTCTTCTGTTTCACGGAGGAAGTGAACTCTTTTCTGGGTGAAAAGAAGCATACGACCTTTCTCTGCTGACTTGGAAAGCAGTAGCTCCCACAGCTTAATGAGGGAATCAAGACGCTCCTGTTGGATGAACATTTACAGAGTTATAAACATCTATAGAGCAAAATAAACTTTCAGTGACGTGGAAAATCAAAGTTCCTAAGTCTGCATTGGGACCTTGTGGCCCCTAGTTGGTATTTAACCCTGATTTCAGAGGCATGAAATGCCAAGGTGTATTTCAACTTCCTCCTAGACAAGATGCCAGTCTACATGTATTACATGAATTAGCCACCGTAAAGAGATTCAGAAGCTAAGACGTTAGTGGTCGCAGCAATAAACAACAAACAAGTAAAGGGGGTAAGTTTCTAAAGAAACTGTGGTGCTGCGTCGGTGGG
>CM042748.1:30367568-30378143 GCA_022496165.2 Catalaphyllia jardinei | reverse complement strand
CCCACCGACGCAGCACCACAGTTTCTTTAGAAACTTACCCCCTTTACAGGTATTACAGTTTGGTATGTAGAATTACCCCTAGAAATAAATTTGCCAGCATCAATTTTACACTCAGATGAAAAGTGTTGTGCCTTTAAACACAAAACAATCAGCCAGGGTGGTGTATTTCGAACTTCAGGATACAGGTATCACAGTAGTTGCACACGGCTTCCAAAAAAACCATAAACCAACAAAGACAACAACAACTTGAAAACATGGAATAGTGACAAAATAACTAATCTCACCCTGATAAGATCAGAGGCATAATGAGACTCATTGATCATGCCTTCTCCATTCTCTTGAAGTTCAACAATAGCATTGCTGTGAGCTGAGATCTCTGCTTCAAAAGCATGATGCTTCTGAAGTTTTCCCTGAAATAATAAACAATCTACAGATCTATCTGGCTTCAAACTGAACTTTTTACAAACTATGATAAATATACTTAAATTAATATGTAACCACATCAAGAGGAAATAAAATTGAATTGAATTGGATTCAGTGAGGTACTGCAGAGCAACCATGTTACAATCTTTTTAGTAAAAATCTTCCAAGGCACAACCAATAAGTGCATTGGAATAGTTGGCCATGGATGTCTCAAATAAAACATCAATTGCAACTGTGTTTTCAATAACGAGGTGATTTAAAGCATGGTTGGAACTAAGGCGAACCAAACATGCTCAGTCCTAAAATCGCGATATGGAGACCTCTCTCTCCCGCGTGACCACTTTGCGAAATTAACATACAATGTATTTCTGTTCCTTTCATAATTAACATGCAAGCACACCAGAGTAAATTATGTCAATAATAGTTCCCAGACATTCAAACGCCACAGCGAACGATTTTGACATCAATAAAATAAAGAGTGATAGCAGGATTTAAGACAACAAAAATTGCTTCTGCCCTGTAAACAATAATAAAAGTATTCTTCCCAACGTACTATTCATGATCAATAATCATACAAGCGTTCACACACGGATGCAATTTGCTGGCACTAGAACAGTTACAATATCAGAAATTACAAGCCCGGGAAATAGCGATGGGAAGACAAATTTCATTGCGATTTGCTCTAAGCACTCTCCTGTTCGATGCATCTTCACTCCATATTGTAAAAACATGCAGGAGACTTTGATTCTGTGAATGAATTTCAGACCCGCTGTGTTGTCTGGTCACGCACGCCAAGTGCGCTTGGATCTACTACAGCAAATCAAGCTTCTTTGATTCTCTTACGTTTCTGGTTGCCATAAAAAAAAATGCTCACAGATAAACTTAAAGACGACTAAAGGACGAAACCTTTGCTTCGCAGTTTTTTTGTCCACATAACAGCAATTTAACCAGACAGATCTAGATTAATTTAGTATTCGGTTTGCGCGGGGCGTTGTCGAAGGAGAAGTAAGCTTGATGTTTCACACTATAAAACACTATTCCACAGATCACAGTTCTCTCAAAACCCTAGGAAAAAAGTTACCTGAAGATTAGTTGGGTCCTTATAGCATTCATCGCAAGCGATCTGCAGTTTCTCGTTGATCCATGCTTCGACTTCATCTGCATCACGCTTGAATTGATGGTAGCGTTTCGCATCTTCTAATCGCTGTCGCCGGAGACGAGTTGCTTCTTTGAACTCTGCATAACGCCGTAAGACTTGATCACGTCGATTTTGAATGTCTTCAACAGTTTCAAGAATGGCTATTTGACGAACTTCTATCTCAGCCATTTTGGAAACTTCCACTGCAAAACGCAACGCGGCGAAATTGTATTCAAGAATGAAGGAATCGCCCAGCGAAGCGATATGATCACGTGATACAAAGATGACAAAAGAATACTGAGTGTGGTCTTGAAAAGAGCCTTCTAGAAAAATTTCTGTCGAGAAAAAATCTGTGAATTGTGGTCTCTTGCATCTGGAAGGTGAAGAATATTAAAGAAAACCTTCTTGAAAAAGAAAGCTTAAGAATTTTTTTAATTGGAAATATTTGGTCCCACGACCGATTTTCTGGTTATCGAGAACAAATTTGCCTCCCTACCCCTGTTATAAAATCATTGCACCAGACACCAGACAGCCTCGACTGAGTGCTTGCGTGGTCCGGAAAGGCAAGATGGCGGCCACCCAGTTCAAAAACTTCTTGTACGCTTTTTGTGGAAAACGTAAAGTCAGACCAATTTACACAGAAAGACCTTCTACGCAGGGAACTTTCAAGTTTCAGGTAAAGTTATTCTTCTTAATGAATTCCAACTGATGATATTTAGGGTCGTTTTTATCTGAACGAAAGCAAAAGTGGTTATCTTTAAAAACATGCACCATGCATTGAGAATAATTGCTTCAGCTAGATAAGCTTGAGTTTTTTAAAATGCTTCTCGGAGATACTTCTAGTCATGTAACGCATTCTACTTTGATGTAAAGTGTATATGAAATAATTCATATTTGAACTGCGGTTATAGATGCAAGTGAAGTATGATCCTCGCAGTAAATTTTCCAATTTAAGCAATTGGAAAGAAGCCTGAAAAAAATCAGTGTATATGAAATAATTCATATGAATTATTTCATATACGCTTTACATCATTTCACTCCTTACGGGAGATATGAACTCATTAAATTGACCTTGCTCCTGATTTGTGGCTTCATAGCTCAGTTGGTAGAGCATCACACTGGTATCGCGGAGGTCATGGGTTCAAATCCCGTGGAAGCCCTGATTTTTTTCAGGCTTCTTTCCAATTGCTTAAATTGGAAAATTTACTGCGAGAATCAAACTTCACTTGCATTCTACTTTGTTATCTAGAAAGCCACAAGAACATCCTGTAAAAAAAGAGAATATATGGAAGATCATATATTTGAACTACGTTGAAAACTTATAGGCTCAAATTAAAGACATGTTTATAGGGTTAACATGTGCTTATATGTTAACCCTACACTGATCTAGATCTGTAGTACTATTAAAGTATACACTTACAGTTACACTTAATTAATTTTCAATTAAAATTTTACAAAAAAGTGTAAGTGTAAGTGTTCACTCTAAGACTTTAGGTTGCTCCCTGGAAGATGTGGCCCAATATTTGGGCTGGAAAAGTGGGGAGGTCGCCAAAAGGTATATGCAGTGATCGGATGCTAATGCATCTCTTACAATTTTGGAAAGTATATTTCCCAGAGTGGTACAGAGTATAAAGAGTTCTGCTGCAAGTATTCGCGCTGTAGTTCCCAGGATGTACATGTATATACACGCGGACATTCTGACATCATTTGCTTGGTAGATATCCACATATCATATGTCCAGTATCCATTATATTCACATATAATTAGGTTAAGTGCACATTTCAGTGTGTTTCTAAGCAAAAGGGATCTCAATTGGCTGTATACCATGTTAGGCTTAAAATATTACTTGAAGGAGCTAGCTCTTCTACTATTTACTGCTCTCTCCACTCTGACCAGGCTAAATGCTGTTTGATGTGGGAACTATTCCATACATGGCATTTGGACCTGCAGTAAATCAAGGCAGTGTCCACAGTATGCCAGACTAATTTGAAAATGTAGCTATATTTCATGGTTTGGCTTACTGTCCACATTAATCCGTCATGAAAACATAGCTTTTCAAAAATGGTCATCAAACTGGAGTAATTTGAAAATGCTGGCTTTTTATTTTCACGTGGAGGGAAAACATTTGGAGTTTTATAATTAGGTGGAAGTTTAACAATTAGTAGGATCAGTAGGATTTTTTGTTGTTGTTTGTGTTGTTGAGGGCCATTGTGTTAACTACTGGGGTGCTGGTAGTAATGTATTTCACCCTTCATAAATAAAGTATTTGTTGTTGTTGTTGTTAACATTTTGAAAACAGAGCTTTTCAAAAAAAGGTGACAGTGTCACTGACCAAGTTCTCCTGAAACACAAATCCAAGATGATTAGTGTCTGTCATAGCGTGGACAGAAAAAACATCTTTCAAATTTCTCTGGCTTAGTATGGATGAAACCTAAGAGGTTACTACTCTTTATACTATTTGGAGGCAATATAGACTTTTTTTTCAGTGTGTGTGTACTTTTGCTTCCCTTAGGTTCAAATAGAAGGGTTTGATTATGTGGGTCTTGGAAGTGCTTCTAACAAGAAAGATGCTGAAACTAATGCAGCTAAGGATTTTTGTGGCTTCTTGATCGGAGCTGGAATTATTCCTCCAGACTCATTCCCAGATGATTTGTTTGTAAGTGTTGCAGTCATGGTCACTATGGTCATTTAGATAAAGTAAAGTATACCAAGATGCTGTGATAAAACTTTTTTTAATTCAAAACCAAACAAATAAATTGACTTAACTTTGTAAGTGATAATATTGTGTTAAACAACGTCAAGTACACAATGATGCCTTGGATTAAAGAGTAAAAGAGTAACTAGGTTACTAGATTGGAAACTTTGCCTGCCTTTGTAAATATAAGGAAAAACCTTTTGGCAATAAGATAATTTACATGTAGAAGCAGTGACTGTAGGTATTCTTTTGAGTCTTGATATGCTGATTAAATACTGCTTCAAACTGTTACAGGATAGTACTGAGTCAAAAGTGTTCTTTAACTAGAATGTCCATGGTAATTATGTCAGTGACTCATCTATATGACTATGTCTGGAAAACAGGGAGAAGGACCAACAGCCCCAGCGGCAGCTGTGCCAGCTCAGCAACAGCTACCATCATCTGTAGCACCTGCTCCTCATACTCAATTGACACCAAATCAAAACCAACAGCAGGGACCAGCCCAGGGTAATCCCTTTCCTTCACAACCACGACCTCTTATGATGCAGCAGGGTATGTGATCAATATATTTAACACTTATAGTTTACATTGTTTGGTAATGAAAAATGATTTGTTATCCAGTACTGAAAATGTTAACAAATCAAAGTCCTCTTTTAATTGTTTAAGGCTAGAGAGATCGATATGTATATACACCTTTGGTTTTGCTATTTGTTTATTTGGTAATACCAACTATAGTTCCTGGTGTCAATGTGAGTGATTCAGGATACTAGTGTGAGTATAGAAAGGAGGAAGCATGATGGCCTCATGATTAGTGCACTTACCTCTGGATCAAGCGATCTGGGTTTGAGCTCTGGCCAGGGACATATATAGTGCTGTGTTCCTTGGCAAGACACTATCACAGTGTCTCTCTCAACCCAGGTTTATAAATGGCTACCAGCAAATTTAGTATTGGGGATAACCCTGTGATGGACTAGCATCCCAGCTCACTCATTCAATCCTCCTGAGGTTGGCTGTTTCCCTAATTAAGTATTTTTATGGGGTGCGGGGATTGGTCATACGCCCAACCCCCATACTGGAGGGCCAGTAACTACCTGTACCATTTAGTCTGGTCTCTACCCTTTGACCTGCCTGCCAAGGTTAGACCTACTGGGGGAGACCCCCAACGGTCAGTAGCTCTCAGGGTCATTGAGGCACGTAAACTCACCCACCACAACAAGGCAGTAGTCCCAGGAGGAGTGCATCCCATATCAGGGGAGTAGAAATGCTCCTGGTCTCTTCATGCTACAGGCCCATTGAGCTGGTAGTCATCTCTGGTTTCAGTAGCATGGAGGCAACAAAGAGAATTGGTACTCTGTCTCCCACTGTGGACAGAATATTGATGCCAACTACCCTATCATTAGGCTGTCCCCAGTATTGTGTTGTTTCAGAAAATATCTACACCCCATCCACAGAAGGTTTTTTGGGTTTGAATTTTCTGCATCTGCACATTAAATTTGCCGTTGCCCATTTGTACACCGGAGTGGAGAGTAGAGACACTCTGGAAGTAAATCGGTAGCGTGATTTGCAAATAATTATAAAGGAAGTTGTTACACATGTATATTATACTTTATACAATAACCAAATGAATGCGCACGCTCTGATTGGTCAATCAGCTGTGGGTTATTGAAGACTGTGGCTCATGGTTTACAAATTTTTCTCATGTTCTACCAACATCCCACGTGGTTTATCAGCTTATAACCCACAGAAACTTGTGGTCTATTGCTTAAATAAAATTGATATTGCTTTCAGGTGGAGGCAACCAAATGGAAGGCTGGAGTGGAGCTGGTCAGAGAGATTACCACTACAGTATGTACAATAAACGCACATTTGAAGAGGTACATTATTCTGTGTTATCAAATTTAACTGTTATTGTCTCTTTTCATTGTATGCTGTTACACTGTTTCTGTTTATTTGATTATCTATTCTTCTCCAAGATCTTTAGTATATCATATTATCTTCTTTATATCCCAGGCTGAAGATGTAGATCTGAATGCCCATCTCCATGGAAACTGGACATTAGTAAATGCCAAGTCTCGGCTACATCAGTATCTGCAACAGAATAGGCTTCCTGCTGATTTTAAGTACTCAGCAGGTGGTCCAGATCACAACAGGTATGTGTCTGTTGGCTGTTATTACAGCTGAACCCCTTTTTGAGCGGCCACCCTCACGGAAATGAGACGTGGTCACTAACCAGGTGGATGCTTATACAGGTTCCACCCTAGTAATAAATCATATGCTGCATTATAGTCTTCATTAGATTTTGTTTGAAGTGTATCTATATTAGATCCCTTTATGACAAAGTCACTGGTATGATAAACATTATTTTCAGCATGGGCAAAGTAGCGAGATAAAAACATGATGTTTCGGCCACAAAATGTCACCATTATCAAAATGTTAAGGACCAAGTCGCTATGGAGGGTGGGTGCCCAAGAAGCCTGGGGGCTGCAACTGCAATCACAACCCCAAGGCACTAGAACACCCGACTGGCCTGCCCAACCTGCAACCAAGCCACAAGCCCCCCCTTCCCCCCCTCCCCCCCTTGCACCAAGCCTCCCTCAGGTACCCGTCACACTCAAGCCAGATAGCTCAATGGAAAGAGTACTAACAACAAACAAACGCCACTGACTAGACTACCTTCTGGCCATAGCTATGTACATTTGTACACTATATCACAACACTACAGAACACACCAAATGCTCAACAAACAAACAGATGGCCAAGACACTAACAACACCTACAAAACACTACTGACCAGATAGGCTCCTAGTCGTTAACTATGTTAAATACCATTTAACTATATCAAATGGAGTAAAAGCCCTTTGTTGGTCTTTTTTCTGTAGACAGAGGTGTTCAGGTGGTTGTTGGTCTTAGTGATTACCATGCCTGATAAGAACTATATGTATGCTAATAAGAACTATGCTTGATCATGCTAAATGCCTGTCACCCTCGCAGAACCTCTACTCCAAAGAATTCTATGACGTAAGGAAAATGTTTCTGAACTGAAAAATCCTGTAGAACTTATTGTTTCTATTTTTAAGAGATTTCATGCCTCCCAAAATCAGAATCAAAGCTGTATTAAGCCAGTCAAAAGCCTTGTATTAACCCTTTACCCCCTTTAACCCTTTACATCAGTTTTTCCTAAATCGCCAAATAGACACTTTGCTTGTGTACAGTATACCAATTGAAAGCCACTGATCAGCTTATTTAAGAACTGACATCAGCAGTTGTGAAGGAAGTAGACATTTTGAGAGAAATTGCTTTAAAAGGCAAAAATTAATGACTTAAAAAATGTATCAAAATTCTACTATAGTAGGTATACCCCTAAACTATAGCTTACTTAGCAGCTCTTAGTGTATAGCTTCATGTGAAATAAGTCTTGCATTCCATTTGCATCCCAAAAAAGAAACTTAAAAGTTGTGGGGGTGGTCAACCATGCCTTTGATAGGAGGGGGTCGCAATTTTATGACTTCAATTTAACGATCTTTACAAGACAATTTTTCTGGCAAAATTTCATAGAAATCTGTCTAATATTCACAAAGTTAAGACACTGTGTGCCATTTGGTGTATCTCATATATGAAGTACAAGTGTAATTCAAGGCCAAAACTGCTGTGCAGTGATTAATTTCGGATCCTTCACCCAAAGGAACGTGCCAGATCATTGATCCGGTGATACGTTTGCTGATCACTCAGATCAGTGATCCGATGAATCCCTGTCCAGAGTGGATTCGATAGATCACTGTTCTGAAAAAGGATATGCTCAAAAGGAATGCGACAGATCAGAAACCCTGATCCAGATCCTCCCAAAGAAACACACCCTAAGTTAATAGTGACACGTTGTCGCCGAAACGTAGTGTTTTTATCTTGCCACTTTTTATTTTGAAACCAAAGTTACTAACAGAAGTTACTAACAGAAGAATGTATAGAACAGAAACTTTGGGTAACAAACCCCTGTTATAAGAGTAAAGGGGGTAAGTTTTTAAAATAACTGTGGTGCTGCGTCGGTGGAAGTATTACAAGATAATTTGGTTTTATCAACTGAGTTGATAATGTGAATTGGCCACCTTAAAGAGATTCGGAAGCCGATGTTTCGAGCGCTAGCCCTTTGTTGGAGCAAATCGCTCCAATGAAGGGCTAGCGCTTGAAACGTCGGCTTCCGAATCTCTTTACGGTGGCCAATTCACATTATCAACTCAGTTGATAAAACCAAATTACCCTGTTGTAAGAGACACATTTCCAATCCCCTTTCCTTTTGTTATATTGAGGTTTCCATGAAGTTGTAGCAGGGCTTTCCCTGTTTTTTAAATTTAATTTATTTGATTTACTCAACTTTAATTATACCGACTTATACATAATATTCAATTATTGAAAAAAAAAATGTGAAAATCACAAGATCTGAATAATTAGGTCAGTTTATACAGAATATGAGGATTCCTTTTAAAAATAAACTGCCTCAATTGAAAAGACAACGTTGTGAAAACAATAAAAACTAAATGTTGGGTAAGTTTGATTTGCACATTTAAAACATTTTGTTCAGTATGGGTCATGGTCAAAACATTTCCATCACATAGCTGAACATGAACTCTGTCAGTGTTAAAATGCAATAATGATTTTTAAGGAACAGTCAAATGTTCTTTGGTTGTGAAACAAAACAATTTGTCATGATGTTACAGTGGTTGTGTAAGAATTCTTATACCTACATAATTAACATGTTCTTGGCAGCTTATACCTTGTTGCTCTCTTGTAGACACTTCGTTGCGGAGTTGTCCATATTTGTGAAGTCTCACAGACGAAGTAAGTATTTAGAATTTTAGCTGAGCATATTTAAAGTAAAGGGTGTTGCTATTTTAAAGGGAAAATCCCCCCTAATGAAAGGCATGTTTGGAAAGTGGCAAGGTTCAAAATGGATGACAATGCATGGAATAAGTTAAAAGATAAAGGTATCATAATGATTTAACTTTTAGCTTTGATAATACCTTCTATCATAAGCAGAACTTAAATAAGCCATTATACTACTTTTTAATCAGAACAGTATCATGTGCACCAAAACTTGTGTTAATTTTTTGTTGCTCAATTATTGTTTCTTTTGTAGCCATCAGTGCCCGTGAACATGCTTCAACAAAGAAACAAGCTGCCCAAAACACTTCACTAAGTCTTGTTAGACAGTTATTTCATATGGGAGTCTTGGAAGCAGCTGAGCCAGGCCAACTTCAACCAAAGAGAAAGAAAGTTGATGAGGTACTGTAAATACTAAACAAACCCTTTGTAGTGAGGGAAGTGGCCAATGTCAAGGTCAAGTAGGTTCTTCAAACTTTATAATATCTCTGAAGTGTGCTTTAAAAAAAATTGATTTTAGGAGGAGGGTGCTTAGAATACCTAAAAGAACAGGTTTTAACAAAAATTTTTTGCTGTCCAGATTGAACCATATGATGTTGGAATCAGTCCTGAGATGGAACAGCAAGTTGCTAATCTACTTCAAAGTCTCGAAGTTCAGCCAGTCCCTCAGGTGAAGTGCTGTTACAGTATACCTAAATTAAAACCCAGAAATTTTACACTTCTTTTCACACATGTACAACTGACAGTGATTTGCCTACACGTGTGATGTGCAACTTTGGAAGCTTTGCCAATTTTACATGTACATATACAGTGTATGTCTATTTTCTAGCAAACCTTGTGTTGAGATTATTTTTGTTAGCATCCACAACACTGTATATACAACATTTGAGATGAAAAAATACCCAAGGAGCCTGGAGAACATTGCCTCCAGCTTGTGATTAACATGCTCTTGCTGACTTTTGCATGCCATAATCTAGTGTGGCTTATAGCAACAGTAAACTTTTTATGAGCTTGGGCATACCATAAGATCTCTAGGCTTTGACACAGGAAATTGTTGTGCTTAGACTCTGGAGTCAACTCTTGTAGAATAATATCTTCAAAATCACAATTTAGACCAGCTATGAGAGTGCTTGATATTCATTCAGAAATGCCAAGCATGTGTTTAGATCAAGATTTAATATATGGTATACCAGTAAAATACTCACTTAACCCGCTGCCTCGCTAAATGGGAGGTGGGTGCCTGGGATATCCAAGGGCTTCCACTGTGGCCAGCCAGCCCCTAGATAGACTACCGCTCCCATGGCTGGCAAATCCCCGCAACCCAGCCATGAGCCCCCATTCCAGGCACCCGTCAACACTGATAGAATCAGTGGAAGGAAAGAAAAGAGGGAGGGGGGGGGGAAGGAACGCAGGCAAACCGTTGCTAACAAGCTAGCAGCGTGAGCTG
>CM042748.1:30329351-30367558 GCA_022496165.2 Catalaphyllia jardinei | reverse complement strand
GCTTAGCTCGTGGCGGTTAACTTTGTTAAATATAATTTAACTAAATTAAACAACCATTATCCTCATCGACAATGGTTCCTTTGCTTGTTGGCTTTTACTGATAGGTAAAACTAGTTAATATATAGGGTAACTGGGAGTGTTTTTCTTGTAAAGAGAGTTCAGTCCATTTGCAATATACAAGTACCAGGCTTTATTGACATACTGGTTTTAAATTTATGTGCGATTGTTGGGTCTAATCGCAAGGGTGCTAGGAGTGTACACTTTCTAAAGGCTTATTTCCTAAAGAGAGTTTGCTCCTGTCACAATAAGATGACCTTGGTAGAGTGGTGTCCAGTTTGTACAAAGTTGTTGAGTTGATTACCAAAGAATGTCAAGGAGTGTGCATTCTCTAGTTCTTCATTGAGAAAGTTCTCTCCACAATATACACACAGTGTAAGGGACAGCCTTGACACATTCAGTTCAAAATGTGCAAGATTGTTGGGTCATTCTTTCCATATATGAGCTTTTCAAGAGGTAAGACTGCATCCTGAAAGTGACAATAGAGTTTCTTTCCTATGATATGGCAATACAACTGGAGGGCAGAAAATGGAAGAATATAAGTAGTGGTTTCAGTTGACAAGAGCGATCAGTGTTTGTTGTTTTAATTTCTGCTTATAGATGAAATCAATAAAGTGTCAAGTATAACGGAGATGGAGAAAAGAGATGTAAAGAAAATTGTGACAAGTAGATTATGTCTTGACTAACATCAAATTCTTAGAAATAATGAGAAGATATGACTGAAAGAGTTAAAGACCCGTTGAAATCATTTAACAAATTTCCTAAAATCTGCTGACATGCTGTGCCATTTTGAAACTCATTTTTAACTCTGTCAAGGCAATCTCCTTTTCTGCTACAGCTGTACTGTCGGTTTTAGAACAGTGTCAGATACAATTGGGACTTAATAGCATTTTTGCTTGCTGTAGGTGCAAGCCAAAATACTGCATGATTTCAACTGTGTTCTCTTATGAACACTAAATTAAGATATGCTAATTTACAAAACCCACTGCATAATGGGTATCTTAGGGCTTCATCTTTGCCATGGTTACAGTAAGAAGCCTTTGGGTGCACATTGTGCAAATGATGCAATATTACTGACAGCTGCATCTGACACTGTTCTTTTCTTGAACAGGGGTGTTATAAAAAATGTCTGCTTCAAGGGTGTAGTCTTGCCTCTTTGATATAGCTTGTGTCTGAGGAGAGTGATCCTGCAAGAGAAGAGCTGTGTACTTTGGTTAGCTAAGGTAAAGTTCTTTATCCCTCTTTGTGTTGAAGCTGTTTAAGGTTTAGTATTAGCCAAGGTAAAGTTATTGATCCATCTTTAAGTTGAATCAGTTTATGCATTAGTGAAGAAAGAGACTCTCAAAGGTTTAATTTGAAAGTGAGAAAAATAGTTATAAGTTACAGGATGTGCTAGGCAGCGTATTAATTTGTTGTTATACTGATTATCATTTGAGTAAGGTGTGACGAAACTTTGGTGGCCAGGTTTTAACATTCAACTTGTGTTGTTGTCACAGGCAACTGGTTCCGTTTCCAGTGGCAACTTGTCAGCTTTTGGCATCACTGGCAGCAAAGTGTGCAAAATTGCAGGTGACAGTATTGTTACCATTGGAAAGGAGGAAAGTTGCCCATAACTACACCATTTGTCACCAAAGCTCCATTGTGCCTTGCTTAATCGATAATTGTCAGTAGTAAATGGTCGTCAGAGTAGAAGTCAAGAATCAAGTATGAAACACTTCATTCAAATCTGGTTACAGTGAAGGTTTTCTTTACCAGTAGATTTTGCACATAACACATGGTTCTTTTAGCCCTACACATTGAAGTTAATACATATAAGTTAACTAAATTAATGCAAGAAGCACAATTTGAGGCTGCTAAGGGGAGATGATCAATGAGGTAAGGTTTTCAAAGGTAAGGTGTAACTAAGTAGGTAAGTATGTAGCAGTAAGTGAAGTGTAAATTACTGCATATGCAAAATAGTGAAGAAGAGACCTTTAGCCAAACATAATTTTAGAGCATTTTATCCAAAACCTGGCCAAACCTAGATAAGGTAAATGATATAACCTGGATCAAAACAATCTATCACCTGTAAAGCACTGATCTTCAGATTTCTAATGATTTCTAATACCAGTTAAGAGCTTGATCAAATCCTTTGACAGCGCTTCCAGAAATAGTTATAAAGGGTACTTATCAGTTGCCATGTCTTAAAGGCACGTGGCTCTGGAACTGTTACCCTTTTTGGGAACTTAGTCATGGTGTAGCAAGATCTGAATAAATTTACACATCGAATATCAAAAGATTCAATGTTTTTCTGTATGGTTTGGGACTAAACCATTAATTGCAAATTTCCTTGCCTTGCTTTAGCCTGAAGACCCAACCCAAGCTGTATCCCTTGTCCTTCCCCCTGGAATTGTCAAATTTCAAGATACACAGCATGAAGTAGGCTCTGGTATAGTGGAGTGGACTGCACCAAATATGAACTGGAATCCATGGATAAACCAGCCAATGATTATTGAGGGAGCTGAGGAGTATCAAGTGAGTGTCACTTTAAGTCAAGCCAACATTAAATGAAGTTCACACATATTGTTTCTGCATGTCCGTACTGTTGAGCCACATACCCCTTGTAACAATGTTGTGCCACATCATGCTTTGAGCACTTGCTAAGGAAGAAAGTAAAGGGTTGGTACAGGTTGTGTTAACTTTACCTACAGTTTGCCCTCTTAATTGGTAAATTACTCTGCCATTTTTTATTGATCACTTCCATTACTGACTCTCTCCATAATTTTAACAAAAACAAAAAATCTGAACAAGAGTATGAAAATCTGAACATGATAAAAATGTGAACAAATGTTCTCTCATACAGTTGAATTTGTCTACTAATTCATGTGTACATGACTTTCCGTAGTGGTAAGTGGAAGAATGATATACATAAGGTTGAAAATATTGCTAAGTAGTAAACATATCCAATGTTATTTAGTGACCTTTATTCAACTCAGCTTGGCCTGAAATATTGCAGTGAGTGACATTTATTAGAACAGAGGTGCTCACTGAAATTACCAGTAGTGGGCATTCATTACCAAAACACCTTCAAATAAGGATTTTTTCCATGGGAGGGGAAGGGAGGGGAGGGGAAGCAGGGTACCGCACCAGCTCATTGTGGTGTCTTGATTGATTTTACAAGGTATTTATTTGTGTGATGTAGGAACCTATTCCAACAAGTCAGGATTACTTGAATGAGTACAGAGAGAAGCATCAGAATGTGGATATGTATAAGCGTATGTTGGAGCAGCGAAGTCAGCTGCCAGTGTTTCAGTACAAGTCAGCACTGATTGAGGCTATTAAGAGGAACAGAGTGGTGGTTGTGAAGGGTGCGACTGGCTGTGGAAAAACAACTCAGGTATCAAAGGGTTATTACCAGGCTTGATTTCTGCCATTCTTTTGAGTCCAGTTTATGGTCCTCCAAAGGAAGAGACTCTGGGGTAGTAGTGTGGGCTTCCTGAACAGCAGCTGATAATTAATTATCCCATTACCAGGGCTGCATTTCAATGATGCTCTAGTAAGACAACGGCTTTTAGATTAGGGTGAGTGATTGATGCATTAGCTATTCCAGAAAGCACACAATAGCATTTGTGTTTTCACTGGGTACCTCTATTAGACTTCTAGAATTATAAAGATGAAGAATTTCTTAGGAACATCAAGAAGTCAGTGCTAAGAGTTTGTTTTCACACATCATTTTTATCTAAACAAAACTGAAAGGCAGATGACCAGGTTAAAGCAAATATTACAAGTTCTTAGAAAATCTTGAATACTTGACAGAAAAAAAAGATTCATTTAGGAGACAATGTTTTATAGTGCTGTTCGTCTCTTTTGGTCTGAGGTGATGACACGCCATAGAAAATCCCTCCATAGCTTACAAACACCAGGTTTTCTAGCCTAATGAAATAATTTAAGTTTACACCACATTTGGATCATGCCATTTCAGGTTCCCCAGTATATTTTAGATGATTACCTTGAGACAGGCTATGGTGCTGAATGCTGCATTGCAGTCACCCAGGTCAGTGATGACTTAAACTAACTTTGCTACCCAATAGTCTTCATACAGATTATCAGATGCTAGGGTTCTGTTCCGAGACCATATACTTCTACTGACGACCTGAAGTTAGAACTGCACTAATGAACACATGATATACGAGCTGTCTGTGCTGAAGAAGTCAAGTATACAATTATTTAACAAATGTGCAGTCTGTTGCTTAATGTTTCTGGTGGTTTTTGAGCAGTGTTGGAATAAGCCATTACTGTGGATCCCCAAAACTCCTTGAACCATCCTTGTAATTCCATTCAACATGAAAACAAGTTGGTTTTGTGAATTTGTCAAACAGCCCAGGCGTATCAGTGCTGTGAGTGTAGCAGAAAGAGTGGCAGCTGAAAGAGCTGAGATACTAGGCACCAGTGTGGGTTACTCAGTCAGGTTTGACACTGTTTTACCAAGAAGCCATGCCTCCATGTTGTTCTGCACAGTGGGTAAGCTTCTATAATTATTCTTTCTTTCATCTTTTAAACCTACAGTGCAGAAATATGTTTTTTTAAGAAGTTCAGTTCTGGTGCCAGTTTGAAGAACACTGCTGCAATATTTCCAGAGATATTCTTGATTCAGTGTTTTACTGTTTTGTAAATTGGAACTACTTATGACATCATCTTTTTTTTCATTTGCATAATACAGAAACATAAATATCTCTAAAATGAAAAAAGATATTCCAAAAAGGAAAACACTTTTCTTCTTTACTATGAAAAGCCTTTCAAATAAATGGTAATTATTTTTTTACTTCATAGGCACTTTAAGTTCTTTGACTTGAATTTATTTAATGATAGAAATATTAAATATTTCTATCATTAAATAAATTCAAGTCCAAGAACTTAAAGTGCCTATAAAGTAAAAAATTAATTGACATAAATTTTATGCCAGGCTGTACTGTATTAATGTGCACTTTTATTAGTGAGTTATTGAATTTAGGGAGACACATCTAGGAAGCCTTTTTTCTTCATACTAGACATAACAACATTGCATATGTTCAATTACAGTAATTGCCTGTATTATTGTCCTGCAGGAGTTCTTCTCAGGAAACTTGAAAATGGTCTTCATGGCATTTCCCATGTTGTTGTGGATGAGATTCATGAGCGTGATATAAATGTAAGTTTTGGAAAATGGCACAATATCTTCGAACTCATCAACAGTCGATGTAGCGTAAAATATATACTGGCAGCACATACATGTAGAATTAACGTCCAAACACCCAAAATTCAGTGAAAACACCTTAAGAACCGAGCTTCATACTTCACTTGCAGTGCAGCTTTCATTACTCATGTAACTGTTGAGTGTACAGTATTGTATCAGACTTTAGAAAACAGTCCTAAAAAAGCACGCACGCTGATTGGTTAAAAAGCCTGTTTGTATAACTCGATGGAGACACAGAACTAAGCTCGCGCTGTTGACGTAGTGATGGCGCGAGCAAAGAGAATTTACATTTTGATAATCAAAATTTACAAGTTGATTTCCTTTTTCTCGTCGCGGTGTTTTCTAAAAGAAATAGAAAACATGTACTCCGCGTTTGTATCGAGTTATACAAACACTCGTGAAAGTTTGGGAGAACTCGACAAAGCTGTGGAAACACTCGCCTGCGGCTCGTGTTCCCACAGCATTTCTCATTCTCCCAAACTTGCACTCGTGTTTGTATAACTCGATACAAACACGGTACATGTTTTCTATTTCTTAAACACTGTTGGGGTCAGCACAACTAGTGTCTGTGAAGGCAGGTCAGAGGTTGATTTTACATGATTTATTCTACATACTAAAAGATCACCTTCTTTCCTGCAGACTGATTTTGTCCTGGTCATCTTACGTGACATGATTCAAGCTTACCCAAACTTGCGAGTTGTTCTTATGTCAGCCACCATTGACACGCAGATGTTTACAGAATACTTTGGTAACTGCCCTATTGTGGAAATAGAAGGAAGATCATTTCCTGTTCAAGGTATTATAGATCTTCCATTTTGTCATAGTTTTTTTTTTTCTCAGTAGAAATGTGAACAAGCTGTTGTCGGTTGTTTTTAACGCCCAACTGATAATAAAACAGATTTATGTAGTTTTAACTCTGATGTTATATCACATTACGGAGACGAGTTAAGTGTTGAAAATTTTAAGGTAGCTGTACTATAGAGCTGTGTTTCGATTAAGTGATTTAATAGCAGAGATTTTTTTTTGTCTTCCACTTCTGTAGAATACTACTTAGAAGATGTGATCCAGATGTTGAATTTTGTTCCGCCTCTTCCTGAGAAAAAGAAAAAGAAAGAGGACATTGATGATGAGGAGGAGGTGAGATAAATAAGCTGAAAACCAACAACGTAGTTTGATTGGTTTCCTTAAGCTTTTCACTTAACGTTTTACCAGTCTGAAGACGTTTATGAAAGGGAGTGTACACTGGATTTGAGTGCACATGATCGCTCTTGGTTTGTTTCCAAGGGAATTTCTTTATAGAATGAAGTACACAATGCGTGGGTTCTCCTTGTTCTATTTGCATGTTTAATTTTATCATAAGTCAAGTTGACTCAAATCTGCAAGAAGTTTTTGAAGTAACGGGTTGTGCTACTCGTGTCAAGCCATGGCGACTCCATGACATTTCCATCCCCCATTCTTTCATGGCGTATGACAATTCACTGTTAGACTGTAGTGCTCAGTAATTGTAGTCAGACTTCCTGTAGGGTCTGTGAACTTCTGGTAAGGATAGCTTCATATGAATTTCACGACATTATTTTTTTTCTAAGATGACTCGTCCATACGTATAGAGACGACTCGACTCACGTACACTGGCGTGTATTGGATATGGGTGGGGTCATTCCAGGAGGCCAATACTTTCCTTGATTTCTGTTCTTTCTCTATAAATACTTTCAATATTAATTTTAAGGTCGTTTTTGTCATACACAAACCAATACAGCATTGTTTTCTTGTTTTTTTTTGTTCGTAGGAGAACTGTAATTTAACATGCAGTGATGATTACTCGTTCCAAACAAAGAATGCTTTGGCACAACTGAGTGAGAAGGAAATGTCTTTTGAGCTTGTGGAGGTAGCTGTGTTTATACAATCAATTGATATTATAGTTCTAAGTGCTTAGAATGCGATTTTAATTTTTTGCCTGGTAGATTTATAATAGAAGAGTACGAATACATTCAGAGTCTTGTTGTTAGACGTTGCTCCACAAATCTCCTTTGGTTGCCATCTGGATTTTGCCAGATTCTTTGGGGAAATACATCATGCTTAATTAATAGGTTTTTGTCGTTTTTCCCGCATCAAAGGAAACAGAAGGTGTTTCCATGCAGGCTAATAGCTTTAGAAACGTACTGGTCAAGAAAAGTGCTGATACCAGAGATAAAATAATAAAACAGTTTGTGGTGAAACTTCACATTAAGGCTTGTCAGTTTTATTTCACCTGAGAACATTAATGATGGCATTTCTGTGGTCTGTGAGAATACAGACAAAGGTGTGAAGATGGCAGAGGCAACTGCCGAAACATGCCTGTAAAACTCAGGAGTGTCGTGTTTTTCTTAAAATTAATTTCATCACTGTTTTTAATCAGACCATTTACAAAGGAAATACTTGGTGGATTTTGTTGGTTATACTGTTCATAATGGGAGAATCGGATAAAGTGGATGTGAAGTAAATTATGTTGAGATACTGTTATTCACCATGTAGGCTCTACTAAACTACATGTCTGGCCTTAACATCCCTGGAGCTGTGCTCATTTTTCTTCCTGGATGGAATTTAATATTTGCTCTGCACAAACACCTGAAGATGCATCCACAATTTGGTAAGACCAAGAGTGATCTAAGCCTTAGTTCTCCTCACAGTATTAATATAGATTGTCATATAGTCAGGTGTTGAGAAAAAAGAAAATTATCAACTGGTCAAATCTTATTTAAAAAAAAGCTTTTAATACAGTCGTTAAAGTTTTAAAAAAATATAGGTCGTTTTTCCTCAAAATAAAAGCCGAGTTTTCCACAAAATAAGTTTTGCTATATTAGAGAGTCTTTGAAAGGCTTTCTTCTACAGGTATAAAGCATTTTCGGATTTGATTTTCATGTCATCCAAAGCTACAAAAATTTTGTCTATGCAGACATGGTTGATCACCACAGTTATCCACACAACTTATGCAGTCGAGAACTTAAAGCCTGGAAAAAAATTCAGGCCTGAACGGGATTGAAATCCATGACCTCTCCGATTTTATTGCAGTGCTCTACCAACTGAGCTATCGAGCCAACTGGGGGGTGGTTACATAGTGAATAGTGGTAATATACCCGTGGATGGTGAAGAGAAAAACGTTTAATATTACCTGACACATTTTGCACATTCTACTATAGCTGACAGAATACCAGTTTAGGGAAAGGTGGACTTACATTCGTCCACGATGGGTGTTAGAAGCCTTGTTTTCCTTCTGATGTTGTCATTTCTCTGTCCTTTCAGGTATCAGTAGTAAGTATCGTCTACTTCCTCTGCATTCCCAAATCCCAAGAGAGGATCAACGGAGAGTGTTTGAGCCTGTACCAGAAGGAGTTACAAAGGTAATTTCCAGACTCAATCATGGAAGCTGATCTGATTTTCAAACTGGGTTATGACACTAATGGAAGGCGTAGTGACGTAATGGTTCGCGTGGTGCACTTCGGATCTGGCGAGTCATTAGAGCGCTCGCGGGGGGCCATTGTGTTGTGTTCTGGAGTGAGAAACTAGACTCTCGCAGTGCCTCTGGTGGAAGTTAGCCTGCTTTGGACCAGCCTCCCATTCAGTAGCAATATTCCTGATAGCTGCATGCATGCAGTTGAAGCTGGGATAAGCTCTGGCAGTGTGGGACAGTCAAAGGCCCAGTATTGGCCATAATGCTTCGCGTTCCTCTGTTGTAATTGTTTTGCTTTTCACGGGAGCGATGTTTATTGTTTACGAGTTCTATTCTGGCGGCAAACAAAAGCCTCAGAATTTCCAACATCACAAAAATTTCCGCCAAGAGATTGCAGCGTGCAATGCTTAATGGGTAATACTGAGTCTTTGAGTCTAGCGTTAGCTAAGTAGTGAAGTTTGTTTTGGTGTCTTGCAGATCATCCTTTCTACCAATATTGCTGAGACAAGCATCACCATTGATGATGTTGTGTTTGTCATTGATTCCTGCAAGTAAGTATCTAGCTTAGCATGGTTAGCTAATTAAACTAACCTAAATGTCCATTAAAAACAGCAAGCAACGTCTATTCACACAGAAATTCAAACTATTTTTCAACATGTTTTAAGTTCCAAAGTCGAGAGATTAAGTTCCAGTCCATGACAAATTTCGGTCTCTGAGGCAAGGTCCTCGGTTTTCGTCTTGAAGATGCTAAGCAAATGTTTGTACCATAATGAAGTGACAACCTATGGAGCACTCTCAAGTGCTCGTGCTTTTGTTTGATGGGATGATAAAACTTGGCAACTTTACGAACGCCTCGACAAATATGTGCCTCAACCGGTGCTTTTCTGCCCGAGTTTGTGGTGTAAATGAGCTATCCCACTAGAAAGTGTAATAAAAATGGCATCTAACTACCATCATTTTCCTTCTGGAGAGCATTGTGTGAATCTGATATATTGTCTTTCATCTGTCGCCTTTCTTCCGTCGCCCATCATTCATCATCTTTCAACTTAACTAAGGCCCTTTTACTTCCTGTTATAATTTCACTGACAGTGTGACACTGATGGTTGTTTTTTTCCTTGTTTGCGTTGTCAGAGCTAAAGTGAAGTTATTCACATCACACAACAACATGACAAATTACGCCACTGTCTGGGCGTCCAGAACTAATATGGAACAGAGGCGTGGTCGCGCCGGCAGAGTAAGGCCTGGGTTTGCTTTCCACCTGTGCAGTAGAACACGTGCTTCAAGGTTAGTTGGCCTGGACCAGGGGAAAAGGACGTCAAGACTGACTACTTTATTGATTAATTCCCGCCTTCTCTGCGCTTCGTTGTGACAAATTTAACGTGACTACATGTACCTCAGCAAAAATATTGAGGAATATTCCGTATAAAAGTTTAGAAACAAAACAGTGATAAATATCCGTTGTTGTTGTCTTTTTCTTAAGAACAAATCACCGCCACCTAGGGGGTCAAAAGACTTGTGCTTTTGCAATCCGCTTAAGTCTTCTATTTTATATCTGTTCGCCCATTATTAATATTTTTTCAAGTAGTTTGGTTTTCTGCCAACCTTTTCAAAGTACTTTTTTGAAGGTTTCTGACGGCTATTTGAAGGTAATGAAATCAGGATGGCTCTAAGAAACACTTGGAAAGACAACCGGAAACACTTTTGTAATCAGTTTTGATTTGCCACAGGCTTGCTGAACACGCCACACCGGAGATCCTCCGCACACCTCTTCATGAATTAGCTTTGACTATCAAGCTTCTCAAACTTGGAGACATTGGAGAGTTCTTGAACAAAGCCATTGAACCTCCTCCTCTGGATGCTGTAGCAGAATCAGTGGCGCTGTTGAAAGGTAAGGAGGAGGAACGTTTCCTGTTGGTAATAAACACTTTGCGATATGCGAAGTAAAAACTTCAGTCTTATTGTCCGACAATATCAACATCCGAGATTTATCAACATCTCGTTAACTACAAGTTGTTGTTAATAAATTAGCTACGCTGAACATTACAGAAGCTACGGCTTGAATGACGCTTGTTGTCAAGAATTAACATTGTTTTTCGTAGTCCGTCTCACTCTTCAGACCTTCTCAATAACCTTTTTTGTTCCGTTGAAGTTTACTATGATCTATTTGGAGTTTTTGTTTCTTAGTAAATTCTTGTTTTTGAGGTTTCTTTTAATAAGAACTCAAGACAGTTTTTCAAGTCGTAAAAATTGACTCAAAATTTTTTGCTTTCCTTGGTCCGTAGATATGGAGGCTTTGGATAGAAACTTGAACCTAACACCCCTTGGCTACCTACTGGCCAAGTTGCCTATTGAACCGCGACTTGGCAAGATGATCATTCTGGGATGTATATTTTAGTGAGTATTTATTGGAATGAAGTTTCCGACTGCTGGCGCTTAAATGTTTATGTTTATTTGTATAAGAACCTTGTAAAACAATTTCCCCAAAGAGTGGCTTTTATTAGCCATGAGCTCAAGTGCAAAACCGTTTTGGTTTTGAAAGTGTTTGTATGGACTTTCGTGCCAGTGCTTGTGATTAACTCGCTAATAAATATCAGGCTTTACCTGTGCCTTGATATATTTTTCATTATTCACCCCTCAGTTGTGGCGACGCCATGTGTACTATAGCTGCAAGCACCAGTTTCCCTGAACCGTTCGAAACACCATCTGACCGCAAGAGACTGGGCTGGGTACACAAGCAGTTTGCTGGCTCGCGTCACAGTGACCATATTGCGTTACTCAGTGCGTACCAAGCTTGGGAAGATGCCAGGTAAGAACTTGTGTTCAAAGACATTTGCCAATAAGCTCATGTTTTTCAGTTGAACAAACGTTCAATAAATTTGCCATTTCTGCACATCCCCGCGAAGAAGATGGACACTGCGCCTTCTAAAGTGGAAGTGCCTCATTGCACGCCTCCCCGGCCAAACCTTTGGAATCTTATTTGCCGTGAGTTAGGCGCATTATGTAGCTTTGTTTTCTTTTTGCAGGTCGGTTGAAGACGAATCTGCAGAATATCACTTTTGTGAGAGTCACCAGTTAAACATGTCAACTCTGCGCATGACATCAGAGGCCAAGGTAAGAGTACTTCACTCATACCATTCGTGTACAGGCTGCCATTAATCCCAGCTAAAACGCTCGTACATTCGTTCAAATTCCTATGACGCTTGTAAATGGTCCTGCCCACTGACTTTACCAAATGAATGGATTTTTTTCAACAGCTTCAGCTTAAAGATCTTCTCTGCAATGCTGGGTTCCCAGATGGTAAGCGTAAAAAGGGCAAATTTTGTGCTTTTTGTTAGGTCACTGACCACACCGATAGCTACCGTTGAGGGTTTGCTGTTTATTTATGTCGCATCTGATTGGTTTTTGCTCCAAACAATAACATTCTACGAAAAATTCTAGTATTCAAAGTTTTTCTGGTACTTATTGCACTCGCAATTAATTAATTATACGAAAATGACAGTTGAAAGCTCATGTTGACTTTCTTTCGTCGTGGAGATGGTTTTAATACCAACGTGTGTTTTGTATTCTTGACAGAATGCATGCATCCCCAGCCATTCAACTACAGTGGTCCTGACTCCAAACTGGATATGGTATGAAGTTACGCTCCCTCACCTAAAACTACCTCTGATTAGTTCATGAAGTAGCATACCCATTTAACGACCACTATGAGTAATGTGCTAGACGAATTTAAAATAACCCAGTCGCAAATAACATTTGACGAGGCGTTTCGGGTGCGTTTACGAAGACAAGACCCCTGGCGAAATGTGTATGTCTTTGCGATCGTCACGGGAAACTTATGTGACGCTCATGGGAGACTTTGCGTGACGTATCGAATAATACAGACATCTTTTATTGACTTTCCCGAAAGGGGCTTTCCAGGACCATACCTTCCTATTTTAAAATGAACACCAGTGAAGCGCAGGAAACGAACTTTTTGCTAAGTCATAACCTGATTGTTTCTTTGTAGGTTGTAGCTCTGCTCTGTCTGGGTATGTACCCCAATGTTTGTGTTCACCGAGAGAAACGGAAGGTGCTGACAACAGAAGGCAAGGCTGCGCTGATCCACAAGTCTTCCGTGAACTGTTCTAACAGGGAACAAACCTTTCCTTCGCCTTTTTTCGTGTTTGGAGAAAAGGTAAGCGTTTCAGTGCACTTTGCGGGTCACTCAAGTTTTTTTCCGTCGTTTCTTCACACTTACTGCATCTTTTTTGATCCATGTTGTTTTCTTGAGTCAGATTCGTACCCGTGCTGTCTCGTGTAAACAGATGACCATGGTCAACCCTCTCCAGCTGCTCATGTTTAGTCAGAGTAAAGTGGAATCTGAAGATGGAGTCGTCAGAATGGATGACTGGTAAGCAAACTCTTTCGCTTATGTGCGTGAAAGGAACACTATCGTTGTTAGCGTGAACCTTGGTGAAACAGCTATCTTGGGGGCTGATTTAACTGGTCGTTTTGGTGTGGTGAACGGTGTGCAGTGGGGACAAAAAAGTCCCGGCCGTGGTAGCTATAAGAGAGGAGGCCCTTATTAGAGGTTGGACTGTATGACTAAGGATGAAGAAAATGGAAATGAATTGAAGTAAGGAAAGTGAAGTGATAGTAGCTTCGCTCGAATTCCTCGAAAATGTGGCTGGCTAACTGTTGACTAGCGATACTGAGATATTTTTAACGTTAAGTGCCTTCTCTCTGGGATTGTCTGTAACTTTCGTTTTTGTTTCCTTGATTTTTTTCTCTCAGGTTGCGGTTTCGTTTTCCTCATCATCAAGCCGCCATGATAGTGGCTCTGCGCCAGGCGCTAGACTACCTGCTTGTTCGTGCTGCGACCACTCCATCCACGATAGCCGAACCTACTCACACAGATGAAAGAATATTGAATGTTATCAAATCACTCTCACGAGCTAATGCCGGAACGTTTGGTGTCAGCCGAGGCAGTGGGAACCAATTTCAACCACGGGGACGACCTCTCCCAGGGTAAGTGCAACTCTTGGCCTCGCTTGTACTCTGTACCACTTATGTAAGGGACGCTACCAAGACATAAAAGTGATCAAATGTTTTTTTGTACGTTGGACGCGTATATTGGTAGTTCACGCCAAGTGATTACGAATTTATTACCTCTTTTTAAGTCTGCGTTCGAGCCAAGTGGCCATTAGGCCGGTGCTTATTGTCTGTTTCGTTAGCATGAAGCGACGAGGAGTATTTCTTCCCCTGGATATAAGTATTTCTTTGCTAAACTTGAAAATACCACCGGGCAAGAATCGTTGACAGATTGAATGACAAATTAACTTTCGTTGGTAATTTGTTGTCTTGCGCTCGATTCATCGCCATCTGTTCTTCGGTATTGTTTTGTCTTATTGTACAGGGGAATTTCGATTTCATGAACCCTCGCTTTTTTCGAACCTTCGGAGAACTCGAAACAAAAATTGTTTCCTTTCCTTCAGTCGAACATTGTACTTTTACCTCCGATTTCTCGCGGTATCCGATTTTGTAAAGCAAATTTAATTTCCCTAGGAAAGTCGAAAAACCGGGATCCCCTGTACATTGTTCCTTGGGCTGTGTGGCCCCCAGAGTCAAAAATGTGCTGCCACCGTTGAACCTTCTACTTGTACGTCATATAACTCACTCTATTGTGTCTTTGATAGGCTGATGCACAGAGGAGGGCGTGGTGGGCCCCCTCCCAGACGTGGTTACCAAGGCCCCAGGCATTACCGTGGAAACAATCGAGGAGGCGGATTCCGTGGCGGTGGATTCCGAGGGGGACCCCCACGGGGAGGATTTCGTGGGTTTCGTGGTGGACAGTATTAGAGACCCAAGATACCCGAATTGCTGGATAATGAGCTTACCCGCGCTCCTCAAGCTGGTGGCTTACTATTTAACTCTTAGTTAGGCAGATTGAAAGGACGGGTTTACATTTCTCGCAGCCCTGAGGAATTCAGTAGTTAACTTCTTATTGTTTTTTCGGTCGCGCGTTGTTGAGCCGTTCGGCTTAAGGTGGCTGAAAACAGTTTTCAGTATTTTCCAAGACTTAGAGTTTGATGGGTCATTATAACCACTCTATACTGTTTGATGTCAAAATCATGGTATCAACAAACTGCCCAATCATCGGTGAACACCTTGCTGTTAATTTTGTGGCGCAAGAGGTTACCATAGCAACAATATGACCTGCTAAAACACCTTTAATTTAGCTTTAAGCGCTTATGACCCCCATGTTTTATTATCGAATTGTAATTAGCATAAGATGGAACTTTTTGCAAAGTTTTAAAAAATTCCGCAAAGGAGGTTCAGAGCCAATTTTAAAGCTAAACTAAAGGTTTTTTAGCAGGTCATAAAATTAACAGCAGTTTGTTGATACCATGATTTTGGCATCAACTGATAAAGAGTGGTTATAATGGTCCATCAAACTTTAAGTCTTGGAAAGTAGTGGAAACTGTTTCCAACCACCTTGAAGGACCCTAGTCAGCCTCCGCCATTTTCGATGGAATCGAAATTATTGATATAGCATGGTGAAGTGAATTCTTATTGTTTTACCGTAAGCTGTGTTCCTGAAGGTATGTTTAATTTTCTTGAGTGATTTTTTTTTTCGTTTAGACAGGCTTCTAATAAAACATAATAGCCAATTTCTCGCATGTAAACAAAAACTAAGGTGTGGCTGACTAGGGCCCTTTAAAACGTCCCTATATGAGCTATTCTGCTATTACATTTCCCAATCACGTCAAATTTGAGAGGCCTCCATTATTTTACGCCACCTTCCCTTTACACACGACTTTAAGTTAGCAGGAATCGTTCAAATAGTAGCAAAAATGTTTATTAACTTCTCTGCAGAGTTTGTAGAGGACACATATTTAGGTTCAACTGAATATTTACAATGCACCTATCAAGAAATACTTTTCACCTGAAACTTTCCAAGAGAACTATCAGACGCTCCCACAAAAATACCTCTTGTGCAGGTCGTCCTCGGAAATATAATCACAGACTTCGTCATGGCAAATAGGCAATTTTTATGTCATTTTACTTCAACTACCAGAAGCCTTCATATGTTCGTCTTCTTTTTAGGGCTATTATTTCCAAAAGCCATTGCGGTTTCAAAAATAAACATTGCAGGAAAATGAAAACTGATAACTCTGGAGGTTGCAGCCAACTGACACCATGTTATTCCCTCAGTTTCGCTCGCTGGTCACAGTACTAAGTTCGCACTTCACATTCGCGCGAAGCTGAAATATCCGTTCGTAGTTACGTAACAAGCACCTCAGCCACTTATAACAATGGCTTTCTAACTCAATTTATCCATTTAACGTTATTCAATTTATACACTTCGTCGAATGTCTGAGCACAATTTAATTCTGGTAACAAGGTAACTTCGAGGCGTAATATTCACTAAATACAGCTGTATCACATGTGTCCTCGGTGCGGTCCTTGTGCTTATCAGTTCATCTATAAAACGTGTAACAACAACCTTGCTCGAATTAATGTGCTGTCCAACTTGAATATAATCGAGGCAAATATAATTGTAACGTATTTCTTACTGTATTTGTAAATTAGAGTACGTGTAACGTCAGAAAATGTTGCCGTCTTTCAACAGTTGTCCGCGGTAACTTTCAGACCAAGGTTAAGACGATTGCGGTTCTTCAATGAGTAAATTAAGGTTTCAACGAAATTACAGAATGAAGAGTGGTGGTTCCTTTTAACGATTTCCACGAAGTGGCAGGATCGATTACGGAAAAAAGGATTTTGCAAATCAAGTGTAACTCGGTACTGATATTAAGTCAAGTCTCTAGACGAATTTTGTACACAAAACTCTACTTGATGGCGAAGCTTTAGAGACGTACTTGTAAATCCTGAAAAGACGTAGCTCTTCCATCTCTTGCTTATTTTCGTCCTCCCGGGGTATAACTTTACCGTTACATGTCAGTGTCTTCTAACGAGAGACTGATCACACAACACGCTCTTTTGCGGAAGTTAAGACGCGAGTGGGCGTATATTTTACGAATATTATTACTTTTGAAAGTCATCTGAAAAGTACCTACTGTAGGCTGCCGCCTGTGAACAGTAATGAATTTTATCCCTTTCCCCTTGGAGTAAAACGACGAAGGCGCGTTGCTTCGGGATGAACCGGATCAGGATCAATGCCTGCTACCCTCTTATCACGGTGCTTTAAAGGAGGTCACTCCAAAAACGTATATTTTTTTTGTTAACGCTAATGACAACCTTGCACTAAGTTTAGCCACACACCGAAGATTCAGCCCCTAAAGTGCACATTTCCTTACGAAATTCGTCTCCAAGAAACCCAAAATTCTAACACCGTTGGCGTCATTTTGAACAGTACTCAGCAGCCAGGTGGCTTTTACGTGACGTCATTCCGTCCGAGACCTTCGAAATGGCTTCTTACTTCTAACCACCACCCTGGGCTATGGCTGCTCTTGAGCCATATTATTTTAAGCCAAACTCCGAAATGATATCACTGACAATAGTGAAGTGGATAATCGCTTGGAAAAAAATACATTTTGCGGACCTTGTGAAGCATGCAAAGTTTTCCTCCTTCCCGCCAATTTAGAGTCGGACGGAATGACGTCATATAAACACGGCCTGGCTGCCAAGACAGCTTTAAAATGGCGGCCTCCGTAGTCACTTTTTCCGAGACGAATTTCTTCAGGATAGCGGACACTTTTTGAAGTGACCTTCTCCTTAAGAGGAACCAATCGATCCGCAATTCCTTCGAACACTAATGCAGTGTAAGTTTACTTCAACTGAAGAGCCCGCGAAAATGTTACCATTCAAATCAAAGCTGATATTCAGTACTTTTTCCTGGTAGCGATCATTTTTTAAATTATTTTTAGAAAATTCTTTGACTTTGTAACTTCCACAGACCCACTGGAGGTTTCACGCTGTTCACTACCGACGACATACGAATGTTCAGAATTGGAGTGCGTAAACAGTCAGCAGCATAGACTGTAAAGATATCTTCAAGTTTAGAAGCGCAAGTGTGGCTTGTTCTTGGTCATAAATCTGTCAAGAAAAATGTACATCAAATTTTTAGCATGCACCACACAGAGGACATGTTGGTGATTTTAAAGAAAATGTAACTGAAGGGAACTCAAAATCAAATCAATACTTCATTTATCCACGGTAAAGATTAAAGCTATAAGCTTTGTATGGTGCCGTGAACTAAAAAAAATTTTAAAAAATACAAATGTTGTAACCTCAAATTTTGGGAAGGGAAATAACACATCGCAAATGGATCACAGGATCCTCGACAGCCATTAGCTTGGGCCACAAGAATGAGCCAACACTGTAACAAAATCTAGAATGAACTTACTTGTCAAGAATTTCCCAGAATCTGATGATGGAAGCTTTATCCAGATGTCTTTTATTTCGACTAATCTATAAGTAAAAGGAAACACAGAACATTTGAATAGCCCCATCCTTCACAAAAGTGCTAACGACAGTGAAAGGTGTACTGCAGCAGTTAGTAGCATGGCTTACAGTTAAAACTTGAACGTCCCACTTCTGAACGTTGGGGTCTGTCTTCATCTCGTCGTACTTCAGATAAAAACCCTTGGCTGCAAAACGACAAATACAAACCATAAACTTAGCATAACGATAATGACAATGTTCTGACATATTTGGACCCGTAATTCCTCACATATAATTTTCTACAGTTAGAAAAAATAATACTTGTGAATTCGTCTCGATTTTTCATAATCTTTCCCATTCTTGATCCTGTTGAATTTGGAATTTTACGTATACTACGTCAGTTCGACTTGCCAGCAGACTACTTCCTAGTTCGACGCGATGTCCACCTGCCAAAAACGGACTAAGATAAAGTATTTCAGTTTACATTTTGAGGTCTGTTTCCGTTGACGTGGAGACACTAAGCTAATTTTTAAGCTGTAAAACCCACAAGCCAAGACAAAAGACAACACAAAAAGGTTGTTTAAGGACGTTCGCGCGAAAAATTTTCCAGTCGATAGAATTTTTTTACATTTTTACTGCAGGCAGATAATGATTACTTGTGCCAGCAATGCAAAAACAATTGGGGTTCACCGTCTTCGTTTCAGAGATAAAGCGTGTGGTAAACTATACAGATTTCGAAAATTGTCCCATATAATTGAGCATGGTCTACAGGGGTTTATAGTTGAAAAAAAAAAAGGGGTGGGTCAACGGAGGCAGACGATGTTAGTCATATTTTGTAGAAGTGGGTCTGTTGCATAACAAAAATTAACCCCTTAAGAAGCATTTGAAACCGCCGCACAGATGCACGAAGAGCTCTAAGAACGGAATTCGATGGTGCATTTTGCCAAAAATTCAAACTTCTAGTCGATAGATTTTCTTCATTTTTCCCCTAAACGTAGAAAATCAGTAGAGAAAAATTGGGGTCACCCAACGTCCAAGATCGTTAAATCCAGGCAAAGCTCTGGCAATGGCCATCTGCCTTATCATTTGTTTATTGTTTGACTTAGCGCGCGCGCTCACGAATAACATGGCAAGTGAATTTGCGTGCGCAGTAAAGATGCGCAGAAACAATTAGCGCGAACCTCCTTCAGTGTGTGGTAAAGGTATTTTTACTCCCTCCTGGATGGAATGCTAGTCCATCGCAGGGTTAACCCCAGTATTAAATTCAATGTTACTCATTTATACACCTGGGTGGAGAGAGGCACTGTGAGAGTAAAGTGTATTGTGCCCAAGAACACAACACAATGTCCCTGGCCAGGGCTCGAACCCAGACCGCTCAATACGGAGACGAGGGCGCTAACCATGAGGCCGACACGCCTCCCTGTTCAAGTTAAACTTACTTTTGATGAAAATGTCCACAGGAGAGCTGTAGGGCCAACCTTTGAACTGCCAAGCAGGACCTTGAACAAACACTGCTACCACACGATTCCTGCCAAGTGGAAGTTGTTAATGACTAAAAGTGAATAGCACTCGGCGTGTACATTTCGAGTAAATTTCCCATTTCCACAACGTATAGAGAACGTTACGCATCATCCACACTAAGCCAGAGGGATTTGAAAGTACAGCTTTATTTCTACGGTTAGGCCTACCGTCCACACTAATCTGTCATGAACACGGAGCTTTTCTAAAACACTCTTCAAACCGAAGGAATTTGAAAACACACCCTTTTCATTTTCGTGAGGAGAAACATTTTAAAAAGCTTTGCGAAAACGATCTAGTCAGGAAAATCACGTGATTTCCGTAATCTAGTTTTCCTGAAACACAAACCCGCGTTTTTGATTTCCTTTGGCCCAGTGTAAACGGAAAAAATTCCATGCGTTCTCACGGTTTTCGAATTTCTGAGGTCGGTCAAGTGTGGACGGGGCCTTAATCAGTTGATACCATGACAACCACAACAATGGCATGTTTCTGATTACCCCCGCTATAAAAATATTGATTGATTGATTGATTGATGTGAAATGACATATAAAAGTCAGTCAATTAGAGTTCAGACTAACAAACGTGGACGAAACAGATCGTGAGGAAGAGAAATTTGACTGCTCAGTGACACAGTTTCGTCTGTAAATCTTAAACGTACTTGTAGTCAATATTTTAAAAATTGTCATCAGTTCATAATCCAGCTCAATCCTGCCCAGTACATTCCTCTAACTTCCTAGGTTGTTTTCATTCCAAGTTATTGAACTATATATATACCTTTTTTGCATTTCAAGAGAACTCCGTACATAAATAATGCGAGTAAACATAAAAATTTAGCGAAGTTGCGTTTGCTCAGTAAACCAACAAAACGCACCAGTCATTGGGTTGTAGGCGGGCCGGGTTGTCAATCACTCTGTAAGGTACAGTGACTGTGGTTGGAGTTGCTCCCGGCGCAGCCTGGGCCTGAGTGATTTCTTTCCTTCGCTGAATAAGAACCTCGTTTTCACGCCTGGCGCCTTGTGTCTTTTTCTCGTCAGAACTGATGAATCTTTCAAGTAAATAAAGAATTTCAAAACCTCGCTACAGTAACAAGTCCACTGTCTATTACTATACGTTTTTTTTTCTACTACGTTGAAGGAAGAGTGTTGCGTCCTCGTCAATCACGATACTTAACGACCAATCAGAAACATTCACGAGTGTTCTCGATTTGTTACATACAATACTTTCTCGTAGTCCTTCTCATTTATAATTTATAATTTATAACAACTTTATTTGCATACACTAGAGGAACAAAAAGTACAAATGCAAATAGGGTGCCAACAGGGAAGAACTTAATCTTCATATAAAGCTGACCCCCAGAAATAAAGCTGACCCCCAGAAAGAGCCTGCAGAGTAGCCGGAAGTGTCCTAGCTGAACAGGCAAGTGCAACGTCCAACAAATACAATGAAAAGAAACTCTCTTTGCTGTACTTACTTGAAATCTTGGAGAAGATCCTGAGCATTGTAAAGTGTTATGAGCGATGTTGCACCAGCAGGTATAATGATGATGGGAGTACGTGATTCTGGAAAAAAGACAATACCACTAAGGAACTGGATCGACAGACAACACTACGGTGGGACTGTTACGTTCTCGAAATTAGCTAAACATAGTTGCGCCTCTATTTGTATTGTCGTCCATGCCGCTTTAAAGTCCAAACACTTGTAAATGTAACACAGGTTTCTTTTTTCCTCATAAAGAAAACAGCACCTAGAAAATGAACTCAGATCCCTGGTTGGAATATGAGCCTTTGTTTAACCAACTGTGCCAACTTGGCAACAGAGCCTATGACAAACTTCAAGATCACAACACATATGGGATTTAACTAAAGCCCTGGCCGAACGGACTCGCAAGTAGTTGCAAACAAAGTGGTCACAAGTTGAACTTGCTTCGCTCGAGCCTTGCGCTAACATACGCAGGTCGTAAAGAAAACCATTTCAGTACAGACATATCCTGTATTTCATTCACTAGTAACAGGTTGATGAACGTCGCTCAACTTGCGTTGACTTGGGTTTGGTGGCCAAACTCTAAAAAAATTGCGTCAACTTGCGTGCAAATTTGATCTCGACGAAAGTGAGCGCAAGTCAACGCAAGTGCACGCAAGGCCTGGCCAAACAGAGTCGCAAATGGACCGTAGTTTTCAACTTGCGTCTGCTTGCGAGTCCGTTCGGCCAGGGCTTTAGTTTTCAAAGTTTTACAGTTCTGTTTTACGTCAGTTCTGTTAAACGACTGGTTCTATACTATATTATTCTTACCTCTTTTAGCAGGCTTTTGAGAGACTGAAAAAAGAAAATTTGATTAGTACAACAAAGGGTTGATTGGCTAATGTTTTCCTGAAATCTCTCAAACCTCACCTTGACGCTCCGTTGTATACTTATTAGTTGTAGTGAATAACAACAACAAAAAAATGCAATTACCACAAACTGGCCACATCTCTCAAACTACCGTGTAATAAATGCAATATTTTGATGGGTTTTTAATATTGGAATGGTACAAACAAATGGACCAAAGTACTTATTTTAAACAAAATTTACTCCAAATAAGCTTAACTAGCCTCCTACGCAGACCTGCGTGGGAGGCTAAACCTTAACAGACCTTAATTAGAGTGCAAACTTGTCAGCTTTCATCTCGTTGAACCCAGGTTTCAAAAAAGCTTTTTCATGTTACCCTTGGGACAAGTAGCTCTCAAATTTCCCACTTGCCCTGGGCAAGTTTTAGTTAATGATTTACTTGGTAGACAGCTTGTGTAATTCCTTGCCCATCAGGCAAGTGAGAATGAAAAGTTACTTGTCAAGGGGGAGAATCGTCTTGTCCAGGACAACTGGACAGCACTTTTTTAGGAGCCCTGGCACCACACCAAATATGCTAAGCCAGCTAAAGCCAACAAAACTTTCTGTTTATCTGGCTGTTAATATTTTTGTCTGTATAACTATACCATCAATGCAAATGTAACTGCTAAAAGCGGCTATGCTGATTATTAAAGGTCTGTTGCTATCATTTCCCAGTACAGTACTCACCAGGCCTAGGTGATTTGTTTGGCTGTGTATGAGGGGAAGGACTGGGTAAAACTTTCTTGGCTGGTTTCTGGACACCCTCCTGAGAGTAGATAAAACAACAGGCTTGTGAGAAACGTTTTAAATTTGTCACGACTGCCTTGTATAATCATGTGTACACAAAGTATCAAGTTAGTGCAAGAACAATGACAATTGAGAGGGTCGCCAGGGAGGGTCTCTGGCACGGTTCACGAACCTAAAATACAGAGGACCACGGTTCACAGATAAAAAAATTTCGTTTTCCCGAATCACGAAAATAAGAAAGTAAGATACTCTTTTCAATGACCTGATCTTACATTAGAAACAGTGTTTGAAGGAAGCAAAATCGCAAATGGTTAATTCAAGGCTCCATATTGCAAATTGCATACCTTAGGCACTATCGATAGACCACTGTAACCATTCAGAGAACTTGGGTCTCAAAATCATGTAGAGTTGAGTGGTAAAATTAAGAATATCGGTTAATAATTCAGGTTCTTCATGGATCACGCAAAACCTTCAGGTCACGAGTCACGAAGAATAATTATTTAAATTCACGTCTACTGGAAAATAAAATGAGCTAATCACACATCACGAGAATGCCCCTGTACGACCCTCAATTGACATAATATGCATGTGGAATTAAATTTCATCAACATTTACAGATTCCAAACCACTGTTAGGTACCTTCACAGATTCCAAACTGAGACCATGATATGTTCCCATTGTGTCAATTTTAAAGCCCTCAGTTTCTGTTGATAAAAGCAAATTAAGAATAAAAAATATAAAGAAAAAATAAAGAAACAGATCTGCAATTAATGACAGTACTATTTCGGTTCAATGACAAAGAGAAAAGTGACGTAGCCTGATGAGCAATCTTTAAGGAAAGAATTGTGGCAACAAGAAACTAAAAGTGCACTTTCACTCTGGAGTAATTTTAACTTGCTCTCCCTGATGGGTGTAATCTTTAAGGGTGCTTACAGACATTTCCTCATGCTTTGCCTACAAATAATTTAATTATCAACCAAAACTGACTAAAACATCTTTACATGTATATGAAAAACTTTCCTTGCAATATTCATTCTTGCAGCCATTGTTTGACTACACTGTAGCTCAAGGTACTAGCTAGCTTACTTGCATTTATTATGAAAATACACACTCAGAGACTTGGAAAGCGTCCACCTTAATCGAAAGAAAACATTGCTACGGAATATATATTTCACGAGTTGTTTACTAGCTCATGACTACATTGCACCTTCTTTCCCCCTAAATCGTTCCTGATCATATCTGTTGTATGGAACTGGAGTTGCTGGTTTCTTTCTGATCTCCTGTTTCAAAATCAAACAGAAGAGCAAAACTGAAAAAAGAGTCGTACTATTGCCATTGATAGGAATTCAACCAGCCACACAATAACTTGTAAAACAGGGGCAAGCAAGTGTTGAAGAGGCACACCAAAGCAGACCAGTAGGAAGGATGGAGTTTGGTTTGCAAGGCTGGTGTGATGCTGTGGTTTGTGCAATTGACCATGGAGAAATGTTGTAAGAGAGCTTGCAAGCCCTATTTCCCAGTTTTGGATTTGATGATGGTGATGACAGGGCTGTCATTAAGTTTCGAGTCACCTGTAGTGACCCATAGCAAACTTGTTACTTTGTGGGTGAATTCTATCAATGATGCAATTTCACCAATAGTACCAAGAGAAAACCAAGCATACTCAGCCCTTGATGATGAGGAGGAGGGACAGCAATGGTCACAGCAGTGATAACTTGACGACAATGGTGATGATGATAAAAACAACAACAGAACTAGATCCTCTGTTTGCAGATAGACTTCATAGATCTTACAAAACATCTTAAGTAACTTATTTGATAACACACTTCATGTATTTTAAATTAAGATTATCAGAATTAAATACTAAATACAGTGTGAGATGCAAAAGAGAGCAGTTCGTATCTCCTTACAGGGGTAGCAAAGGGATCCTGATTCTGTTGCTGTTTGACCTTTCCTTCCTCTTGGGCTTTCACCGACTGAAGAATGGCCAACACATTCTTAAGGAATTGCTGAAAACATAATCCCTGATGTTAGGCTCTGTTTAGACAACATCATCTCAGACCATGCATGGGTGGGAAGGTGTTGAAAACATGAGTCTCAGTGCAATGCAGACATACAGTCCAAATATCCAACATGTAAATTATTTCTGAAAACTCCCACTGATAATTCATTCTTGAAACACTAAATGACTAAGATAAAGTGATGGATTTTAACAACAACATTGCTTGAATCCAGTTTGACATAACTCTTTTTTTAATTAGTCTCTCAAAAACCATTGGCATAACATATATCTGCCCTTGATTACAAACCTTGCCAGAACTTTGCAGAACAGATGTTCTTGTGCGTAAAGGCCGCTCACGACTAACTATGTCCCTGGTCACATCAACTTCAGCATCCACAAAAAATCTTTGTTCCTACAAAAGTATTTACGAAAATCACAATCAAATGTATCCAATGACCAGACAGATGGTCTACAGTTTTAAAAGTTTTATATGACAACCAGGTGGGTACATGTATTTTCCCCGTAACCAGACTTAGACATGCTATTCACATGCAAATGTGCACATGTACTCCCCAAATCCCAAAGCCTGCTGCTTACCAAAACTCCTGCTTCCAAGTCATCATCCACTTTAATGGTGGTCCTTTTCTTTGCCAGACGCTTGGCCTTGATGGCTGCAATCTTCTCAACTGACATAGCGTCACTCAACGATCTGTAAATATTTTTATGATGTAGACCAATTCAACTGTTTTATTGCAAAATTACAAAAAATTTGGTGACATGAAATACAATGAAATGAAAATTTAGCGTACATACATGTGCATAAATTAGAAAACAATAAATGCAAAGTAAAAATATCTTGAAATATCTTGCCTCTACTGCTGAGTTTGTTTTCTAGATACATCACAGTAATATACATGTATTCTACACATCTCAACTACACTGTACAGGTATGGAGAGTATAGCATTTTTGTTTCAGTCTGTTTCTTTATATGTAAAATAAGTTTACCTGATCTGTTCAGTGGTCACAGTTCCTTCCTTGTGTCCTTCGAGTCGAGCCTCCAACCTTTTCTAGGAATGGAAAGGAAAACAAGTTTAAGATATCTTAACTGCTACAGGAGACTTGATTATTACTCAGATATTATGATCACTTAAAATGTTGGAAGAAGACTACCAGAACATCAAGATAAAGGAAAATTTGAAATCATAAGATTGATTTCTTTTTGCTATAGTTTGAATATCTCATGCTAACTATTATCTAAAAAATGTGGTAAAATAGTGAGAGGGTAACTTGAAGGTTTTGCTGAGGTACAGTAACCATGCAACTGTGATGTCGAGTTATGTTCTTCATTCACCTCTAAGGAAAGGTGCTCAGGTGAGATCATTATCAATTGCACTTAAGGTTTTTTTTTTGGCCATTAACATTAATTTGGAGGGAATAAGAGGGGGAATTAAAAGTTGAATTACATACCTTGTCCAGCCGCAACTGCTCAGTCTGTAAAATACAAAGTGAATATAGGTCAGAGAAACGGTTAAATATTGTACTGATAGGGCATTCAATGGTATTCACCAACTGTATAACAGATCTTTAAGTGTACATCACATGCAAAGGTGATTGGGCCAGTTAGTTGTTAATAATAACTCTTAACAGACCATTTGTCCTGTTCACTGACCTCTACTCTTGGCTTCTTAAACTCGCCACCTACAGAGTCATCTCCGGGTCTTTTTGCTGTCATTTATAAAATAAGGCAATTAGTCATTAGCCATAAGAATGAAAATCTACAGTCAAAGTATTAAAAATTGCAGTAACATAATAGAAAAATGGCAATGTATAGAAACAAATTCACCAAATACCTTGTGCTTGAGCAGCAGCTGAGCGCTGGTTAGGCATCTCCAGTGGGACACTCTTGTCAATACTACTTGAAGTGTCTAATGAAAATCAAAACAAACCAGAAATCACCAGATTGGATGTTATCACTTTTCACAGGGCAATATCCTCTCTGTATTTTATCTCCCTCTTGTATTAATCAAATAGTGTGAAATAATAAGTTTGATTTGATTTGAAAAAAGATGTGATACAACAATCACTATCAATATTTACCTGCCTCGCCATTGAGATAGCTAAGCAATCCCTGAAACAAACGTGTAGGAAGTTAAATTTTAAATTCTCTGTCATCATTCATTTATAACACAGTTCTTCCAACCTCATAATCAAAGGAAACATACCTTTTTAGAGAAAAAAAAGAAAGATTTCTCCCTTGATAAAAATGGAATAGCTTGTCATGGAACAGTTATAAGGTACATTTTTTATCAGTGAATGCTTAGTCCAGCCTGACACACTAACTAGGAAGCCCTGGTCAAATAAGGTAAAATGTAAGTCACCACCTTTGTGAAATATGGAAAAAAATTTCTATGGGTAGCATTCAACACCAGGCACTCTAAGATAGGCATTCAAAACCATCAGAAAAATAATCCAGCCACACTGCCTTGTTGTTACTGGATTTGACAAATGACTGGCAAAGAGGAATGATTGTCTGCAGACATGTATCTGTATGATCAACCAGATTTTTTTATTCACACTTTCTGTTATTCCCTCCCTGCTATTCATCCCACTCTGAAACTGTTAGTGAACAAGGCATGAAATGGCCTGACCTGAATGATACTGGTTTTACCCCATGGCAAGTTCACCCCACCGAGTTCGCACCCCTGAACTCATCCTAAACTTTCTATTTTGAGTTTGCCAGTCACCTTCAATGGATTAAAGAATGAGAAATAAACATGTTTTGTATGGTTTTGTTTCATCATGCGCACAATGTTGTCTTTTTTTCTCAGTAAGAGAAAGACAAATTTAAGCACTTGATCGCTAGTTAAGTCAATGTGGGGGTGAACTTTCCATGGGGCAAAACCGGCAGCTACCCCTGGCCTCATAGGGGTCCCTACAAAACTATCTAATCACCCCAACCACCTCATGTCTAAATACAAATTTCATTTACCTACAGTTGAACTTTTTTATGATTTGTACCAACCTTTCTGTCTGGATATCTCACCACTGGGATTTTTGTTCCCTAACAACGGAATAGGAAAAAAGAACGTAAGGACAAGATGATTCTGGTTAAAGAGGCAAGTGTTTAAAATAAATATTTTATTTATCGAATTGTTTAGAAACATTATCACTTTGTAAAGACCACAAAAACAAACTGGATGCTTTTGCACTGATAAAAGAAGGCTGGTACTTCTAAATTGGCATGATATAACTAACTCACAACAATGTTAGGATAGAATTGAATCTCCTGGAGTCTGAGGTTCGTTTAACAACGAGAAATTATTACTCATGAGCTCACCGCAGCACGCTGGACATAAATTGGATGTGATAAATGCACATTCTTCAGCAGGAACAACAGTGACTCCAAAGTATAGTATTCTTTCGGCTGGGACCTGAAAAAAACAAATCATGTATAGGTTAAAACACATATAGCAACAAAATCACAACTTCAGCGAAGGGCAGTTGCAAAGGAAACATGGAAGGCTGCGGGTGTGAGTCCGAAACTATCAGAAAAGAAGCACTAAAATCTACTCACTTGAAAATGACATAATTCGTCTTTGCTGTCCTCGGAAACGAGAACTCGTCAAATATAACTTCATCTGCTCTTTCTATAATCTCTTTCTTGTTTATGTTATACTGACGCAGAAGCGACAATGGATCCGCCATGTTCGTCACTCACTCCTCGAAGTCCTGGAAGGCGCGGCTGCTAAGCAATTGCTCACATGTTTCTCCCTAAGCTTTTTACTTCCGCGCAACTTGAAAAGAAGTCGGTTTTCGCTTTCATATGAGAAGGGCTTCAAAAAGGACAAAGATAGCGAAAAGTACCTTAAAAAAACATGAGACACGTTTACCACTGCACGTACAATACTGTCTCCAATGTTAGAGCGGCTACCAAGCCCAAGCAAAAATTTTCAAGAACAGTGCATACCAAATCGACATCGATCTGAAAATATGGCCACATATTCCAAAATGACTCTGCTCGTTTGTTCATTTTTACTTTGTCATCTTTTCACGAACTCGCTCTCGGGGTCACCTGCCTCGGAAGATGTCTTGGTAAAAGATAATATATTTACTACCAGTGAAATTTGGGGGATGAAGTCTTTACTCAGCCAAGACGAGACTGTGTGGACTTTCAAGTCCAATGAACAGAACAACATGGACTCGGATAGTCGAGCGGTGATTTTGCCTGCGAAATCTTGCTACTGTTGGTCCGCTAACCTAACTTCTCACACTTTTTCTAGGTCATCAGCATGGAAAAAACTATCACAGGAATTGTCATCTCACTTTAGAACGCAGGGCGACTGGAGGATACTTGAAATCGAAGGCCAAATCAACATCAAAGCAAAACACTCCTGTACCAGACTGTTAAGTAGTAATGTCAACAGCTATATTGCTGTAATATTTCTTGTGGAGAGTTGGAGACGAAACGGTTACGGTGAACTGGTTCTTTATAAGGGAGGTGAGATTCTAAAGGCTGTATACCCCAAGAAAGGAAGAGTTGTAATCTTTCCTGCCTCTTTGGAGCATGTACTTAAGCCTCCAGCTATTGATTTGTCAGAACGCTTGTATATAATGAAAATTCAGTTGTTATTGTCTGATCAGAAGAGGCAATCAGATACTGAAAGCAGCGAGCGGTTGGCTGACAGTTCCTCAGTTCCTTACCATTTTGAGCATTTTCCTGATTTTAAGCTCTTGCATAAAACTGACACAGCTTCTGGTGAAAAGCTGGACATCACAAAGTTTATCACTAGGAATTTTACAACCAGTGATGGTCGTAGTGTGATTGTTTTGGATAACATCCTTTCGACTAGGGAACTTGATGCCCTAGCATATACAGTTGTGAATAGTGGATACAATGATAATGCAGCTGATGAAAATAGTGGAGATTATGTACAGTGGATTATGGCATTTGAAGTTGAAGACTTTGTACAAACTTCCCTGTGGCAGCTGGCCAGTCAGATTGTAACTACTGTATCAGGAAAGGAAGGTTATTATCCTTATGACATTGGATGTAATAACATCCAAAGCATTGATACTACGATTATTCACACAGATTGTGCACATTATGAGGATGAATATACTCTTTTGATTTACCTTAACCAAAACTGGACTGAGAACCATCATGGTGAGACAGTGTTCATGAGTGATATGGCTGGAAATGAAGTCATCTTTGCGGTGAGACCAAGATATGGACGTATAGCTATTTTTCATGGGACTATCCCACATAGCGCCCGACCACCACCACTAACGTATGAAGGTAACAAACATTTTCTAAGCACTTTTAGGAGGCCTGGTGTTGTCATGATTAGTGCACTCTGACTCAACTGCTAGTGGATTTAATGCTGGGGGTAACACTGTGATGGACTAGCACCCCATCCAGGGGGGAGTAGAAATATTCCTAGTTGCTTCCTGCTACAGAAACTGTTGGGCCACTTGGCTTGTATGCAGAGTTTAAGTATAGACCAACTTAAACATTCTACAAGTTGAGATCTTGGAATTCTTCTGAGCTGGTTTGAACAGCTGGGGTGCCAGAGGCTACAAGTTTTCATGGTTTTCATGGTTCTGGTCATTTGTTTGTGTTGTAGCTGCAAGAAAAAAGGCTTCAGTACACACAACTAGCCAACACCACTTGACACACTATGTCTAACTTAGTGTCAATGCTCGTTGGGGCCCATTTACATTGAGGTGGGACATCCAGTTACTGGATGAAGTAACAAGCATAAAATTATGTGGCTGAAAAATATCTCACAACATATATAGGCATCCTGGGATGAAGTTTCTAGAGGTTGTTCTGCATGGTGAATGACACATTTTGGCAGTCAATGCTCTTTTCCTTTTAGTAGCTGCTGTTACTGTGTAATTTCAGTGTTTTGCTTGTTATGGTCACTTTTGACAATTCAAAGCCTTCACCAAAGACAATAAATTGCTCAGGCAATGCAGCAGGACGTTGCTGCTGTTGTTCAACTTCTAAGTACTTCAAGAAAATACTTAGTTAGTTCATTAGTTAGGTAGTTAGTAAATTTGTTTCAATAGTTTGTTAGTTCGGTAGTTTTTAGCTCGTTAGCTCATTAGGTTGTTAGCATGTTAGCTCATTAGTTCGTCATTGTCACATTTGTTGAATGTCCTGTTTATTCAACAGGTGCAAGGCTAAGTTTTGCAATAAAGATGTCCCCTTCTAAAGAAATTGCACTGAGAAAGTCTGTTATGATGGACATTGATGTCCTTCGTGATGCTTCAGAGATTTTGCAAGGAGAGGAAGCAGAAGAACTGAAAACAATTATTCATGAGATTGAGGAGGGAAAATTAGATCGAGAAGCAATATTTGAAGTGGTAGAAAAGTATGAAACACAGTTGGAACTACTAAGAAAACATCTTGTGACATGAGTTTTTATGACATCACTATAGTGGAACCAGTTACCAGCTATCATCAAATCCTCAACCACTTGGGAACAATTTTGTTCTCATTTGAATGATGTGGAGCTTGTAGGTTGCCAGTGTATGAACTGTATTTTCGAACTCAATTTTTAATATTAGGACTAGTTGCTTTTAGGAATATTAAATATTTTAATTCTGAATATATCTTAGTGAATTTAATGGTAAATATACAGTCGCAAGGGAAAAAACCTATCATCACAGTTGAATCAGTGGTGGATCCAGACCTTGGGCTAAGTGGTGGTGAGGGGGGTGGGGGGGTTTGCTTGCCCTGCCGGGTTTTTTTCCTTCTGCGATTGTTGTTTTTTTTCTTTTGCTCAAAATAATGGGGGGTGGTCCCAGGCCTCTCTCCTAGATTCGCCACTGTAAGTGGTTCAGTGTAATAAGTCTAATAAAGGAACATAACTTTTTTGATAGATTTGTTTTTTAAATACCTGAGAACGTTCACGATATTGTACAATTCCAATAACAGTAATAAGCTCTCCTGTTGGCCTTAATTTTTCAATCTCTAAGTCTCTTCCAAATATTGATAAGCAGTCATTTTTAAAACGCAAAACTGTTGGTTATCTTAACAAACCCAGGGCCTATCATATACCACACAAATGAATAGTGCGTTTTACACAATCTGATTGGTTATTTCGCAGGAGATAAGCAAAGTACTCTTCACTCCAAGCAGTCGAAGAGAAACGAAACAGCTTCTCTTCATTTCACCTCATGGCTCAGTAAATATCCATCACTTTTCACCTTCACTGCCTCTTTGATATCATTGACACCAACAGTTCCTGTTTTTTTACAAAACATGATTTGACTTTCAAACAAGAACATCTTGTAAGTTTCTGTTTTGTCCTGTGCAGTCAATTAACGTTTTGACAGTTAGCTCTTGTTTTTATTGCTTTTTACAGGCTTTATCTGGAAATAGCCTTATTTTGCACCAAACCAGTGCACAGATTTTCTTGTGTCACGCGACAGATGTTAAATATTACAATTGTTTTGGTTGATTGCGTCACGACACTACTGGTCTTTGATTATACAAAGTTTCAGGAACTTGTTTTTAATACTCTTCAAAGTAGTAATGTTGGCGTGAAGTCAGTACAAAAGTAGACTTTTTGAGAAAAATGCACTTCAAGTTTCTTTTACTCCATGGATTAAGCATTTAACAAGCCAGGAAGTTGGGGGAAAGGAGCGTTTGCAGGTTGCATTTTAGAGGAGTGTAACTGTTGTTGTATTTTGTAAACAGTTAACGCAGTTGTAGGAAATATTACTTTTTATAAGGGAAATGAATGAGCCTGTGATGGTGATTCAGACAGCACTTTTCACACGTGATTACAATAATAATTATTGAGTTGTGCATGTGTTAACAGCTTTTCCTACAAAGTATCGTTCATATTTGTTAAAACTGATCTACATTTGTGGTCACTGTCTGACTGTAAACAACCATCTCTATGGCCGTTGCTACGTAAAAAAAAATTATACCACTGTGTATTTCCCTTGAATATTACACTTATCTTGAGGCAAATTCAGCAAGATCGTTTCAAAATACTTTTTACAATAGTTAAAGGGTTTTAAATATTATGTTTTAGAAAAATAAAATGTATTTTTGATGAACGTCATCATTTTTCAGTCTATCGGGCCACCTTAAACTCTTCCTTGACGTCCGCAGTGAAGATGTTGAAGTTGATCCTCTTGTACCAGGAAATTGTGACGCATTTCGTTTCCCGCAGGCAAAAAGTGCGCTCCTGAGTTAGATTCCCCAAGTTTTAAATTCAAGTTCCCGCCCAGTCAGAAATTTACAGTGCTTACCGGAAAAACTTAACGTCACAAAAGTATTGGTGAAATTAATATACTGATGATGAAATTTTTATCTGTGTTTGCACAATTTCTCTAAGCTTTAAAATTTATCAAGTTTCTCGAGTTCCCATGGGCAGCTATCCATCTCTTTAGCTTTAAGAAAATGTTAAAAGGACTGTAAAATACGTAAAATTATTCTGGTACAAGGTTTTTTTCACTAAAAGCTGAAATTGCTCGATTTCCTATCCGGCGCCGGATTTTGTCTTAATTTTGCAGTGTGTCCTGCCCTTTTTTGAAACTGTGTCCGAAATATTACCCGGCCAATCTCTTGATCGATTGGAAGCCTCCTGAATGGCATAGGTTTCTTCAATAAGCGTTAGTGTCTGCGGAGAACTTGATAGAACATCAAGACAAAATCCCTTACATTTGATGATTACTTTCTTAATTCTCACCATCTGTCTTTTACATTGTACTTAGACTGTCAGGGGGCAAGTTGATCGCTGAATAACAACTGAAATCTGGCTCGAGCTCGTCGACGCACTACTGGCTCCAGTCTAGGATCATTTTTCAACGCCGGTTAATTCACAACAGGCGATTCAGAAAATCCATACAGCTGGTAGACACTTCGGCAGCTGAAGATGCTTTCGTTGTTTAAAATGCTAACCAACAACTTTGTATAATCCCAGACGAAATTGCTAATTAGGACACAAAGCAAGTTGTTCTCCTCCCCAACTTTATACAAGTACAACGCCAATCAGGCCATATTTCCAGCATTGATCAGGGAGGGTGGGGCATACGTCCTTCAGGTTAAGTATCTCAGCAACTTTCGTCTGTGATTGTAGATTGTCGATTTGTTTATTGATCTGCTTAACAGGCGAGGCGAGAGATTTTGCATTAACGGCTAAAACAAGGTTGTGAAGAAAAACAGGTTCCGGGTAGGGTGTGGTCCACGGAATGACGAAATTCCTTGCTCGTCCTTGCTTGAATCTGCTTTTCAAAGCCCAACCAGAGCTGCAACCTTAGTCTAGTTGCTTAGTCATTGAGTACAAAATGAAGAAAAGTGATTACAGCATTTAATGTCCATAAAACAAGAACTACACCTGTCTTCTTCCTTGTCTTCTTGTTTTACGTGTCTCTATTTATAGCAAGACAAAGCAAATCTTTGAGTTTAATTGCCATCGACATTTTTTTCTAAATATGCCCAGACTTATCGATTTTATGGCAAGCACGTTCAAGGTTACTAACTATTTGCAAAGTAAATATGACTTAAAGCTCAATCGTTTAAGTACGCCAACTAAAATTGCAAAACATCAACACAACACGAATGTCACTTCGATTTGTAACTAGGATACTTCAAAGATATATAGAATGAGTACAAAATTAAAGGATTAGTCCGACTTCAATTATGTCATGTCCTATTTCCTTCCAACGATAACCCACACAAGATCTTTGAATATACCTTCATTTTAAATTCCACTCCTAAATTGAAAAATAATCTCTTGTTTCAATTCCGTTTTTTTTTTAGGTGATGGCATGATGTTTGCCTTAATTGTTTCGACGTAGATGTACACAGGTGTATACACCAAAGATGATTAAACTGAATAAAAACGTCGATAAAGGATAAGCACTTCCTTCTCCAAGTTAACATCTTCAAAACTTAACTTCCGTGGAAATGTATCTTTTTTTGTTACTTAATGGGTGAAAAGCCATTGACAGAAGGCTCATTGAAACATCTTCTGTGCAGTTAACATGTATTTGTTGACAGTTAAGAAAAGGTTTTGATTTTTTTTGGTAACTGTCCTGAAAAAGTGATTATTTTGGACATAGAAAAAATACATCAATGAGCGCGAGCTGTTTTTTTGTTGACCATCGATCTTCGCCTCCTGAGTCAAACGTTTACATTTAACAAAGTTAGTCGAACACATTGAGCCTTCAAACAGTCATTTGATCAGTTCCTAATCATGATAATTACTGAAAACATTTAAGTTTAAAAACAAATAAAAACTGACTTGCCATTTAATTGCAATTTGAGACGCTAATGGGCCTGAAGCTTTTTTTATAAGGAGATGTCGCAGTTTATTGCTGGGACTCAGTTGCAATACACCAGAGCGAAAAATGGCTGGCTCGCTGAATGAAACAAACACTGAAAATCCTTTCTCTTCGATCCCTGCTTGGTCACCCTATCCGTCATGGCCTCCTTATATGCCAGGAACAGAACTTCTGGAGTATTCTGAGTGGCCACCGATTATGTCGACACCAGAGCCAGAAAATTCACTCTTTAAAAACATCCGTCTGGCTGTACGAGTGGTCCTTTTCATTGTCTGTTTAATAGAAAACAGCATTGCCATTTACATTCTGTGCAAGAGCATCAAGAATGGGAGAGAAATTTTTTCCCGCTCGATTCTGATCAATGTGGCGTGCGCTGATATTTCGACAACCCTGCTGTTATACCCGGTAGAGTTTGTCGATTTTCCCCATGGTCAATACATTTGGGTTGTTGAAGGCCATCTCGGTGATATTTTGTGTAAGCTGTACTCCTTTCTTTCCCAAATACCTGGCAGGGTTCTTACTCTCAGCCTGGTGGCTCTAGCTTGGGATGTGACCAGAAATTTGTCTTCCAGAGGCCGAAAGGAACACACACGAAAATTCAGTGCAAGATTGATAGTTTTCTTCTGGATCTTGGCTGCTACCCCATCGATCATGTACATTGCAATAAGCAAGGTTAAATGGAATATGTGCACTATTGATTGGGCTAAAGATGAAGAGACTGCTGCCATGATGGACAAGATTCACTTGTATGTGTTTGTGATTTCGGGTGATTTGATTTTGACGATTCTAAACCTCATCGTATTTTTTCGGGTCAGGCGGAGGAAGAAAGAAATCAAGCGGAAACGAGAGGCAAGGAGCGCTGGAAAAATGAAAGGGGAAGCACGCCGAAAGAAGTGCATTGGGAACAAGAAATATGCCAAAGTTAAGCAATGGAGAAAAGACACTCAGGGGCCAATGCTGTCAAGCTGGTGCCAGCCAGATGGAAAATATTTTCCTGCCGGAGCGATCCCGCAACAACAGAGTAATTCAAGTAACCCTTCTGAAACCTTGATAGAGATGTCCAATGGAAATGAAAACTCCACAGAAGTCGACGAAGCTACCGACATGCATGACGTTCATGTTGATCAGGAAGATGATGGTACCATCAGTGCCGACGAATCTGACCAAGAAGAAAGTTTCGAAACGACGCGAAAAGAAGCGAAGATCACGGGTGTAGCATCGACCATCTTCGTCGTCTTATCGATAATCGAAGCGATGTTCTGGTATGTATGTCCAAGTCCCGTCTGCCCCTGGGAATATTACGCGGAATATGTGGCCTTTGCCATTGAGATCGCGAAAGGCATCTATGCAGCCCTGAAACCTGGGATTTACGCTGGTATCGACAAGGAATTCAGAAAGAGATACACCCAGCTGTCACCCTTGGCCTGCTGTTGTTTTAGGCGGATACTGTGTCACAAAAAACCGAATCAAGTGGGAACTAGAAAACGTCTTTCTACCCAAGTGAGCAACGTGTGAACACACCATGACTGATCCAAACGATCTACTCAGGTTTTGCATGGCTCAAGAAGTTGAGCTGTTTCTGAATTATCGTGAACAGTACCCGCCTAAGGAAAATTAACATCTACAATCCTAATCATAAAGCATCTACGCCTTGTAGCTAGCAGCAGCCAACCCGCATTACAGATCAAAATTTGCATGTGAACAAATCAAAAGTTATACGGTGATCAAAAATACAATTACCCTCCAAATTTCAAAATTAGTAGTTTTTTTGATCAGCTAGCTGAAAGTTAGAAGTAATGTTTGAGATTTTTGGCGGAGATGTCACGATCAGGACAACTTTAGTCTAAAGATTCGTCTCAGTCATGATTTTGAAATTTAAGGCTCCGTGACTACAACGATTTTTATGAAAGCTGCTTATATAATAGGTCTTGAAATCCCCTTCTCATTTTGTAGAGATCTAAGATCCCAATTTCTATTTCTGATTAATTGCCCGGTTCGCGAATTTAAGTGTAATGATTGACCTCAGGGGCGTAGCCAGGATTTTTCAAAGGGTTGTGGGGGGGGGGGGGGTATACTGTGTCAGAGTGAGGGTACTCACCAGATTGTCATGTTTTCAGACGTAATAATACACATGAAAAAATTGCTCGATTCTGATTGGCTAAGAGCAGTGCAGTTCAAGTGCAACACCAGTGCAAAAAGTGTAACACCAGTGCAAATTATACATCGTAATTCTGGATTATGATTGTCAAAAAAAAATGAGAAATTTTGGATGCCAGTGATATCATGTAAAGCCATGACAAAAAGTTTGTAAGGAAAATCTGAAAAAAGTTTTCTCGAATAAAAAAAAAATTGGCTTCAAGAATCGCTTTGCGGCATTTTTTCCGCTCGAATTTTTTCATGTTTGTATTATTAACAAGTAATCATACGGTTTTTCGAGTTCGAAAAGCTGAAATTGCACTCGCCGAAGGGGCTCGTGCAATTTCAGCTTTTTGAAAAACTCACTCGTGCAAATTAATTTCAAATTGAACTCGAAACCGTATGATTACCTATACAAAGCAAGGCTGATAAAACAGTACAGGAATTTCGTTTTCGCCGCCTGTTGCTTAAAAAGGCTTACAAAAAGGGGGTCATGGGCACACCTCAGTATTCTCTCCTAGGCCTTTATAGATTATGCTAGCATAATTTTGGCATAATTTGAGCAAACTGGCATAATTTCTGCCAAGTAGCAATGCTAGCTTAATTCTCATATTTTGATAATTATCGGATCATTTTTGATGCTACTATTTGATCATTGTTAATCCCTACTCGCATTCACTTGGTGACGTCATTCGATGTTTTAACTTTTAGTTTAAACAGTAGCATTTGTAGTTCACTGTGATATCACTGAGCGACGTCTGAAACGGTCTGAGCCTGGGTCTGGGGTGCACCGGAACCGGAAGTCACATTGTAGGTCATGTTGGTCCCAGTACCTCTCATCAGGCAAGGCTATTAGTGTGCATGTTAACATGAGCCACATGTATATTTGAATTTCATTGTGGATTTGTTGCGTTTCTTTCTTACAGACCAGCGGCTTCTAATTAAAAAATGTATTTTTTGGACTCATTTGCAATTTTTTCAAAAAGCATTATTTTAAAAAAAGGGGCATAATTTGGAAAAAAGAGCGTAATTTTAGCATAATTTCGCCAAA
>CM042748.1:30311851-30326851 GCA_022496165.2 Catalaphyllia jardinei | reverse complement strand
ATTATTACATGGCTCGTCTTACAAGGACTACTTGCAGTCTAACAATATTATTTATAAAAGACAGTGCCAAAGAGCCTGAGAAGAAAAAAAAGGAAAGAGGACAAGTCTGATGATTGGCAGAATTAAATTCAAGCAAAATGTCAGTTAGTAAAAACCTTAAACGAATTAAATTGTTCTTGTTTTTCTATGTAATAAACATCTTATTAACCGAGCTTAGTCGGTCTGTAGGGGAGAATTCTTGGCCTCGATCTGTGTACAGACCTCACTGCGTTCGGTCTGTAAATACGATCTTGGTCAAGATTCTCTCATTGGTGCGTTAAGAATTTTTGCATACGTCTGACTTGAATCGGGCTACGTCATCTGATATCTTTAATTTTTGTCTTTTATCAGTCTTGTGCAGGATAAAAAACATCGAAGGTGAGGGAAACGGTCCTTCTCCTGTTAACAAGGTCAAATTCCATCCAGTCCCCCTTCCCATGTGTTTGTTACAAATGAATGACAAATATACTTGGACAACTTGGTAAAAGGCCTAATAATGTGAGAACTGCCTAATAAAACACTTTCTCAAGCTCTTTCCTCTATTACATTAAACGGTATGTATTAGCGCGTATTTATTTAAAGAGCGTCGGGAACGTGGACCCGCCAGACATGATGGAAAACAAAAGCCAGCGCTTTTTTTACGTAATGTGTAAATTGGGACATTCGAAAATACATGCGTACAGCATCCGGTGGTTTAGAAAATGATTAAGATCTCGTGTTTATTTTTCTGATGGGAGACCGTTACAAGTGGATTTCTTTCTAATAAATTAAGCTAGGCTAATCCATTAAATTTGTCCTCTAGCGCTAATTACCTTTGACCAACACAGGAGGCAGCCGGTGATAGTTATGGCTGTCTTCAAGAAGGGTTATAGGCCACCTGGAATTGATTTTCTAGAATCCGCTAAATTTGGCTGTTTTCCCAAGGCGATTTTAAAAATAGCGAGCAATTTCATGATACTTTAAATCTGGCTTTATAATAAAAGTACTGTGGTCTCTAAAAATAGTTCAGTCATACCTCACAACAAGGTAGCCCGTATTACAGAGGAAGAGATTATATGAATTCTGGTTTCGTCGGGACTAAGTTCACTGTCGTCAATATAAAGGTGTTCGTATTGTGACCTATTGTGGTGTTTTCCTTGAGGAAAGATCTGATCGGTAACCTTATACTTAGGCCATATTATAGTAGTGCAGGAACGCAAAAAAAAAATACAGTTGCAGAAGAAAAGATCATTTAAAAGAAGTCAAACAGGAACAAGACTGAGAAATATTTGCTTGGCTGGCCAGAACTCATTTGATGTGCAACATAACACTTGAAAGCTTGTCCCTGTTAAGGTTTTCGCTACGTGGTGCAACCATTTATCAACGAGGCTTTCTTTTCTTTTTACCCCATGATGAGATCAACCCCCCCAAGTAAACACAAAAGCTCACGACGAGAGCTAGCGTGACCCTTGGCATGGGTGAATGGCGTATGAAATTTTCAGTGAATAGTAGAATGGAATTTTTTAAAAAAAGCATAAGGTAATTCTCTTTGATCTTGCAACCGTTTGTGAACTGAAGAGCGTAATATCATTTCTTTGTCGGTAAATATAATTTGATGTTTTTACTCCACCGTGCGTCACTAAGCCCTGTATTACATCTGAATTCAAAGTCCATTTCTTAGTAAACCATGAATTTGAGAACGGTTTCAGTGTTGGAGTCTCTTTAACACAGACTGTGGCAAACAACAAGCCGTAAATATTTCAGATAATTATTCAAAATTCCGATCTAATCAAGAAAAACAGATGACCCGAAGCCAGGTTTAAATCTTGGTTCATTCTTGTGAAAGATCTCCTGCTTAACGGAGAATGACATGAATTAGAGGCTGTATAAGTTCTCGAAAACGATTTCATTATAAAAAAAATGAAAATCTACATAGGCAGTGAGGAAAAGGTAGAAACATGTTAGACCAGTTGGACAACATTGAAGCGAGTTTACATGTAGCTGGGCTTGTCAGACGGGCTTTGAGGGTCACATACCCGGATGTACTTTGACAGATTCCGGAAACAATTAACACGCAGGGATTACTCGTCGAGGTTTTTATTTGAAATTTTAGCCTTTTCCTGACCAGTACACTTCGCTGTAATCTCTGTGGCAGCAGTTTCAGGTGCAACTACAAAGGTGAGATAGCACAGCATTTGTCCTGCAATGGAAACGTCGTTCCTCTAGGAACATTTTTGTAAAACCAACGGATTCCTGAAAGGAGAACTTAAAAGCGGTCAACAAGACTTCAAGGAATCAAGATGAACAACACATCATACGAGCCAAACTCAAGCGCTGCAGGAACTTTCTCCTTGCCAACAAGCTTCGTCTATCCAGTTGTGACGTGCCATGTGTTAATTGTGGCTGTAGCAATCGTTGGAAATCTTATGGTCTGTTACGCAATAGCTGCCCACAGGAACCTTCGAAAAATTCCAACAAACCTCTTTGTTTTCTCGTTGGCGTTTTCGGATCTTCTCACCGTGACCCTTGCCGTGCCATTTGACATCGAGGGACTGTTTCGAGGAGGGGTTTGGAAACACGGAGAAATAATGTGCAAGGCCTGGATAACAGTGTACCTTATCACTGTACCCACCTCGATTTTGACCCTTTTGGCCGTCAGCGTTGATCGGTACAAGAGCCTCAGTGATCCTCTTAACCGCTTTCGCCGTTGCGGATTCATGACTCGAAGGAAAGCTGTGATTTTTAGTCTCATTATCTGGCTATACAGTTTATTGATAGCATTACTTCCCATAATGGGTTGGCGAACGGACGAGAAGTTCGTCTACAATAGCGTCTGTTTTTTTCCTTTCACTCCGATTTACTTGACGCTAAGTTCTTTACTAAATTTTATTTTACCGCTTCTGATGGCCTGTGCTATTCACATCAAGATTTACCATATGGTGTGTACGCAACTTAGGGGCTTTCAAGGAAATGCGCCAACCACAAAAGAAAGAAAAGTTTATTTTAAAAACGTTCAAGCGGTAAAAACTACCACCATGTTTGTAGCGGCATTTTTCTGCTGCTGGCTACCATACTCCTTGGTCAGTATTGTCGCCGTTCTATGCGGGTCGTGCGGGGCAAACATCCCAGCCGAGGCCAGAGTGGTACTGCTCATGTTTGGTTATCTCAATTCCGCGCTGAATCCCTTTCTGTTTGCTTTCCGTAGCAAGCGCTTTAAAGCTGTTTATCCGAATATGTTCAGTTCGCCCAGGCCTCAGGCTCGTCCCGAGGGTACTCAGGCTGTACCCTGCGGGTAACCCCTAGGGGGGACACAGGGGACAGGGAAAAGCTATTACGTGTCTCAGTATTCAAACAAGTCGACCGTTGTCTAGAATTCAAGGAGACAGAACCAGAACTAGAAGCACGCGAGGCAGATAAGATGTTTGGTGGGCGTCTGGGGACTCTCTTTGAATAATAACGAGTCTGTTTTTAGTAACAAACACAGCGTGATCAAATTCTAATTAAGCTTGATTTCTTTATAATTAGTTTCAGGAATTTGCCAAAAGAGATTAATGACAGAAAGTGTGAAAAGATAGATTGTTTAGGCCTTGTAATAATTCTAACAGGTTGCCATTAAAGCCTTTCTTTTCGCAAGGTTTCAGTTTGCCAACTATTTGAAGTCAATCTACATTCCTCTTAAATTCTACAGACGACTGAGAAGTCAGTTCTCCTTTTTCGACGATAACCCTGCATTTGTCTTCGGGCAAGAGTAGTGTCTATCATAGCAAGGATGAAAACTGACGAAAATAAAGCTCTCGCACGCACCTAAAAGGTTAAGATAACTCATGTTTCACTTGCAAAACAGTCCACTTTTAATACGAGTTTCTTTCGGGGAAACATTTGAAACCTACGGTTTGGCCTACCATCTACATTAATCAAGCCTGCGTAGCTTGGCGGTTTTCAAGAAGCAATTTGAGGGCGCTAGGAAAGCGGAAAGCCGCGATAAGGAGGGCTAAACCCGCGAGGAGCCTGGGAGAGAGACAACTGAGCCACGAACCGAAGCTTTTCGAAAACATTCTTCAAGCTGGAGGAATTTGAAAACACCAGCTGTGCGTTTGGTTGTGAACAAAAAATAATTTGAAAACAAAGATGAACTCACGAAAATCATTTTATTTACCTGCCGGAGTTTTTCTCAAACACAAATCCAAAATTCCTCCAGCGTAGTGTGGATGGAAAACATTTGATGCGTTTTCAGAGTGAAATCTCCGTTTTCCTCCCCAGATCGAGGCCACGCTCCTTTTGGTCAGCATCAAGAATCGCGACCTCTGGCCGGCCTCTGGCCTGGTCCAACGACATTCCGGTTTTGAATGGCTTTAGGAAACACAATAGATTGAGACCAGAACCAATCAGAAATGTCAGACTTGACTCTGAGCATGCGCAGAGTGACGGGAAGTCTTCCGGTGTTGGACCTGGCCGGCCAGAGAGAGCCATAGGTCGCGATTCTTGGTGCTGACCAAAAGGAGGGCGGCCTCTGGGGACGAGAATGGGACAGAAAACATTTGATGCGTTTTCAGAATGAAAACTCTTTCGAATTTCTCCGGCGTACTGTAAACGGGGCTTAAGTTTTTCCTTTTTTCAGTTTGAGATTGTTCAATAAAATTTTTTATTCACCGCCTAGTTCAATGAATACATTGTCAAGCCGAGAGCTTCAATCTGGTTCCCAGAGGCCACGATCCTTTTGCGCGTATCACACACATCGTCCTCTCAAACTGTTTGCTGATGACACAAGGGTGCAGAGACAGCTGTCTTTAAACGCCAAAAACGACATCCGAGCCCTTCAATCCGATAGGCTGGCTGCTGGGCCAGTTTCAGTGGCAAACCTGTAAAGTTAGGTTCATCCCGGCCGAGAAATGCGTATGCGAAACAACGTGCATAACTCACAACTGCGAAAACTCGGGTGTTCTGATATCGTGTGACTTTTCGTGGAGCGTATATGTTGACGTTGTTAAGTTTTCAATTACCAAAAGTGCAGCCAAGGACGAGGACGTTTTCGATCATTGAGACTTAAGGAAATTTTCACTACATACCAACTTTGCTCTTTTATAGATATAAATTAACCACCGAGTTTTTGAAGCTAACGCTTGGAGCGTTAGCCTTCAGTCAGAACAAAGCAGCTTCTTGCGCTGCCAATGTTTTCAATTAGCGAAATTTGCTAATGGCCATGGGCTTGCTGTACGTTAGCAGGAAACGATACCAACATAGCGTAGAAAGATTATGCAATCTCTAGCACCACAACGTGAGCTGTCCTCCGTTGCGAGCTATAAGAACGGCTCAATGAAAGACAACTAGTTGAGTCGAGGAGAGAGCAAATACACTGAGCTGCAAGGAAATTAAAAGGCACACTCATGAAATGCATCAGTCGCATACCACTGGAGCTTTACTTTATTACTGCTATAATACAAGAAGTAGCCTCTAAAGCAATGAAATTAAACCAATTTAACAATAATCCAGTAAACATGAATGAATGTACATATTTTAATGAATGTGTTCATTGTTTCGTCTTTCTTTTTCCCTTACGAGTTTTATGCTTTTTAGTCTTAGAATCTACAATCTGTTGAGAGTAGCGTTTAATAGCGTTCCTGGAAAGAACATCTTCATCATCTCCGCTCTCCTCGTCATCTGGAAAAAAAAGTTTAAGGTCGTCAACAGCAACGACCGATTGTGAACACCAGCTGACTCTGGCTGTCAAAGTTAGAGAAGTTGTGTGTGTCACACCATGTATCCACTCTTCTTTCTTCTAGAACGGGGCCATTCTCACCACATGAACGGCTAGTTTTAAGGATTGATTCAATTATCTATGCATATAGGAGCGAGTATTGAAAATAAAGACCGGCTCCAAAACCATTTGAAGTGGATAGCACCAAGTGTCGCCGTGTTTGTCCCCCCCCCCCCCAAGCGTAGGTTAATCTGCCGTAAGAGTGACACGAATCATGCACCTACAAAGGGGGAGGGGGGGGGGGGTTAAAATAAAAAGCGACTGGCCCATCAACTGGTATCCCACAATGCAACCACCGAGTAAATTTAGTCATTGCTAACTCACCGTCATACACAGCCAGACGATCCGAGGTCATGGGCAGCTTAACGCGAGTGTTAAATTGTGGCAACTTGCCTTCCATTGTGGCACGGAACTGAAAAGCAACACACACATTTAACTATTTCCTCATGCCTACTGTTAGCCTTGTCACAACAAGAAAGGTCGTGAAAATCTAGAGAAAAATGAGAATTTGAAACCAAACTTTTCAGATCTCAAATATAAAAGGTAATGAAGTTATGCCGAGTTTGTGAGATCCAAGTCGTTTGAAAATTCTATTGCGGTGGAACACATGACATTAGACTAGACCTCAATAAACTGGAATTATCGACAATTCTTTCTGCCCAACAAAATGATGCCCAAAAACCCGAAAGTTCGAGCATTACCTCAGCGTCTTCCATTTCTTTCATGACGTCATTGATATCCTTTCCTCCTAAGTCGTCCATTAACTTGAGTAGCTTCTGCTCACAAGTCCCAAGTAAGTCCAGGATGTACTCGTCGGAGGTTGGGGACAACTGAGCTTGGGGCACGTGACCTTTGGGCTGTAGACAAACAGAAGTGGGATCAGGTTTGAAAAGGAAGTGCTGATGTTCGTGAATGAAGACGATAATGGACTACAAGAATTGACAGTTTTCAGTATCCATGTGGTAAATTAATAACGGTTTTTAGCCGTAGCCAATCGCTGACTGTCGTGAACTATACGTAAGCCCTTGAAGCGAAAACATGTTATGAGTGGAAAGCACGGGAAATTTTATAACCTGTCGCAAGCGCAGGAAAATATAAAATCTGTTATTATATCTCTAAGTTAGTTCGCGCGCTGTGATTGGTCAATTTAGCGGGCCGTACTCTCCTGCACGGACCGCTAAAATTTAAAGTTTTTTTTATGTTGCCAAACTGTTGCGTGATTTATCGCCAAATTTTCTCAACTTATATAGCAAATAAAAGTTTAAAGCTTTCTTTTACTCTAAATTGTGTAATAAAGCGTGCTAACGACTTAAAAACGATTTCAAATTGATTCGTTTTGCTTTCGACCTGCTTCAGAAATTCTTCATGAATGGAAATCGTTCCCGAACCCTTCAGACACACAATAGAGATATAATAAATATCTTACTAACCTCGTTTTCTCGGTCCGTACCGTAAGTTACGGATCCTCGTTTTTTCTTCTATGATTTATGGCCCGCGCGCTTCGCGCTTGGGCCATAAATCGAAGGAGAAAAAACTCGGTCCGTAACTTACGGTACGGACCTTGAACTCGGTTAGTAAGAGGTATTTAACCGACGGCAAGTCGTGTGTCGGTTATATGTTTTTGCTTTGAGTTCTGACTGTTTAGGGATGGATTGTTTCACTTTTGTGGGACGAGTGGGTGATTTGCTACAGACACAATTTTTTGTTACCCTTTCATGCAAAAGGAATATTTTTTCTCTGGAAGTGTGTATGTATGGTAATTTTTTTCTATGTAACATGCTTTTTTTTGGCTCACTAAACATGCGTCTTTTTCAGCAGCGGTTGTGTGCACTGGTAAAAGTAAGTTCCAGAATATAATTTTTTCAAAATCATCTACCCCACCCTGGGTCAAAAGTCAAGTGGTCCACTTTTTATTAGACTTTATGCGTGTACTGTGACTGGCTAACTTGGACAACTTTAGTCCCCGGTACAGGACAGCTGTGAATCACCTTCCAAAGTCAATAGAAAAGCAATACAAAGGTACGCGAGATTCGCTTTCAGTTCATTGCATCACTCTATTGTTCTTTGTCCTTTCCATTTTGAAGAACCTTAGCAGGATGAGTTCTTACCGCTTTAAGGTGTTGCAATTTATCAGCCAGATGTTCAATTCCAGCTTTAACGTTAACCAGAGTTTTGTTAGCTCGGTCCTGACGGTCTTGTGAGTCAGCACAGCTGCAAACAAATCCATAAAATAGAATGATATCACAAAAAGTATTGCTGGGGTGTCATTTGAAACGTTTATACCATGACAAATGCAAAATAGAAGTTTCTTTGACACCACAAATAACTTTTCTCACCGTTTTTCCTCGTCAGCAAGGCGTTGCTGAAATTCCTCCAGCATTCTCTGTCCACTATAACATAGAAACAAATAAATAAAAGACCACTACGTACGGTACCTAACAAATTGACGTCAGTTTTTCATGTGCTTGTCTAATTCTCTTTCTTCACTGCTTAAGACTTTTTAATGCATCAGTTGATTCAAAATGCTTAAACTAAACTGACAAACTCTTCAGTACTTAGCAACAAGTGGTTAAAGTTTAGACATTTTCCCATCACTGTTGGATACGATGACTGTACAATTATGGACTGGCCTGACGATTAAATACCTGAAAACAAAATGACAACTCCAAGGGACGATAAACAAAAAAAGTATGACGCTAAACTAAGTACAATTATGCAATTACTGTAAGCTTTACCTGGACAACTTCGCTTCTCCTGAATATTTCATCTCCTCATACTCCATTCTTAGTTTCTCCTAAAGAGTGAGTGCATATGGCAACATTTCAATAAACAAACAAAGAAATAAAAAAAAAACAAATGAACAAACAAATTGCAACTAAATTATCATAACGTACTTTCTCTATATCAGCAAGAAATTAAGTCTGAAAGAGAGATTTTTGAGGATACCGCAACATCAAAGTAAACAGAAGCCTTGAAACGGTACCTTTTCTTCCTTTAGCCTCACAAGCATCTTTTCATTGTTAGTCTTGAGTTGCTCCAAGTGCTTTTGTGTTTCACCCTGTGACAGAAAACGCTGCACCACCTCCTTGATATCAGACACCCCTGTAGTGTCTTTTATTTTGTTCATGGCCTCCTCGTATGTTGTAATCTTACGTTCTTGTTCCTCGCCAGACAGTACTGCTTTCTGTTCTACTAAGGGACAAGAAAAGAAGTTTTGTTGTTTGTTTGGAGACAAGAGTACGTACCATGCATAAATGATCACACAAGTAGAAGGCAGACTGAAGAAATTCCAAAAACTAATGTCTATGCATAACCGTTGAGGTCTGATTTGAGTGCTTCAGGCAATCAGATAATAGTCTTATACCTGTGATTAAAAAATGCTTGATTTTATACCTTCTTGTTCCCACATAAGAATTTCTCATACCTAACTGACAAATTTGAGCTATTCATTGCACCTTGACTGACACACTCTTGAAAAACAATTAGACTGGAACCAATACAAGAAAAGAAAAGTCCAAGTAAATTTGACACTACACTTTCTCGGTTCTCTGATTTTAAACTGAAGTAAGTAATCTGGAGTATCTGTGTTGATGTTATGATTGGCAAAATGTATCATGGGTGACCATGTGAGACCAGGAAAATGTTTGAAAGTTCTTTGCAAATCTCTGGAAAGTCCTGGAAAACCTTTGAATATCTTGAATATGGTCTGGTCTTCAAAATCCTGACACTACCGAGATGGGAAGAAAAGGTGCAGGTATATTTGATAAGTGTACTATTGTAGTCGTGACTCACCAGTGAGATCCTCCTGTTGAAGAGAGCTTCTTTGCAACTGTTAAATAGATGAACAGAACATGGTTGACAGAGGTACCATCATCAAAGCTGTAAGATTCTGGTAACCTTTAGGCAATTAGTGGTTCCTTTGAGAATTTCAAAAAAAGAACTCCACCTTCCAGTTTCAGTGCAACTACTCCAGCCAAGGAGTTGTCGCAAATCGACTAATGGCATTTGCATGCTGAAACAATCAAATGGTCACAAATTTAAATTGTTTCTCAGTGCACAGGTAGCTCATATTGAAAGCTTATGGGGAATCTATTTTGAGCAGCCAAGGTTTTCATTCTGCAATTTGTGTTGAATTTTGCCGAGTGGACTTGACTGGAGTAGTCACAGGGTAACAGGACAGTCTTGTAACCACCCTAGATAATTCATTCTTACCCGTTTTTCAACTTTCTCAGCATGATCTTTCTTCTCTTCAGCTTGTTTCTTGTACTGGGCCAGTTCCCTTTCTCTTTCCTTTTTCCTCTCATACACTGACTGCTCTAGCTTCGAGAGTTCAGCCTTTGCTGCTTCACGAGCAATCTGAGCATCATGGTTCATCGCATTCAGTTCATTAAGTTCTTCCCTTTGAGCATAAATAGCTCTCTCAAGATTATTGAGCTGATTAGGCCAAGTGCGGCGCTCTTCCTTCAATTGCTCCAACAGACCCTCATAGATTGTCTTGATTTTCTTCCCTTCATTTAACTTCAGCTGCATTTTGTCAAGGCTGTTCTCCAAAGCACGTAGTTTCTAGCACAGGGATTCAATTCATATATTGACTCATGAACTCAAAGAAGAAGAATATTAGTAAAATTAACCTTATAAAAACAAAATATTTTTCCAAGAATTTGATGCAACTGACATTGTGTAGTTTTAAGGGAAAGGACTGTACTAACTTTGAAAAATGTGACTGTTTCAAAAGAAACATCTCTCATCACCAGCTACAACAACTTGAGTTACTGCAGCTGTACATAGATGAAAATTTAAATAAAAGTACAATACATGTACTATAAATACAAGTTTGTGACAACAGGTGCTACTTTAATTCACTCTTTCAAGAATGACTTTCTATATAACTAGAATAAAGACATTGACTAACAAAAAACAGGGCTCCTGATATTTTGTGTGGTTGCAGAGCCGTGCATGGATTAACTTGCAAAACACCATGAAATTCATTAGAAATCGTACCAAATACACGTCGGTACAACATATTTGAAACACATATTCGAAACCTATCTTAGCTTTGGGGTTGTTTACTTGCCGTAAACTTGCAAATATATTGTGAAACTTCATCACTGCAACAAGTAAACAACATCCAAAATCCGGGTACTTACTGTGGCCACAAGCAAAAGATGATCTCTCTCAAAAAGAACATCGCAGTCAAACAAATAGAAACATGTACATGTACGATAGTCCAAATAGGTTTCTCAAATTTTCCTGCAAAATTGCCAGTTTTACAAAAGCAACGCCAATAAGCAGTCAGGGTTTCTGTTGCTGTCGCTACTGCATAGGAACTCATCACTTTCAATAGAAAAATTGCCGTCTTTTTTAGTTAAAGACATTCGTCAAATCAGTGCAAAACCGATCGCTTTCCAGCAAAATATGCCCAGAAAATTGCCACAAATTTGCCTTTTTTTACTGGTCATTTTTCGGGAAATTTGCCCTAAAAATGTCCGCAAATTTCCCACAATATTGGTTACTTTTTCCATGAATTTGACTTTTTTCCACGACCTATCAGAAGCGTAAACTATAAAACCCATCGAATAATTTCAAAATTTAGTTGGACAACGTTTGATGCCCAGATGCCTAGCACTGATAATGTACATATCTACCAATGATTCATAATAGTTTTATTTAGCACCTGTGCCTCAGCTGATTCTCCGGCATCTGTGTTGGACACTTCTTCAGCATCTGTGACCAACTGATTGTACTCTGTTTGCAAAAGTTCCAGTTTCTTCTGACGGGTGTTTTTCTGGTGTCTCAAAGCATTTAGCTTCTTGACTGCCTCGCACACTTGCTGATCCAGTTTGATGATAGCAGCCTGTAACAGACATTTTGTAAATTACAAGTAATAAAACCACAACAAACTACAGTAGTCTAAAATACAGTGCAGAACAACCACTCTTAATCCTCTTAATGAGAAAAGAAGAGGGAGCCTCTGCCCATAGATGATTGACTTCCCATTGTGCATGCAAACCAATGAAGCACTTTCTTCATCAATGATGTAAGTGAAATGCTTAGTTCCTGTTATTAGTCTTTGTTATTTGATTCAACTGCACAAGTAAAATTACTAGACTGTTGATTTATTGTTTATGTATTTTTTAAATGGATAACTGAAATTTCATAGTAAGAGTTCTATGAAGTTTTAAGTAGAATATCAAGTGTTGGAAGTTTAGTTTGCATATGAAGAGGCCCAGAATCTTGAGTGTAATTTTGCTCTACCTTTCCTGACATGCCTCTCATTGCACAGTGTCTTTGTGGATCTCTTTCTTTGAATGCATCATCAATCACTTGCTCATCTCCCTAAAGACAAAGATAACATTTTTTAAAAAAAATGGCAAAGGTATTATGTTTTAGCAGTAATTTAAGGAGATCCAGGGGATCATGTTTTTTATAGGTCGGAGTAGAGGAGGAGATGGAAGAGACTGTAAACATCATCTCCCTTTTCTTGGGATTCACATCCTCAGTAGTCTCAATAATTCCTCCCAAAATAAGGAATATATCAATAATCAAAGGTGAAGTGCTGATGGCATTTTATTTCTCCCCTCCCCAAAGGGAGTTTGTTTCCTGGGTGGGGATGAGAGGGACTCCAAAAAAAAAGGACAGGGTGCTTGTTCTACCTTTTAGGGGTTAAAAAAAAAAAATTGGTATCTCTTAGGTTGTTCGGCCTCAAAAAGTCCACAGCTGTAGCTCTTGTAGTACCTTTTCGGGTATTGAGCCAAACAAATATGACAGACTGAAGATCTAGTGTTCTTTCAGAATTGGTACCTCTAACAGGTGAAAAAATTTCAAGCCTTGCTTGCAAAGCAGGATCTTGGGACCTCTAGCACCCTCATTGTCCCTTTTATACGGGAGTCCCCCCCCCCCTGGAGGTTGCTTTGTATGAGTCTGTTTCAGCTGGACCATACCCAAGGGTAGGATTGAGGAGGTTTTAATTCTCCCTCGCCCATAGGAAGGTTGTTTGCCTTTTTGGTTTGTAGAGGGTCGTACAGGGGTCTCTGGCAAGGTTCACAAACAGAAAAGGTAGAGGTCAAGGATCAGAGAAATTTCTTTTTCCCAAATAACGAAAAACAAACAAGTAAAATACTCTTTTTAATGACCTGTTGTAATACACTAGAAACAGAAAAATTGTGATCAGCTAAGTCAAGGCTCCATATTGCAAGTAGCATACCAAAGTCACTCTTGATAGGCCACTCTAACCATTCAGAGGACTTGCGTCTCAAAATCATGTAGAACAGAGCAGTAAAATCACAAATAATGGTTAATAATTCAGGTTCTTCACAGGTCACACAAAACCTTCTGGTCATAAGTCATGAAGAATAGTTTCTTAAATTCATGTTTCACGGAAAGTAAAATCTGCTAATCACGGTTAATTACATGAATCATTCCCTGACTTTAAAATAGCAAATACATTTAGCATTTGTGGATTTACAACATTCACCTCTACAACTGTGCAAATCAAGATATAGAAATCATATCATTCTCACTTTGCCATTAAGTTCTTACTTACCGCCTTTTTCTTTGCCAAATCGGAACGCAGACGTTTATTTTTCTCCCTCAATTTGGCGATTGTATCTTTGTTCTTTTTCATAGTCCACTGAGAACTTTCGTAGTAAGCTTTCCTGTCCCCATCTGTTTAGAATTAAGATCAGCAACGCGAGCTAAATGAGCTTACATTTGAAGTATAACAAAACTCAGTCAAGAATAATGTATTTCGATCTTTCATTATCTTTGGAAAACGATTACGAAAAGCAATTAGCTGTACAGAAGCTAAATTTGGCAAGCTTGTGGCCATGTGCAAACAGTCCAGCAAAATCATCAATTCAAAAGTGGACGAAAACCTTGCTATTCTCATACCAGCCGCGCTGGACATCATTGTTTCAGTCCACTTTTGCCTGAAAAAGTGGTCGATCAACGCTTACCTAAAAGGGCAAGCTTTTTCTTTAGCTCTTCGATCTCTTCTGTGATGGGAACTGCTCCCTCTGACATATTTTCCGCTCTCTGGATGAAACTTTAAACCGATAAACACTTCCAACAAAACGAAATGCACACCTATCACCAGTTCAGTTTGTTTCTCTGCGAGCGATTCATCTCTTGGGCCCGTTGTCAAGACAACCATACAAAAAAAATGCGCCTGTATCAACAGGGCTAATGACTGGCCAGTCATGAACGCAGTCCTAACTTTTGTCAGCCAATGAAAAAGCGGTATTCGATAGCGCGCAAATTTTCAAAATGGCGGTAAAGACGGCGAACACTCAGGTGCAGATAAACACGGCTAATGCTGAAGATTGCGTTTTGAATTCTTTGAAAGCAAGAAATGAACCCCTTACGTTTGCTGAAATATTGGACACGTCCTCGTTTCCTTCCCAACAAATAGAGAAAGCATTAAAACGTTTGGAAAGCCAGCAAATAATGTAAGCTTTCACTCTCTGGGGCGCAGCTGAGCTGAGCTTATTTTTCTTCGAGTTTAAAAAGCTAATTAAAAAGCTTAAGTATCTTATTTTGATCAATTGTTTTATATAGATGCAGCCACTTCGCTACTAAAGAAGACTCCAGGGTTTATTCTCTGAGCGCCAAAGACAGTGATACGAAATGTATATTGGAAACGCAAAATACTACAAAGCTGAACACAACACCTGGGACGTTCAGGAAGCGACCTTTGATCTCAAGGTAAACGTTAGCAGTATAAGCTTAATCAGCTGACAGCTTTTGTTATGATTGTGTATCGATCAAATAGAGACATAACCTCCTCTAGCTAACCCTGGCATTAACTGACAATTTCTTGTCCCGCGGGAGACGGGAATTTACCAGCAGGGATTGTCATTGGGTGGTGTGATCTTTTGAAACCTTCTGGGAAGGTTAGGGAGAATTTGTCTCCAAATTAAAGTCAAGCTCGGAAAGGAGTCTTCAAGAGACAACGGCATTCTTTACTGTTGTGGCTGCATTTGAAGATAAATAAAAAGTTTTGCATGGGCCATTTGCAGCTGAAAGTTTAATCACTAATGGTAGCTAGATGATTTTGGAGTGTACAACACTGACTCGCTTACTCCTTTATATTTTTACAGGAGCAGCTCCAAATTGAGACAACCTTTTAAATCACCCGTAAGTAAATCACTTTGTCAGGTTGTAGGAATCCTCTCTCATTCTGCTGGGTCAGGTATTTATATTACGGGTACAAATGAATGTTGTGCCGC
>CM042748.1:30292624-30301851 GCA_022496165.2 Catalaphyllia jardinei | reverse complement strand
ATCTTGAAAACCTCTGGGGTCCACATTCAGTTGACAGATTTGCTTGTTGTTATAATGCGAAATTGCCTAGGTTTAATTCCAGATTCGTCCAACCTGGTGCCGAAGCTGTTGACGCCTTCACACAGGACTGGTCACCTGAGAATAATTGGCTGGTGCCACCAGTATCTCTCATTGGCAGGATATTAAGGCATATGAGTGATTGCAAGGCCCTGGGAACTCTGGTAGTTCCATTGTGTAAATCAGCATATTTTTGGCCTTTATTAAGCAACGATGGCACTCACCTGAATTCTTTTGGATCTCAGTGGTTATATCTTCCCAACAGACCGGATCTGTTCGTCAGGGGTAAAGCTAAGAATAAGTTGTTTGGCACGAAGGCTTTCAAGTCTAGATGCCTTGCCCTACGAGTTGATTTTGTTAAAAATGTTCGCACCTCTAGTGTTGGTTTTTGCACTTCTCCATTGGGTGGGTGTTCAGCTTGCAATCCTTAGGCGTTCCATCTGGAGGTATGTTTGTTATTGTCATAGCCTCCCCCTCCCCCCCACCTATTCCCCAATCGGGTCTACTATTGCTGGTTCGATTGTTATTTAATTTTGCACGATGTTCATGTAAAACAGGTGGTGTCGCATCTGTTCTCGATTATTAGTTTATGTTACAGGCTCCGGTGCTGTTACTCTCGTTCTGTACACATGTTTTTGGAAAGCTATTTTATATACAAGTAAAGGGGGTAAGTTTCTAAAGAAACTGTGGTGCTGCGTCGGTGGGAGTATTACAAGCGAATCGATTCGCTCCGACGAAGGGCTAACGCTCGAAACATCAGCTTCTGAATCTCTTTACGGTGGCTAATTCACATTATCAACTCAGTTGATAAAACCAAATCATCTTATTTTATATACAGTTCCTGATAGCCTTAGTATGGCTGTGTACACCCCCTGGTGGTGTTACACGTTTCTTGGCCAAGTTTCTGTTTGTGACATCTGTTTTCTCAGATAATTGTTTTTTAGAGGCCCCCGGTGCCTTCAGTGTAGTTACATACACGCCCCGGTGGCTTGTTTTTGTGGCCCCCGGTGGCCTTAGTAAACTTATGTGCTCCCCCACGGTGTAACATGTGTTTTGTGGGTATCATATTTGTTTTTGAACAGTCCCTGGTAACATTAGCTAGCCTTACATTGCCTTGTCTCCAGCAGGTGCCTGGGGATGTGCTGTGTTCTGAAGCTCAATTAAAAGGCTGCGGGCAAGAATGTCCCCTAGATTTTTTGGCCATTTTCAAAGTGTTCAAAGTGCTCATGTGGGCTTCGTTTTACCTGAGAAACATTCCTCTGAAGTTTGTTTCGCAGGGTCTCTCTTCGTTGTCTAGAAATAACGTGTGCAAAACTGACTCGGTTTTCCAAGCGGCATCTATTGTTAAACGAAAAACAAAAGAAACCTTTTGTTTGGCTAAAGTATGAATGATTTCTCACTGTTGTTTCGTTGGCTCAAGTGGAAGCTGATTCCAATTTGTTTTGTCGTGACGCTGGTTCGAGTCGATACGAGGTCAATCAATTTTTTTTTTCGTTCTGTTTCTCTACTTCTTTCAAAAACTAACATATCTATTGTAATAGCGAAGAGCAGAGATGACGTCATGAAAATTTACCCCCCGTCGTGACTCAGACAAACAAACCATTTCATGGGCTACTTCTTTGAGAGCGACGTATTGAACAACGGCGCTCGAAAACTCTTCCACGCGATACTCAGCGACTAATTTTGCAATTTGATGGCCTCTCTAGTTTAAAATGTTGGAGAAACCCACAACATGTACCTTAGAATAATAAAATTACGGAGTTTGAAGGAAGGCGGCAAAATATGATGGGCTACTCATGTATGAAGACTGTTTACAAACACACTCCTTACCTCCATGACAGAGAAAATATTATTATTGTACCCGGCATTCAGGTGCATCACCCACAAGAAAGTCGGCAAGCCAGGTAAAAAAGTAACTCATAAACAAACAACCGTAGATCCGATTTGCTGCCGTATCAATTTGGCGAATGTCTCTGTCAGAAAGAGGTGATAAAGAGCACTGTCGTTTTAAAGAAAGACGCTAATTTTTTAACTGCTTTGGCAAGTCATTGATTTTTCTGTTATTGCCCTTTGTTTTTTACTCCCGACATGGCTCGACTGAATCGTTTATTTGGGTTGTTTCGCCTTTAAGTGCGAGATCAGACCGTGAAGCAAAATGATTTACAAGTCAGCTGTCTAATGGTTTGGAAAACTGAGCCACGAGGTTGAAATTGAAGATATCAAGCAATTGAAGCATCCAATAATTTATAGCCATCTGGAGGCAATTGATGGAAAATTATAATAAGGAAGTTATTGCATTGTGAAGATGTGAGACGCAATATGAGAGCTGTTGAAATTGGTGAAGCACATGTCGTGGTAGAATGGCAAGTATTGGATATCTTTCTTGAATTATTCCCATTTACTACGGTTAAATATAGTGAATTGTAAGGGAACAAATTTTTTTGCTTTGGGGACAAAGAATGTGACAAATAAAATTTTGAACTTTTTTTGAAATAGTCAACTTGTCTTTCTGTGAACAAGAAATGTAATTTAGCTTCTTTATTTAGTCTTGCTCCACATTCTCTAATTGAAGGTGGAATTTTCTGATAAGGTTACAAATTATTACAGTGAGTGGTGGTATTGTTTGTGTGATCATTATTTCTAATCCTGTATGAGAGGCTTTCAAACAGTAAAATTAGTCTGCAACAATTTGATGTACTAGTTTGTACTTATGCAAAATGTTGAAATTTGGCTGAGCTCCTTGCATGTTTATCACTGATCACAAACTAATTATAATCGTTGTTAAATCAGCAAACATTTGCATACATTGTATTTACAGGAAGAGTTTTAGGCCTGCATATTCCCAATTATGTATGCTAGGTGCCTGCAGTTGCACTAACTGCAACAGTAACTGAGCAAACAAAATACATCAACTTCCCTTGGAATGGTGGATCCAGAAATCATTGCAGTGAACCTCAATAGCGAGAACATTTTCTACACATGTTCAACACGAGCACACACCGGTGATGACCAAATCAATGTGCTGCTTCTTCTATACACAGGAAAACTACAAGTTATGAGAGAGATGATGCCTCCTACAGTGATCTATTTCACTCATACTGCCATTATGGACATTGTATATTGACAATATAATTGGAACATTTGACCTCAAAACAGTATCCCTTGGTTGAAGATCTTCTTAACTTCACCTGTCTACTTGATTGGTATTACTGCTACAGTAAGAGGAAATTGTAGGTTGACCACTTGTTCTTGAAAAGTGAAAATTTCATTGCTTAGCACCTAGTTTGTAACACATATTGTATATTTTCTAATCTGCTGTAAGCTTTATCTATAAGACTATTATTGTTTATCTTTCCTAAGTTACTATTTTTTAAGTACCCATGAAATGAAAAAATCAAGTCATCATGATTTTGTAAAAGCTCAAATTGTTTTATGAGGCCAGAAAAAATAGATATTTTTCTGCCCTCAATGTTGGTAAAAGGTCCCTTCATTTTAGGGGATTGATTGCGAGTCTCTCACTAATTAAATGTCAGGCAGTTAACACAAACAGAATTATGTAAATGTCTGTTTTCAGTTGTAAATATAATGTGTATAGTTTTATGCAGTGACAGTTGTTTTGAAATTGATGCCTTGCTGAGACCTGGTTTTCAAAACCCTAATTTCACCTAAACCAATTAATCACACCTGCCTGCAAAAGGAACACTTCCTAACTTTTTGCATCAGTACATAGGTGAAACATTATCCACTCATCATCATTATCAGCAGCAGCAGCAGCAGTTCTGCTTCCCTGCTTGGAGATTGGGGCCAGCAAAGAAAACTGGAAATCAATTATTGGCCTTCCATTGATGCCAAAGCCAAAAAAAAGGTAACAACATTTGCCAGGAAACAAAACCATTTACAAACTGTTTACCTTCAAAGGCAATATATTTCAGTCATATACTTTAGACATATTTTAACACCAACTCCAAGCCCGTATTTATAAACGGTTCCAACTTTCAAAAATTGTGGAAGACGCTGTGATGCAGTTGTGTCATTCTTGGAAGCAATAGGTCAAAACTGAGGGGGATTTTTGATGTGATGTTGATCGCAGTCAACGAAAAGACACATACGACCACTTCACATTCGCAGTTCACTCTTTTTTGCCTCACCGTAGAGTGCTGAGCAGACTCGACGAAAGTGATTCTCCAACCTGTTGCAAGGCTCAAACTCTTTTCACACAAGACCCCACGATCGACAAAATTCCTGCAAAGAAAGTGATGCCAGCAACGAAGAACGGAATCCTTTAACTTTCTTCACCTTTCTGTACCTGGTTCCCACCGTTTTGCTGAAAAAACTCAAAATTTCAGGTTGTTTGCTGCTTTTCTTGTAGAAAATATCAACCAACAAAAAGCCGTTTTGTTACAACAGCGACAAGTGTTGAGCCATGAAAAGTGTTGAGCCGTGAATATGAAAAATTGTGAGAATTTTCTCCCAAATCCTCCATTATTGCATTGTAAATGCCGCCGGTCACAGCTGTTTCTCACTTTGCGGCATCCTTTGCAGCAGCAATCCACGCAAACATTTTTTACTTCCGCTCAAGATTTCTTTGTTTCCAAGCAGCCAATCAAAAAATTCAAATTAATTCGATAATCGTATGTCTCCAGAGCCCTTCGATTCTCGTGCCAAGGCCCTGCCGGCTAAGAGATGAGAATAGGGCTATGGGGACGAGAATGTTGATCGAGGAGCAAGTGGCCCAGGGGGTAGAGTCTAGAAACGCTTCTTCCAAAGCAAAGCATTTGTCGTGGACTTAGGGCTCATTTGCTAAAGTTCGGCGTGTGTCAGTTTTGGAAATTAGAAGGCTTTGAAATCAGCCATCTAGCATGGTTCGCTCCAAAAATTTCTGGGATATCCCATAATAATCTTTCATATGTAAAGCAAGCGTGTGTGACTTGGTGTGACTTACAACGTGACGCGAACACGGCCGGGAACTGGTGAGAACGGCGGCCAGGCAGCAAAGTCCTTGAATTTGACCTGTGTTAGGTGAAAAGTCAATTTAAAGAGATTCAAAGCCGTTTCTACGGGCCAAAAAGAACGCAGGTTGGTTAAATTGGCAAGCAAGCATTCGCTGAGTGCGTATGGTGGATTTCCAAGCATATGATTACTTTGAATTGTGATAGGATCGAGCCCGCTGCGAGGAAAAAAGACAGAATGCCTGATCGCAGGTTAGGAAGAAGAAAACTTCAGCTCAAATGTAAGTTTTGCTCTGTATTGCAGCGTTCCTTTGCTGATAAATTTTCCGTTTCATGCGTTTTTTTTTCTCGGCACGAGCAGCGTATGGTGAGAAAGGCGGCCAGGCAGCAAAGTCCTTGAATTTGACCTGTGTTAGGTGAAAAGTTAATTTAAAGAGATTCAAAGCTGTTTCTACGGGCCAAAAAGAACGCAGGTCGGTTAAATTGGCAAGCAAGCATTCGCTGAGTGTGTATGGTGGATTTCCAAGCATATGATTACTTTGAATTGTGATAGGATCGAGCCCGCTGCGAGGAAAAAAAGACAGAATGCCTGATCGCAGGTTAGGAAGAAGAAAACTTCAGCTCAAATGTAAGTTTTGCTCTGTATTGCAGCGTTCCTTTGCTGATAAATTTTCCGTTTCATGCGTTTTTTTTCTCGGCATGAGCAGTGTGTTAGCTTAAGGCTTCCTCTTTCTGTGTTGTCAGAATTAATCATTTCATGGAACAAGCAGTTTTGTACGGCCAAAAAAATAGTTTCACCTAGAAACATAGAAGGGTTCACGGTTGTGGACATCATCTTGGCAGTGGGGCAGACGCGGCAAAATTTACAGTGAATGTATGGAAAAAATTGTGATTTTGATGCTCGATAACTCGGGAAGGTTGATATTCTGAAATTTCTGTGAATTGCGAACTAAAGATATTAGCTAAAAGAGTTAACCGATTAAATTTAAAGAGCATTGGTTTGCTGAGAAGCAAGAAATCGTCTTTTTAGCTTTTCATACAAATGGTTCTAAATTTTCCTGCGAACGACGGCTCCATTTTACAGACAAATATATGAGAAATAAGAATTTAAATATGTGGCTTTCTTTGTAAGAGTACAATTCTCAAATTTGATCGGTTACCTCTCTTAGCTAGCATTTTTAGTTTGTAATTCATAGAAACTGTAGAATGTCAAACTTCCTCGAGTTATCGAGCATCAAAATCACGATTTTTCCCATACATTCACTGTAAATTTTGCCGTGTTTGCCCCACTACCAAGATGATGTCCACGACCATGAAACCTTCTATTTTATAAATCACTGATGTAGCCGATTTTCAAAATGTTTAACCTCTTTCTGACATTGACTTGATTTAGGTATCGATTCGTGCAATAGATTTCCTAAGTCGAGATTGTTTTCCTTGGCCTAACACTGCGCTAACCCTAACGTATCCTGACCTTAACTCTAACCTAATCCGAAGCCGCTGCTAACCCCTAACTTTGTTTCATAAACCTAACCTTCAATGCTATCCCTAGTTTCAAGCGGTAACCCTAACCCCAACTCTCATAAAACTGGGAACTCTTAACCCTAGGAGTTAAAGTCAGCATTTGAAAAAACATAAAAAAAACTATTAGTACTAATTAGTAAACTATTAAAACAAACTATTAGTACTAATAGTATTAGTTATTAGTACTAATAGTATTGTGTAACAAAGCAGTTCCAAAAGACGTGGACTGTGACATGCAAGTGTTTTTGCATACGTTATTTCTGGAATACGCAACAGAAACGAGGGGAAATAAGTGCAAGGCAGTTTTCTACAGGTATAAACAAATCAGCATGCGAAGTTTGGAGCTGTTTTGGCCATTTTCGATTTTAGCCAAAAATCTAGGGGACGTTCTTGCCCGTAGCCTTTCAATTACATTGTTGCCTCTTATAGTATTGTTTTATTCATTCGGCAGTTTTGGATCTTTACTAATCCCATTTCCTTTTTCTTTGTTTTTTTTTTCATCATTTTTTTAGATGTTTTCTCTTCTGGCGTTTGGGCCTCTCTCGCGGATTTGCGTGAACCCTCCTTGACAGGCCTGGTTTCCAGATTACAGTCCACAGTCATTGCTTCGAGAGCTCCAGGAATTTTGCTTCTTCCGTTTTCCTGGAGTGCCAGGACAGAGCATGTCGCGTTGTACCTTCAGCATCTTCTGGATACAACCCATTCTCATTCTACAGTAGATTCTGCTATTTATTGAATCCAATGGGCACACCATTTGGCGGGGATACCTTCCCCTACTGACAGTCCTATTATTCATGATTTTAGTAGAGCAGCTAAGAGGCTTATTGGAACCCGTTTAGTTAACAAGAGCCTATTTTGCCTGATATGATTAAGAAATTAGTTGAAGCTTCCAACCTAGATAATTTACTTAATTTGAGGAATGTTTGTATTTTCCTTTTGGCATTTGCTGTTTTTTTTTTCCGAATTGAGGAGGTTCTTTACATTAAGTATGGTGATATTACTTTTCATGACACTTATGTTGCTATCAAGGTTGATACAAGTAAGACAGATCAACTAAGGAAGGGTAATGAAGTGGTTATATCTCGAATTTCATCCCAAAATGCTTGCCCAGTTTAATTTCGATTTTCAAGCATTATGTTCCAGAGCTTGAGCGTTTTCCAGTGGAATCTAGTCATTATGTTTTAAGCCTCTAACTAAAGCGAAGTTAGGCCATAAGTTTGTCTCTACAAATAAGCCCGTAAGTTATTCAACTGTTAGGGAGTACTTTAAGAGTAGTTTTAAAAGATATTGTGCCAGACATTGCTGCTTTTAGCACTCATTCCTTAAGAGCAGGCGGTGCTTCTGCTGCTGCCAACGCAGGTGTGGCTGACAGGCTGTTTCAAAGGCATGGCAGATGGAAGTCTGTTTCAGTTAAGAATGGTTATATTGATGACATTTAGAGTCTAGATTGTTAGTTTCCCAGTGTTTGAGTACCTTTTATTCCAGTTGTTTACTTCATCTTCCCTTTCTTTATCTCTATTAGGCTACATTGAATCGCACGGCTCATGGCTGACTGACTCATCCTAAATAAACTTTTCACATTGAATATCTCGTGTGAATGTAGTCAGAATATCTAATTTCTGACGTTTGAGGGACGAATTAGTCAGAAATTATTATTCTGACAGCACATTGGAGAGACTCGCGGTGCATCTTGGGTTGCTTTAGGACTATTTAAGGTTTTGCCGGGAAATTTAAGTCATTCTAGGTCGGTCAGTCGGAGTGTTAGCCCGCTTTATTTTTATGTTTAGGATTACGTTTTGTTTTGAATTAACTCATATATTGTAGGATGCCCTTTCCTCGGGGTCTTGTGCTGCTGCATTAGATGAGGAATACGTTTCCACATATTTTTTGGCCACATCTAAAGGGTGTTTTTTTAGTGTTTTTTTAGTGTTTTTTCATATCTGGCGTAGCACATTTTCTAAATTCTTGAACTCTTTAGTTACTTTTCTGAGGAAAAATATCTATTGAATTATTCATAATTATTATGAATAATTCAATAGATATTAGGCTACATTGAATCGCACGGCTCATGGCTGACTGACTCATGGCTGACTTGTGATATTTCCATCTCTTGTACTACCCAGGAATGGGATAATGTTGTAATGTCAACTTATTATCCAATATTTACACTCTTATCTTACAAGGGTTGCTTACGGGAGGTTAAAAACAAAAGAAAATGTGAAACTTTTAGCTCTTTAAGTGGTTGCGTCACTTACGAGAGGTGGTTGCTTACAGGAGGTTCAGAATTAAGTGATTTGATTGGGAAAGGTTTGGTATTTTGGAAAACTGGTCGCTGAGGAGAGGTGGAGGTTCCACTGTTTTAGAGGTCTGAAATGGGGCTTTTATTTTTTGGCTCAGATCTGAAATAGGGTTTATAAAATCACAGATTTTAATGTGAACTAGACGCCTTGCTGCATGTACCCAGGCAGTCGTTATACTGAGAAGCACTAGCTATATTGCAATTGAGCTTAAATGTTCTGCATTTAAAGTCGTGCGAAATTCAATCGAGTCGATGTGCTCAAGCTATTCTGCCTTTGATTGCATTTCTTGGAATCGATTAATAGCTTATTACTCGTACACAGACCTTTAGTACGTAAAATGAGTCAAGATCCTTACATCAGCCTATGAACGTTTCAGTCTATTTTCTTTAGCCTTTGC
>CM042748.1:30225124-30290124 GCA_022496165.2 Catalaphyllia jardinei | reverse complement strand
ATAATTATGCGATGTCGATGCGATGCGTCAAGTGAGAGCGGACAATTTGCTATCGTAAAAAACAAATTGATGTCAGTTTTTCTTGGGTCTATTTGCGGATCCACTCGGTTATCGCCTCGTGGATCCACAGCTACTTTGACAATGTTATGACAAAATTAATCATCAATAGCACAGCCCCTGTCAATAACAGGACAGACGCATCAAATTTTAAGTCGACAGCTATTTGTTATAGACAACTGGATAACCTGGGACCCGTTTCTCGAAAGCCCCGGAAACATTTCGGGCCCGTAAAGCCAGTTTAAATTCATCAGTATCTGAAAACGGAGAAGCGTAAACAGCTAAAACTTCTTCTATAAAGAGAACCCGCTGTTCATATTAAAAATCAGAAGGTTCGAAATTTTGCTGCGGCTTTCCGGGTGCGAAAATTTATCGGGACCTTCGAGACACAGGCCCTGAGCTAAATTTTGTGGACGACTAAAATTGCAGTGTATGAGATGAGCTGTCAACAACTAAACGATAAATTTTTAGTTATGGACAACTACAACCTCGTTCCCATCCGTTTTCTTTTCGAAAAGGGATTTAGACACAAATGTTTGTCGATAACAATTAGTAGTATAGTGTAGTCGGTAACAAATAGTTGTCGACAACTGAATGTCTAGATTGTATTGGCTTTAAAGTCCTGGCCGAATGGACTGGCAAGTAGTCACAAGTGGACGCAAGTTCAACTTGCGTAGAGACTTGCTTTGGGTGGCCAAACGGACTCGCAAGTTTCCTCGCAAGTACACACAAGTCTAAAAAAGAACATTTTAAGACAGACTATCCTCTATTTCATTGGCTAATAATAGGTTAACGAACGTCACTCAACTTGCATTGACTTGGGGTGGGTGGCCAAACGGGGAAAAACTTGCATCGACTTGTGTGCAAATTTGATTTCGACCAAAGTGAGCGCAAGTCAACGCAAGTGCACGCAGGGCCTGGCCCAAACGGAGTCGCAAGTAAACCCAAGTTTCAACTTGCGTCTACTTGCGACTCCGTTTGGCCAGGGCTACAGGGCTTAAGATGATGGTTACGGCAACCTCGTTCCCAGGGTTTCTCATTTTCTCGCCTTCCTCGAGCGAAAGAGGAGAGGGCTCAGGCGTGAGAGGGTGGAAAGATGGGGAGGGTTGGATTGTTAGAGCCTTATGTTAGAAAAAAGGCGTTACTTAACGGCACGTTACTTCGTCTGCGTATGTTGCTAATGGCTTACACCCTAGTGAAATCCAGTCTTTCAAAAGTTGAATCACTAGCGCATGATTTTGCATTTCTCGCCTGTTTTTCTTTTCGGGTGGTAAAAGTGCTATCCCCAGTTTTACTGGGACAAACTTCATGAACACAAGAGAGACTGGAACCGTCTGATGTGCCGAAGAGTCTCTCGTGAAGTGAAGAGTGCAATCCCATGACGGGAATAAGAATCTCAGTATTACATAACCACATCGGCCAAAGATGCTACTCTCTGTCGAGCATGCAGTAGACACTAGAAATACGGTAGTCTTAAATCAGTCTTTGAGGCGGGAGAAAAATAGCAGTAATACAGAGATAAACTCTTTGAGTGCAAGCTAGGCGAGTACCAACATTAAAAACATCCCATATTTGCAATTTCTTCATTCACAAACTCGACGAGTGAGCTGTCATTCTAATTAGACGCAACCTGGGGACGCAACACTGTAGTACCTCTTTCCAACTCAGTACTGAGATTACTAAACGTGTGCGCTGGAAATCGTTTTCTTTTTGCTGTGTATGGTGGATGTATGCCATCGTTGCCAGACGAAGAGAGGTTCACCTAACTACGAAGACGAGGAGATTGAACTGTAGTAGAGCTTGTTGAGAATGCGACAGGCTGGGATGTTGAAAAGGCCATCCCAATAAAATGTTCCGTTTCCCATCGCCCCGTCTCTTGTGATGGTGGGTCGGTCGGTCCGGCCAAAAAAAAATAGAGAATGAACACTTGAAGGGGTCTGGGTTCCAGAGAAGGCCGGGCTGCTAAATAAGAAAGCCTGGTTACAAAGTCAACTCGAAAACGTGGCCTTTTCGTCGTTAGTCATTATCTATAATGCCAGACGGTAATTCCTGTGCACTTGTGATAATATTACGAAAAGAGAAGAGAGTTGTGGCCCTAACTCGACAAAAGTTCATTGACAAGAACTTGAACGTTAATGTTAAATGAAAAAAGCTGTCTTGACGAAATGTTCTTTTCCAAGAAAACATGCAGTTATAATTGTGTTCCAGGTTACTTTCAGCATATTAAATCCAACGTTTACTCTGTTGATATATAATCAGATGGTAAAAGATGCATATTAACACGACTATCAAAACAGCCTTTGAAAAACATACTATCGATGTTAATTAAAGAGACCGACATCACATCATACCAATTGTTGTTAATAAAACAAGATCGTGTGCTTGTAAATTAAAGTAATTGCTTCTTTGGTTAGTGAATCTTTTTTGAATTTTTCTTTTTTTTTTTTTACTTTTCGAAAAAATGGATCGGTCGGGCGATGGGAAACGAAACATTTTATTGGGATGGCCAAACAGGAATACTATTGAGATCCATTGACTATCAATGAGTCATGAGTGAATGTGCTTTTCACCGCTGAGGTTTGAAAGACGGACTTGTATGAGACAACAAATGGTATGGCTGAAAAGAAATTATCTCATATAGCCGAACCTTTTAGATTCCAAATGTTAAAAATAAAGGCTGCATTCGCCACATAGATTCCTCCAAAGCAGGTGGGTAACGAACGTCACTGAATGATTAAGGCAATAGTTTGTTAGCTGAGGGAACTGAACGATCACGAAACATGCTGTTCAAACCGACTGTACGACTGTTTCACAATTACGTCTAACTTTCCAGTTTGCAGTGAAACCAAAACTCGAAACGTTCACTGGACAATATTTAGGCAACTTTACCGAAAACTGTCAACGCAACTGCTCGCCTCACAGCTTACCTACGTCCCATTCAGTTTTACAGTTTTTACTTTTGTTTTTACTTGCTCAAAAAAAAACTGGAGAAAGTTACCATAAAATAGTCAATGCGAGTAACTTAAGGTTCAATCACCAAATACGCTTGCATTGGTCAACGTGACAAGATATTTCATGAAAAAAAAAACGTACATAGTCCAAATTCAGGCTCGATTTCCACCGCTCTCGTGTCGGCCGGGTCACCCTCCGGCTCCCTTCAGCTCCCTAGGGATATGGTGGGCGAAAGTGACAGGATAAACCACAATAAACTTTGATACTACGTGGGATGACGAAACCAAACCACTCGTTCTAGCAAAATGTGAGCGAATAAAATGGTGCTGCGAGTCGATTTTAGAAGACGAAAATCTAGTGAGATGTTCCTTAATTCGGCTCAATTGTGGTGGATAACAAGAAAAAGGGCAGCCAAAGTTGTACACAACGCAAATGACGAAACCAAAATGCACCCCCACCAGGACTTAATTATCTGGTCAGTGAGACTGCTCGGTATAAACCGCGGTTTGAAGCCTATTTGTTTTATTATGCCGTTTCAATATACAGCTGAATAAAGGCTAAAAAGGCTATAACACCAAAAGCCTTGAGCAAAGGGAGACAAAACAAGAACAAATCCTATTCAAGGTTTCAAGACCTTTTAGTGCGGTGAGACGAGAATTTAAGTTTTGTTGCGTCACAACACCCAGGGTACTCAGGACTCGAAAACATAAGGCGAATCGCTATTTTCGTGCACGTAACATGTCACCCAGAAACTATGCCGATGTCACGCATCTGAAAAACTCAGCGTGCTATTTTCAAAACAAAGCAGTCGACCGAGTAGAAGACCGGCCAGCAGATGTTTGCTTAAAAAAGACTTTTACCTGATAAAGATGAAAACTCGAAATTTTTAATTTTAGTGTTTTTGGACGTCACGTGAAAACCAGGAATTGCAAAAATCGACAATTCACGTGTTATACCAATGTGAAGGAACTTTGCACTGGCCTTTGATGGCCTTTGAAGACCTTTGAACATAGGCGGGTTTCCGTGCCCTGTTTTACCTAAGGTTTGATTTTAATGTTGCATGCAGTCGTAAAAGAGATATACAAAGTTTTGTTGAAAGATGCAGAATTTTCTGGCGGGATACCTTTATATCCGGTTCGTGCGTTGGTGCCAGCGACTTGATTTTAGTGTCCAGACATGGCTTTTTTCTCCTCATGTCATCTGCGACATAAGGATCACGTGCTACAAAGGTTATTCAAGGTCACGATGTGTTCATGTGCTCTGTGGGTATATATAAAGCATATCAGCTTATTTCTCAGTCTAACTGTTACAGGCTGAGCTGGCTTGAGCTGTTGGTGTTGCAGACAACCAAACGATTACTTGGTGTGCAAATCTCAAGGACTCTACAAGGAACGGCACGGAAAGGATACAGTCTATATTAACAACGTTGCTAGTAAGTCATACTTTTCTTTTGCTGAATATTGTTTGCGTTTTTATCAGCAATAGCTGTGGCGCACTGATTGCATGCTTTTGTCAAGCGTTATTTCCTGGAAACTGGAGGAGAGTGCGTTCAGAAAGCCTTTCTATATATCGACGGTTTAAAGTTCAGAGCAACTACAGAATGCAGGGCCACTTTTAACTATTCCCCAGACGATCCGGCTCTTTTGGCTCGCAGTGGAAAAATTTGTGTGCGCGTTAAGTGTTGAGTTCATATGTAAGAGCAAACGAGCCAAACGAGCCGGCTCGTTTGGCTCGGCAGTGGAAAAATTTGTGTGCGGGTGAAGTGTTGAGTTCAAATCACAGAAGCAAACAAGCCGGCTCGTTTGGTGCATGGTTAAAAGTGGCCCTGTATTCTGTAGTCTAGCCCAGTTTTTAATTTCAATAATATCAAAGTTGTTAGATATGTTTTGGTCTGTAATGATTATAAAGAGTCTTAATCGTGACCATTCGGGGCATGAAATTCCCGGTGTTGTGGTCTGGCCTTTGTTGTTATACTAAGAGTTAGGGTGGGAAATGCTCCGAGATATTAGCTACGATAAAGCTACTCAAAAATCCGAGGGTAAAATAAGTATTCACTCACTCAATCACACCATTTCGCCGGCTGCGACATTTCCAATTTGGACTTAATATTCTCACTCAGAGTACAACATTGAGTCTCGTAAATTGCAGCTTTGGACGAAATGCAGGTAGATCCGACTATTCACAAATGAAAGCTTTTGAGGAGTATTTGATTTAAATACAGACGAAAAAACCTATTGTTTTCAACTCCATTTTTTGATTAATTGAAGAAGCCGACAAAATTTTGCGCCCCCCTCGGATGCAAAGGTCAAAGGTTCTGACAACAAAAACCTGGGGTGTTGGAATTTACCCCTCCATGGGGGGACGGGGTGCGGATAAAAAGTGGAATGTCCCACTTTTGTGGTGAAAAACTAACTGACTCGCGGGGATGGAGTGGGAATTTAGTATTTAGGGTTAAGTAAAATTGCACTATTTTTTACGGTTTAAAACTTAGTATCTTAGGGTTAGTCAAAGGAGAAGGTTAAGGGTTAGCAATCAAGTAATTATTTCAATGGGCACCTTTCCTCACACCCTGTGCGTTAGCGTTATGTAACTTAGTACACTCTTTATTATAAGAATATTGTTTATTCTCATTTTCTTCGATGTACGCTGAGAATCGAATTCATAATGTTGTAACTTTTAAATCAGTAAATTAGGATCGATCAACATTCATAATGTTGTAACTTTTAAATCAGTAAATTAGGATCGGAGATACTAGCTATGTAAGCTACACTAAAATCCGAGGATAAATAAAGTTTATGTATGTATGTATGTATGTAATTCAGTGAATTCTCTCATAGCGACCGCTTCTCGTAAGTGACTACCACTTCTCCTAAGTGACTACTTTGAAAATAACCGTTTTGTTTCTCAGTTAAATACTGTTTTTATAGCTCTCTCGAAAACGACCACTACTCAGATTTCTTAACCGATCGTGACCAGTTTTCAGGCCAAAAGTTTGACATACCCTTTTATTTTCTGTTTCCGGTAAGCAACACTCAACATGAACACGTTTGAAAGTGACAAAACCTCAGTTTTTTAAACGCTAACCGGTCTAATGGCAGATAATAACAGTTTACAAGTAGGCTTTGTTCGGTTCAAATTTCGATCAAATGATTTTAATTGACAAGAGACGCATTGACAAATACACTCTATTATACTATATGTATTTCCGAAAACTGTTGCATATGAAAAAAATCAAACAAATTTGTTTTTATTTTAGCTGAAAGTCAATATCGATTTATAACTTATCAGTCAATCCAGCATTGGATTTATTTGTTGATTTTTTTTCCCTTAAGGGACCACTTTGTCTTGCACTAAGGGTGGTCGCTTACGGGAGAGTTGACTGTATTCTTGTGAATATTCTTTAGTCTGCAGAATAGGCGTATTTTTTAAGTATTTTAGGCGAACAGAGGAGGAAACGAAGCGAGCTCGGTTCCTCGGAATAGCACTTAAGTTAGCCTGAATGCTCAGGCTAGCCTGCTTACAGTTAGCTAAGCTCAATTTCGGTTGTTTCGGTGATTTCGTTTCTTTCCGCTCGTCCTGTCCGTTTCTAATGTGTAGGGGCGTTTCGTTTCAATGGTGTCGTTTCGTTGTTTCATCGATCTTTCAGCACATGCGCCGTTACCGCTATTTTAGCGGTATTTCGTAGCTACTCTGGCTACATTTGTTTGGACTTTATTTAGACTGAAAAACAATCGTTTCTCCTTCTGTATTCGGAAGGCGCAATGCTCTATAAGCGTGAAGCTCGCGTGCTTCTTGCTGTAAGCGTAGTGCTCACGCCATGTCTCTTAGCCTCGCTTCTTAGCCTCCCTCACTGTTTATACACTCGCTCCAGACCTTTTGTTTGAATACCGTCTGCGTCGCTCGCGTTCGTAAAATACGATTTTTTTTTGCAGTCTAGGATTTTTTGATCAACCAAGGGCTCTTCTCGTATAGCTTTCCTTTTTTTTTTAAAAGTGCCCTCAATTAATTATTTGGTAACGTATATATTTAAATAGCTGAGCGCCGGAAACGGTTGAGAACTCGAGAGAACAGGAGATGGGAATCTCGGTGGATGTATGCTCACTGAATTGTCGTTATGGTACAGTCCTTTTCCCTGGTTGTATGGTATTTAGCTTGTCTTGCCTAATCTTGCAATAAAACGGAAACTGAATTATAAGTACAGTTTTTTGAGTTGTAGTGATTGTTGAACTTCGTAAACCCGCACCATATTTGACTTGCGCAGATTTCGAAGTTCACTCATCCTTATAGTTTTGAATTTTTTATTCATTACATTTCTTGTAAACTTTTTCGTCTCGCTTACAGGTCGTGAAACGTAACGGTTTTTATCGCACGCGCATTAAACTGATTGTTTGTGACGTTTTTTTCGAATCTCGTGTGACAATCATTCAATCCGTAGCGTGCATGTCTGTTTGAGATTTAATCAAGGATTTCATTGATTTCACTGTCCCACACAACATGAGCAAGTAAGATCTAAAATTATTTTTAGCTTTTCGATAAAAATATTTCGTGTTTTCTTTTTTTAGCAGTTCTGAGTGCGGATGAGTACCTCGATAACGGACTGCAATGTACGAGTGCGGTTTTGAAAAGTGTTACTAATTTAAGCTGAAGATTTGTACCATCAATCCGGCTTACTAGACTAGTTTCTCACCAGTTTGTAGTTAATTTAAAACTAAGTTTTCGGCCGTACCGTGGTTTGTTAAATGCCAAGATAAAAGGTTAAGTGCGCGGCTGTTCTTATAGGTTTGTGGACTCAAGTTGACCCATGTTTGGCTACTTTTGCTGTATTGGAATTTTAGAAGTCATTGTGATATTTGAGTTTTTTAGTTGTCCTGATCAGGCTCACTTATAGGTACGCTCTGCAGCATTCGTTTAATTGTTTTTCGCGAGAGATGGGGAACTGATAAGAGAGAGTTATGCCCGTGTGGTCAGTATTTCATCAGATTTGTTTTTTTAAAGCAACGGTATTCGTCACTTGCCCATAGCAACCGATGTTCAAAGCAGGAATGCGCAATTCACTTGCAAGCGCAGTTAGTACGCTCTTCAATTGTTTTCTTTCAACCCTGATTCTGATGACTATCAAACTTTCGCTGTCTCTTTTCTCCAAAAAGCGCAGTCGGAACTTATTAATAAAGACCGGCTTCCGTATGATTCGGATAATCCGGCAACGAACGATCGACGCTAATGCTACAGAAAAGTTGTGTTATCGTTCCAGTGACTTGGCTCGCTGATTAGTTTCGCTAAATATCTCCAGATCGCCACAAATTACATGTAAGAAAAGTACCGAGAACATCGGGATTAATCAAAGATTATTAGACTTGTAAAATCACAAAACTGCCATGTCCGACAACGTTTGTCGCGAAATTTCTCGAAACAATAAAGGCAAAAACCCACGATTGAAAGCGTAGTTGTCATCCATGATATTAGAAAGGTTATCAGATGGTATACTCGTGAAATTGAGAAATAATGATCTCTAATGATCTCCTTCAAGTAAAAGCTCGAAAAATTATTAGAATTTCGACAAAACGTACGTGAAGTTAGAGTTTACGATTTGATTACCCATACTAATTTCCATGGTAATGATTGCTACAATCCAGGGAGGTGTTTAAACAGAGTGGTTGAACAGAGTGAAGTGAAATGAACATGGTCTGAGTGTTATAATTTTTTAATGTTCTATGCTCATTGGAGGGAAAAATTTGCGATTTAGAGCCGACAAATGATAGTGCGATTCCTGAATAAATCACACTCCTAAGAGCCAATCAGATTGGAGTGATCACCAGTGTTTTTAAAATGGATGTAATATGAAGTGGATTACTGAGTTATTTTCGTTATTACCGGCTCATGCTTAAAGAAACTTTGACTTCGTACAACGAACTTTTCCGACAAAAAAGCAAACTACATAACTGAGCTTGATGGCAATTACGTAATAAGATTGTTACGTTAAGGTTTAACAGCACGATAAACTGTTAACCTTCGCTTTGATTTTTTTCTCTGCAGTCAATTGCCTAGAGCTGAAATGAATTTGATTCCCACTGCAGTGAAGAATTCCATCAAGCGCTCCCTTCAAAAGATAATGAAGTGGCTGCCCATCGAAGATCTTGGACCAAAACGACCCTTTATGTCTCTGTTCGTGGCTACATTCTTGATCGCTGGATTTCTACCACTGTTGATGTACCTGGTATTTGTAAGCGTGGTTGCTTGTATAGGCGGTTTCCTATTCGCTGTCATCGAGGGCGGGATCATCATCGTGGCAACCGTTACACTGATGGCGGCTCTTATCCTCCCGGCCTGCATTGCCGGCGGATTATCTCTTTTTGTCTACACGGTCCACTTTGTCTTTTCACAGATCAAAAGCATTTTAGGGTTTGCCGGAAATGTCCCAGAGAAGCGTTTCGGTCGCGATGGGTCGAAAAGCGAAGTCAAAGGAGAGTACCTCGACGAGAAGCCGGAATTCCTGGGAAAAGCTCGCTTCAGGCCCGGAAAGAAAACTGCACACGATGCTGGCAAAGATTCTGATGGCGAGGAAGATGATGCTAACGGAACAAAATCTGCTGTTGTACCTGAGGGCCTGGACAAAAAGTTCCCTGTTACACCACATCCATAGTGATTAGAGAACAATGGACTAATTAGTGATTGAAGAAATAAATTCTAACAAAGAAAATCTAAGCAATAAAATCATTTTAAAAGAATCTTTTTAGAACAGTTCCAACCTGCCTTACTTGTACGTCCAATCTAATTATTCACTGTGAAAAAAGACCAAGAAACCCAAAGGCTGTGCTCCGGTCCATAAAACAATTGCGTCAGAATTTCTTACGTTCCTTTCTTTGTATGTATCAACCAGACTATTTTCTCTCGTAATCTTATCAATATAATCATATTAGCAACCTTCAAATTAAAGACTGTTATTGTTGTTGAACTGACTGACTCTGATTCATCGTCAACATCATCGCCATCGTTAAAGGGGCATTGTCTCCCCGGATTATCACGCTATTTGGCAACTTTATAAAAAGCTAGAAAGTGTCTTCACATCAACTGAAATACAAAACTAATGATCTAGTTTTGTTATTAAAGACTATGTGAAGGTACTGAAACTGTTTCCTGACGCCTGCCGTTACGAATAGCATGGATGGAAATGGATTGAAACTTGAAAAAATTGGCATTTTTTCGAGTTTCAAAAATCCTCAAGAAATTTTAGTGATAAAATTCATTTGATATCTTCGTCGTAGCTTTACAAAAGCATTTTGTTTATGATTAAAGCCTCAAAGTAGTGATTTTAGCACAGAATTGACCAAAAACAGCAAAATCCTCGCCACAGTGCTCCTTTAAGGTGTTGTCGTTTATTTCTTGCCCTCAGTTTTAAGGGTTCTTCATTTTCTCTCCTAAATTGTCCAATTTGCATTTCTAACACGTCCTTCCGGCTTTTTGTATGCTTCAATACTCGGTGAAAGGCTTAATCATTATTTCCTTTGTGGATTACACGTCTTCTTCGTAGTGACAGTCGATTGTACGGTGAATCAGTCAAAGACCGTTCATTGTCACGCTACTTGGCAACTTTATAAAAGGTCAGAAGGTGTCTTCATCAATTGAATTTCAAAACTTATGATCTAGTTTTCTTATTAAAGACTATTTGCATATACTGAAGGTTTCCTGTCGCCTGTGGCTACGGATGGCATGAATGGAAATGGATTGACACTTGAAAAAATTTGCCAATTTTTTTCAAGTTTTGATGCTACGTCTTCAAAAAATCCTCAAGAAATTTATTATGGTTAGCCCTCTCTGATAAAGTTCATTTGATATATCTTCGTCGTAGCTTAACAGAAGCATTTTGTTTATGATTAAAGCCTCGAGTAATGATTTTAGCACAGAACTGACCTAAAACAGCAAAATCCTCGTGACACTGTGAGTGGTAATATAAAAAAAATCACCGAATGCTGCAAAAATAGGGGGAGAGGAGGGGGTGAGTGATAATATACAAAATCACTTAATGGTAAAGAAAACAGGGGGAGAGGGGGTTGAGTGGTGTTATGCTACAACAACAAAGGTGGGAGAGGGGGTGGGGTGGGTGAGTGAGTGTGACCACTGTCTATATTCTTGTCACCCTTCTGATCGAGAATGTTTTGATGTTTTAAGGAAAAAATAGATTTAGGTTACTGTGCTGGATTAAATTTTCAATTGTGTAGTCTTCTTCTTTCCTATCATAAGTCTTGAGACGTGAAATTGACGGGAGTTAACCAGAACAATTCAGTGAAGGACCTTTCATGTGTTAAGGGCGGTTCTTCACTTGCTGGAGAGGAATATCGTTTTTAATAATTTAAAAGGTAGCCAAACAGTGACAGGGAACGTATCACAGAGCGCTATGCATTGATTTTCCCACTAATCTCTCGCAGCATTTTCACTAAAATACGCAAAACATTTCAATTTTCGATCTTCCTGGCTCTTTGTGTTGATTAATTTCACTTCCAATTGCCCTTTCAAATACAAGTTGCAGATTATAACTAATCTAAAGAATTTTCCGACAAGAAGCATTTGAGAAATCTGGCTCTCCTTCTCACATAATGTAATTAAGACTCTGATTGAAGCTGAGTTAGATGAAAGGAAATCAGTCCACATAACGGCAGGCCTATCTGCATAGAAAAAAATAATCGATCTCGTTTATTGTGAAAGTTACAAGCTTTGGATTACAAATTTGTTTTCCAGTAAAGACTCGAACACTTCCAAAAAGAAAAAATATTGAAGACAATTAAGTAGTGTTTCAAGTTTTTTCTTCTAACAAATAAGCTTTTAAAGTTATTTGTAGATTCCCGCTGTGATGGGAAACAATTTGCGCAAATGTTCAGCATGGAAACATACACTGATTGATCTAGAGGCCGCACGGAGTTGTTATTTTTTATTATTTTTACCATTGTCGATACAAAGCAATCGGAATATGGACGTACAAAAAGGGCGACAATTTAGTGGCGTTCGAATGGATAACGCAGAGCTTCATTCAATTCATTGATTCCAGCCCTTAACAATTGCTGTTTTTTGTCGATAAGTGTATTAATAGGAGAAAAAAGTTGCAACTTCGGCGTGCGGTGATTTAAATTCTTGAACCCTGTTTACAGAAAAATAGGTAATTTCAACTTACGAAGCAGTAGGCGCCAAATCAAAGATCAGATTTGTGCTATTTTATTGTTTAAATCCATGACAGCTGTTCGGCTGGCAGTTTTGGAAAAAAATATTTTTTCAGCTACTTTCTCGAGAGTGTTTCAGTGAGTACGATTAGCACGTATTAAAAAGGTTTTCTTTTCATCAGTTCAATTTTCCGGCACTTTCTATTCGCAGATTTTCTGGTGAATGGGTTTCCAATTTTAAGGGTATTGTTTAGTCATCGTCCGCATCTGTTAAAGAAATGACGACCCACGAAAAAGGAATTGCTTAATTAGGTAAACGGAAACCAAATAACATTAGAGTGTAAAAAGCCTGAGGTATCATGGCTTGTTTAAATGATGGCTGAAACAAACGTAAGCCATTGAAAAGCAAAAACTTCAATGGAGCCACATTGCACTGAAATGGCTTTCGTTCTTAAGTGGTTTTATTTTGTAAATCCCCTTTACCGGCTTCTGTAGAATAAAGGTATCAAAACCCTTTTTTTAAAAGATGATTATTGTTATTTGTTATCGAAACAACCACAGCATCTGCTTTAAAATTGACAAAATTAAAATCATTGCGAGAAAGAGATTGAAAAATGTGTAAATTACCGCTAATTAATTGCTGCTGTGAATTGAAATTGACTGCTTTTAGCTAGAGGCTTTCGTGTGACTCTCGGCCTAATGTTTCACTCCTTACATTGTCAATTTCCCGTTACGCCTGATATCCGCCCCAGATCCTGAGCGATTATTAACAAGAACGTTTGACAAGAGCGCATTTGTGCAAAAAAACACCTTAATGCCTTCTTTGTATGTACTTAGTACTTAACTGCCTAGTGGAGATTATATGACGGCCCTCTCTTTCCATTAATTTATTTATGGAAATTTAAAACTTTACGGGAAGCACGCAAAGCTAATTCTCTTCTATTTAAACGCGACGTAAAGTGGATGATATCGACTTCACAGTAATGACGGGTGAGTCCAATAAAATACATTAGAGGAACTCTAGAAAATCGCATTATTAACCATGCACCATATTTGTTCTGCACAACGTATCACACGCGCAGTATATTTTTTTTTGCTAATCGAAGTAAGGCAACCGAGGTTTTTTTGTAGATGTTTCTAAACCCTCACTAGTTGATATATGTATATAAATACATCAGTATTCAGGATGATAATTTACAAATCTCAAGGCTTCCATTTGTGGCGCAGTAAAGTTTTTCACGCACGGTTTTGATTTCAAATCATGTTCACTCCATTTCCTTGGGTGTGGGCGCATATCAATTACAGGATTTTTAAAACCATACAAACTCATTGATTTTTTTCTAGCTCGTATATTACCATGAACACGATTGTGCATTTATCTGGGAGTTTTGTTTTCTGTAAATATTTTTGCCGTAAGTTTCTTTTCGCTTGTGTGTTTATTTGATACAGTATTTCAGTTCAAATCCCTTTTTTGGTATCAAAAGCAGTCTGCATGTGTTGGAAATGATCTCGAAGCACCTGGTCTTTCCAGTGATGGTTTCGTTGGGCCACGGAAAATTCTCCTTTCCGAAAGCAAATCATTACAACTGCACTGTTATCGTTTCGAAAGTGTAACCACTATCGAAACCTCATGCTGATAGTGGGCCATGGAGGAAAACAAATCTAAATCTTTACTTCACATTTGTTCGACTGAGATTCAACACGTAACTGACGGAGGCAATGAATACATATTACATAAACACTTTCTTCACCGCCTCATTCGTGCGCTCTGCCTTCACAAACAACGTGCTAACTGTGCAAAAAGCGTTTTCTCTTGTTTCTTGTGGCGCACTTAACACGGTGGCCGCTTTCCTCGAAGGTTGTGATTTAGGTATTTATTCAAGAGGGAACTTTCATGTATCACTCATTGAACACAGGACTCCTGTTGACAAAAACAGAGTGCAGCAAAGAAAGTAAGTGACGAAGAGTTTTTAAGTCCACGCAACGTTTTTTGTGTATTTGTTTTTCTACGGGGGCCATTGCTGATGAGAAACTTTTTGATCTATGCATGTGCAGTCTTTGAGTGTGCAGCACAGGACTTGAAGCAGACGATGCGCAAAACGCAGTTAGCTTGTTTGGGTTTCATTCGAAAAGTTGTTCTCGTTTTCAAAAAAAAATTTGTACGAGGAGAAGACTGTGTAGAATGTGCAGAATGCATGCTACCAGCGGCAGTCTAAGCCTGAGCCAGCTACCTCGTTTCAATGTGTATTACTTTTTCTCGTGAAATTGTGGCTGATCGAGATTCTCGACTGACAAAAAAATGCCATTAGCTCGTAACACTTATGCATCAATTGGAAAAAAAGCGGGCAGGCATCAAGTATAATCACTTAACCTGACGGCCCCTGTTAAAAGCACATTAACTAAACGCCGAGATATTCTGGGCGCCACCAGATATTAGAAGATGCCTTGAAAACTCTGGCGCCGAGCAGTCGCAAACTAAATGAGGTCTGTTGTTTCTGATATGGACATCCGCTGGGCCGCTATTGCTCGTATTAACTCTTCAAGAACTCCTTTGGCCTTTTAATAGGCGTTCAGTGAATCGAAGCTCAGTAAATATTTCGCTATCGATTTTCTCATCTGATTGACTTCCTCTAGTTAAGTTCTGCTCGTGATCACAACTCAGCAGTTTCCTCTAATACTGTAGTTAGTTGAATTATGTTTGAAAGACACCTTCATAGACTGATGCGATGTTCTCGTGTGAGTGTCAATTTATTCCTCGCCTGCTGCCTGATATGAGAAGTTATACCCCCGTGAAATCGACACAGCTTTTCACCCGGTCAGTGAAATGGTTTTCCTTATACTTTTTCCTTAAAATTCACTTCCAAGCTATTTATCGTATTCAGTGCAGTGCGCGCGTAAGATACCAAAAACACCTCTCTGGCATGAGCTAAATTTTGAAGGCTATATTATCGTTCGTCATTTGTTTATTAGGTTCTTTACTCTGAGTTCAGAGAAAGCGAGTAAGAGCGGTTTAATTTCTGCTCCGACGTTTAGCATGTCACTCGGGCAGTATTCAAATTTTATGTATTCGTAAGATACCTCAAGCACACAACTCATATGATACACAGATGTTTCAGTCTGGACCCCTACTTCTTTGAAATTTCGTGTGCATAGCCGGAAAAGTGAAGCCCTTATAAACCGCACCGTACTTTTTAAGAAAAAAAATTTACCCAGCTATACATTGATTGTGAAATTTAGAAAGAGCTCATTAACTTGCTTTCAGCTGACTCGACCAAACCTTTCTCAAGAAAATTAAACAGTCTTTGGTCGATATAGCAACTGAGTTGTTAATTTTATTTCGTAAACTCGGCCTCTTTTGATATGGTTTTAACATGACAAAACCGGAATTAGAAGTACGTTTTAATTTCGCCAACGGTAGATGTGTTGTCGAAAGTTGTTTTTTCTGCAATTATAAATAGAAGTTGCTTGTCTCTGAAAGTGGATTTTTACTTCTTTTCTCGCAGACAGCTTCGTCGGGGCCAGTACGATTAAAAAGACTAACAGACACAATCGGTTTCTGTTCAGTTTATTTGTTACATTTATTTTCTCAGCTAAATCTTGAGAAACGTTTAGACCTGGTCAATTCGTTTTTCGTCGCTACCTTCGTGAGCAAGAACATTATTTTTGGCGTCAAAATTCACCAACGAAACAGATTGATTTCCACTGTATAGTAAGTTGCTAAACCATACACGGGTAAGCACTCAATGGGAGATATAAAGTCGGCAAAATGCAGTCTATGAGAGTGAAATTGGCAAAATTTATGATTGTTTCTCCTTGACAGTGTGTGAGTGGCTCAAGTTTGTTTTCACATCCAAGCAGATCTGAAGGACAAGCATTTTTAGGGGGCAGTTACTGAAATAGGTCTTACTGATAAGGATGTGGGATTTTAAGTGCAGCCAGCTCGCTTCATTGACAAATTTCGGTAGAATATGGTAGTAGCTTCAGTAGAGAATGAAAACATTATCCTGAAAAATATAGTGTAGATAAAAATAACGATTAATACTGTGCGTTAAATGCGTTAAATGTATCTGTATCTGGCTTTCTCATTTCCTCTTAAGAACACTATAAGTTTAGTTTGGGGTGTAAAGTAAGACGCCTAAATTTCAAGACGATTTGAAGGCTTTATAAATACCGGTTCCTCATTTGGAAGTTCATTACAGCGAGCTTGTTTGCTTAACAAACTTTTGTTTGACGATCATTTTTGTTTTAGTTAATTCCACCAGGAGAACCTGCGGAATAGCTTTGTAGACTTATTCTAAAATGTAAACTGTCCGCAGGTTTCTTGTCAAATAATTAAGTCCGCGTTACTTTTAATAATGCTAATGTTTTCATCAGCGTTTTGACACCGTTTACTCTGCAGTTGGTTGACAGCAGTTGAGCGAATTATTCCATCGACTCCTTTCAAGTTCTCGTTTTGTTAACAAAGTGCAATATTCAGTGTTTCAGTTGTTTGCCATTTAACAAGCGGCAAACTTTGCGTAGTTTCAAATCATTAGAAGGTGAATTTTCTACATTCTATATCACGTATTACGCCGAGAAGCTTAAAATTAATATGCACAAAACAAGAAAAATAAACTGTCGTTACGATTGCAATGGACTCGTGCTGAATTCAGTTCCTGTTCGTTGCGGCTTCTTTTCGTGGAAATAACATCTTAAATTGTTCAGAGGATATTTAGAATTTTGATAAAAAAAAAAGGGAGAGAAAAGTTGTGTATAATTGTGACGCGTTCGGTTCACCAATTCTGTGAATTTCTTATCGCATCAATGCCGATTTCATAATCTAGCAGCTGCTGGCCACATTGTCGAAGTAGAAATTTCACAAAAACTGTTAATTATCCCACTGTTTAGGGCAACGCGAACGGTTATTTAGATAAAAAGATAAAAGATAAGACTCTGCCATTTATCCGAGAAAAAAATAAGCTGGTTCCAGCAAGAGGAAGGGGTTTAAGGCCATTGTTGATATAATCGCGCTCATCGATATTACGCCCGGTTTAGCGAAAAAAATCTTAGAATAAGTTCCAAAAAAAACCACAATATTTCTCGGACTTTTACGACGATTGCGATAATATCGGATTACAGAAGCTTTTTGTAAAATTTCAATGAAAAAGACTTTCCATCAATAAAAACAAAAATATGTGAAATTTAAAGTACCGAGTTTGAGAGACACGAGATGGCTCAAATTAACTTGCACCAAAACAGAGCTGCCAGAGATTTTAATATTGAAAACCCTTGCGATAAATCATTGCAAAATGACATTTTGGAAACGTCAGTTAACTTCATGTCTTAGAAACAAAGCACTTAAATACAAAGGTCCACGATTTAAAAGATGAAACGCACGACATTTTTTTTCGCAAAATGTCTTATTTTGACTTGTTAGCGCGCAGGAAAAACGTTTGGCGACAGGCTTGTGAATTTCAAGTTTTTACTTTTTCACTTTCACGCTATCTAGTTTTCTTTTTTCAGTCGAAGTTGGTTCCAATTCGAAATTAAATCACCTGAAAACGGAAAATGGATGTTAAATATGAAGTTTCAGGCCGAAATGTTAGAGTTTCACATCACTGAAACATCTTCATTTTATTCATTGTTTCAATTCATGCATTTGCATTGAATGATTAAAAGGCGAAGTGAGAGCACCTTATCTGTCGAATACAAAAGTACCGTTTTGTATACATTATTTTTCACGGCAACGAAATCGGTTTCATCCTCATTTCTTTCGAGGAAACAACCTTTAGAAAATGGAACGTGATTATTTAATCTGGATGGCATCTTGTTTGGTTTTCCAGTCGTGTTAAGTAGCTTAAGTGCTTTTAGCAAAGAAATTGTTTGAGCCATCACAATTTTGCTTATTAGTCAAAGATTAATTCGTCATTCGTACGGAGCTGAAGAATGGCTGCACTCCGGGACCCATTTCATCACAATAAACTGTTTTACTCATTTGGAGTTAGTTTTTCCCTGAGGGGCTCGCGATAGTAATTCGAAAGCAACTCACAATTGCAAGTGAAAAAGAAAAAAACAGTTGTTTAACAGGGCCGCAGACAATGATATCTTCAAAGAAAATATTCAACAGAGACAAGCCAGCTTTAGAGTTGAATAGTGAAACACAAAGTTATCGCTGGTGATCGCTATATTATAAACCACCAGCGAGTCGATTTAAAAAGGCTGTACAGTTTAGTCGCAATGAACTGATTAAAAATCCCGAAAACATTCACTTCCGAAGATAATTTTGACTCCTCGAAGTAAATTATTCAAGCGGGGGAAGAATTAAGGTGGCCGGTGCGAAGTTCTCATGCTGTGAAACTTGGAAAATCGCGAGTGCACCACACTTAAAAACAATTTTTTCAGCCATTAATAAATGCTTTTCGGTTCGCTTTGACAGGAAGCAAATCAAAACCCAGAGACAATATGACGGAGATTTGCATGTCTTGCTAATGGACGCTGTTAAAATGCTCCGACCCGCTAAATCTGAAAGCAATTAGGAATCAGTTTCTTGTCATATCGAGCACTTCAACCCGCAAGATTTTAAGAAAAGCCTGCTCTAATTTGCATTCGTTAGTGATTTTTGTAATCGCGCAGTATTTAACTATTAGCCTGAAAATGTTGGACCGAAGGCGACGTGTTGTTTCTGAAAGGAAATCCAGCTGAGTAGGTTTTATTGGCACTTTATGCTATCATGACTACAGCAAGAAGGCCTAAAGAACAGAGAATTCTCACTTCCTTTTTATAACTGATCGATATTATCACAGTATTCATTAGCGCTAGACAACCAGAATGATTGCAAACAAATCGCATCCTGTCGGGATTTTAGGGCGAGTAAATGTTTCTAAATTTAATCGTCACTTTACACAACTTAGCGACCGACTCAAAACAAGGCTAGCAAGTCATAAGTTTGATTTCGAAGCACGCCATTAATCACCAGAGTTAATTCAATTTAATTTCTGTAAGGGAAACCTGCCTGCACCTGTTAAGGGTTTGATTAGACTATAATAAGCTTTCTCTAACTTCCCTCGTAATTAGCACGTCAACATTTTCCCCCGCAGATTGAAACGACTTTTTCAAGTCACACCACCCTTTCTCAAAAAAACACACTTTATTGTGCGACCCAGCGATGGTATCACGTGCCACATTCACGGATAAACACACAACAAAAACCAAATTGATTGCGTTTGTAATTTATGCATCAAGATTTCCTTTTTCCTTTCCAAGCTCGCGCCGGGAAACAAACAGTCTGATATGCCCACGTTAAACTGAGCGTGATCAACAATCGGCGCGCTAGAAAATTCGATTTGCTGCAGTTTTGTATTGGCGTGTGCTTTGGTTGTGTTTTGTCTAACGGCCGGCAATTCCCCTCCCCACCCCTCCCCGTGAGTTACGCCGAAAACCCGGAAAACTCAACCACACTTGAGAGGGCAGAGAACAATTGAAACTGTTTGATTAAAAAACCACTAATGACGATTACCTCCTAATCCTTGGTCCCCGATTAAGATAACCCAAAATCTGACAATGCAAGGGAGGACTTTTAGCCAATCACATCTTGGCCTTGTTGATTGAGCCTGCGCAGCGGCTCGCTCTCGCTATTGTATTCACCTGTGGCAGCTGCCACCGCTGAGATGGGTTTTGTTCATGACGGGTTTAAAAAACCATGACATCAAAAAAATGCCTTTATTGTAAAACGACCGCTTCAAGTCGCTTCTTCACTCGTGACAGCACTCAGATTTCAACGCGGCTCAAGTCGAACTTCACCAACAGCGCGATAACAAGATGCCCAAGTCTTTCTTGGTCAAAAAGCGGGTAGTGATAACAGCTTGTAACGAATCGCAAGAACTCCCAGACGCTGAAAAAATACATGAACCGGGTAAGCTGCTGGAGATATAGTTGCTCATTTAAGGAAAGCTTTTTACCAGTCATGATTTATTTTACCTTCTGATCAAATTGGCTGAGTTGGCTGAGGATAAATTTTAGTTAATTTTCCTACTGCTTTCCCCTTTTTAGCTAAGCTTGCTGTGTTGCCGACTTTACGTCACCGTGAGATCCTAATAAACTCGCAGAGGAATTTCTGTTATTGAGAGATTAATTTTTGCGCTGAATCGCAACTTAACATTTCCTTTTCACTCCAAAAGGGAAGATGCGTATTTTAAAAAATCTCTCCTCGATATTGCACACAAATGGGCAGTGTTCTATGCTAACTAAACGCGGCCAGATTTCAGCCGTTTTAAATATTCAGCCTTTTGAATTTGCCATCTCGAGGGCATGATGGTTTAAATATGCTCTAGTTAACTTGCCGAGTTCTTGTTTCTCTAGGGCAAACGGTCGAAATGACTCGAGATGACCAGGACACAAAGGAAACCAAATCAAACTCGTCTAGCCGTCCGTTCGATATCGTGAACTTATTCGCCCCAGACAAACCGACGAAAAAGCAGATAACATCCTCAGAGTGGAGGCCGTCAGATCCTTGCAGACCTAATTTCGCCCTCATGGAACCTGCTGTGCTTTCTGCAAATGGTAATTACAGTGTTTGACTAGCTACACGTTTTGGATAGGAAGGGAGTGCCGTAAAAGAGTAGATTTCTTCTTGGGCAAATGCGTGCGCATTAAAATCAGGGTAAAAATATTTGCGTCACATTAGTAGCAACGCTTATCGCGTCGTTGAGATTAGAATAATTTTTTTCCTCAATAGGGGGAAAAAAGCCAGCAAAAATGGTGGTGCAACAAAAACTTTTTAGTATCGAAGAATGAAAAAATTAGAAACGCACTTTCGTCTAAATTTCAATATGCGAAGTCCTCAGTGTATGGAGTTTTAGTTTTAATTTCGGAAATCAGAACTTGCGAATTGCCGTAATAAGACACACAGGAAATGATCCCGCTTGCCTATAGACTTTGCGTGTAAATAGCGCGCATTTTCACGGCTCGATCATAGACAAGATTTAAAATCTGCAAACAAACCACTGCAAATGGTATAAAGCCAAGCGGTACGCTTTTTATTTGATTACCAATCGCGTGTGAGTCAGCGAGCTGAGAAACTTATTCACTGTGTTGGGTTGTCGTAGATCATACAACTACGAGACATTGACAAGTAAATAAGGATTAATTAACGCGAAGAAAATCCTAACAATACCACAAAGACTGTATGTTTAACTCGCTGGAGTTTAATTGTTCAAATAGTGTATATATTTCGGCCTAGTGTTGGGTTTATTAAAAAAGGCATATCAAGCTAGCGCCCTTAAAGAATTGTCTTCGTAAATTAAATTGAACCAGAGTGGCTTACACCGGCCAGAACGGAAAAAGAAGCTGCAAACAAACTGTAGGAAATGGAAACGAATTCGTTTTAGCACTTTCTTTATTTTTCCGTTGAGATTAATCGACACAGAGGCTTAATTACGCCTCTTATTTAGAGGAAATACCGCACAGCCACTTCTTTTTACAGTCTCTTTCGGGCATTGTTACAGTTTGGATGGTTTGTTTCTTCCTCAATCAGGACTAAAAACACCCTTTTTAAGTGCAAAATGAAGCGGTATCTACAAAGGGTTTTAATTTAAGTGAATCATCACTCGGCTTCGCCGAATTGACCAAGACTCTAGTGAAAAGGAAATAACAATAGATCTCTCTAAACGAATTTTACATTCAAATTTGCAACGCAAACACTTCCTAAACACTAAAAAGGGAAAAGTTATTAAGGGCGCAGATTGCCCGGTTCTTTTCAGATTTTAAACATTTATGAGATCTTTGTATTTAAATAGCCCTTCCGAAAGTACTTTTGGTGTTTTTATTTGCTCAGACCCGGGTGTAAATCACGAAAATATCTCGCTCTGCTGCCTTATGAAAGAGACTACTGGAAGAAGTAAGAAACACGAATGTCACAATACAATATTTCGTGGTGCACTTTACGCGATAAATTTACAGAACTAACATATTGTTTCTTTTCGTTATCTGATAGGTGCCAGACCTTATCTTCCCCGTTTTCCAAGCCAATTTGTGCCCAATGCATTCAACCCATTCCTCGGGCTGTCTCCTTATGTGCGCTTCCCTCCCCAGCCGTTCTTGGCGGGCCACCGGTTTCCGTTCCCCTACTGGCAATCCCCGTTCTTTGGAAGCGCTTTTTCAAGCCAGTTCGCGCGTGTTGCAGACGAGACGGACAAAGCATTGAAGCCAACTTTTCGTGAAGCCCCTCAGTTGAGTGCAAACGACAAAAAGAAAACCGAAAAACCGTACAACGGTCAAACATTTGATTGCCTAAACTGCAAAAAGGTGTTCAGTACTCCGCACGGTTTGGAAGTGCATGTGAGGCGTTCACACTCCGGTCGACGCCCGTTTGCTTGTGACGTGTGCGGTAAAACGTTTGGACACACGGTCAGCCTGGAGCAGCACAAGAACATTCACACTAACGAAAGAACATTCGAGTGTAAACAGTGCAGCAAGACGTTTAAACGCTCCTCCACCCTCTCTACACACATGCTTATTCATTCAGACACTCGACCCTTCCCTTGCGATTACTGTGGCAAGAGATTCCATCAGAAATCCGACATGAAGAAGCACACCTACATTCACACAGGCGAAAAGCCTCACAAGTGCCTGCAGTGTGGCAAGGCCTTCAGTCAGTCATCAAATCTCATCACTCACAGTCGTAAACATTCTGGTTTCAAACCGTTCTCTTGCCGCATTTGCGATCGAGCATTCTACCGCAAAGTTGATCTCAGACGTCATGCCTACACGCACGAAATGGACCCATTGACAATTAAGGATTCCTAGAAGCTGAATTGACAATTTCTGTTTCATCATTTTTTATGATGCCATGAACTGAATTTTTGGAAAGAAATTAACAAGATATAATAAAAATCATATTTATTAGCTCGACAAAGATCAACTTAATTTCGGATTTGTAGAACCTTTTTTGAGACACCTTTCACAGTAAACTTATTGCATTTCTTAGGATAGCTAAAAGTTTAAAAACTAAAGCTTAGAAAGATGGTAAAAATTTTATATTTGAAACTCGAAGTATTATGCAAAGCAGAGTTTTATTAGCATTTCATTGATATCTAAATTTAAGTTAATTGAAATGAGATTGTAGCTTTTGAAAAGGTTAACTTTATTCCTACAATATACATACAGATATAATAGAAGGCCAGGACAAAATATGTATATAGAAAAACTAAGTTTGTAACCATTTGCAGTACAATCTTTCATTAAAATGAGAATCAAATTTAGCTGTGCTCTTTCTTTTGTAAACCCAAAGTTTGATCTTTTATTTCGTTTATTTTTGTGGGGGTAGAGGAGGCAATCGTATATTAATTTAACAGTCAGTCAGTTCATGAAAATCCAAACTTTACCCATGTTTTAATGGCGATGAAAGGAAATCTAGAAGATACCGGCATGACAAGGGCTTCAGTTTTACAAATGTCGACAGATGATTGGCTTGGTCCTCAACTCGGTCGGAAGACATTGGCCAAATTCCAATAACATTTTTGTAATCGGCATTTCTCTGTAGATCCACTCAAGTTTAATTTAAAGAACAAGATCAATTAAGAGTTCAAAGATTAGTCCAACTCAAATTTGAAATGCGTTTGACCGCTTGGGTATTGCTATTTTTACTTCAGAGTCTTTATTCAAGAAGAAACGACACATGGAAAAAAAAGAAAAAAAGAAACAGACAAAAGGTGTTCTTGGGTACCTTTCTATTGGTGAAGACTTTGTCTGGGGAAACATGAAACGATTGCTGTGTTTCATAAACCTGCTACCTTAGGTTTTAATTTCACTAAAATATTCTTGAAACCTGATTCTGCATATGTTTCTGGAGTAAACCATGTTGAAGAACTCTTCAAAAACAAGCTGCTGGTGTTTAACAGATGCAACATGCAGTCTGATGCGTAACTGAGAGCGAAGACAAAGAAAACGAATAAAAATAGTCTGCCTAGAAGATTTGGGTATGATGACATGCTGCGAAATAGAAACTTTAAACAAAGCGTTTTCGCCGTTACACAGTTGAATCAAAATAAAAAATTCCGCTTTCTTTGTCAAATAGCCTTTTCATAAACTTCCTTTTAAAGCCGAATTAAGTATAAAATCAAAATAAGTGGGGCTTTAGCGATGCTAATACGGAAAAAAGTCCACAAATTCATTTGAAAGCCGGGATTCTTTTCTTACGCAAAACTTTCTTATAGGTAACATATGTTGTCCGATACTTGTTAATCAGAGTTGGTTAGAACTGACCATAAAGGAGATAATTTTCAAAGGCTTATCTCCTATTCGCATCCGTAGTTTAAAATCTTCAGTAGCAAGTGCTCAGTTTAATAGGAAAAATTCGTTGTTTTATTTGCAACTATTTACCGCCTTGTACTTGTTGAGATCTTTATTTTGTTTTCTCTCGCTTAACGTCTTAACTTCATCCATTTTTTCATCGGATTTTAATCAAGCATTGAAAATCGCGTCGTGTTTCCAACACAAACTTAAATTACGCATTTGAAATGTTATCATTATTCTACTGTTTGGTCCACACAGCATATAACTTGCTCAGCCTGTTGAATTTCCCTTCCCCTAGTCGACTGAGTGAGCTTTTCTGACAAGTAGTAATCATCGATAAACTTCCAATGAAAAAGAAAAATAACGAATGAATTTCAGCTCTGATCCCAGAAGAAGACAATCTCACTGTGGCGTTTTAAAATTTTCGGATTAGTGTACGAACACTGCATCGGTGACTGTTATATTTGAAATATGTCAAATACAACGTCGGCTGTTGTATTTTTCGTTTTCATCACCTGAAAACTCTCAACTCAGTGGACAAAAGTGAAAAAAGTGTGTATGTGAACACTCGCCTTCAGCCGGTTTCACATGCACTGAGAAAGATGGCAGCAGGAACAATCGCAAATCATGAATGTTCAGGCAAAGAAATCCGTGTGTCATGATCCAAATAACATTTAACTGAAAGTAAGTGGTTTTCCTTTCTTGACACTGATGCAAAACGAACAGGATTCCGGAACCAGTTGTGAAAATTTATCTGGGTTATTTGAAGGAGAGTCGCTTTTGAAGAATGACTGTGAACAAATCGTGGCTTTAATTTCTCGTCTGCAAAAATCGAGACCTTGGCACTGATAGGAAAGACGACACTTCATTTGTTACCACGAGGGGTTCTTATTCTATTGTGAATTTTTATCTGTTAACAGTAATGAGCAATCTTGGGAAAACCATCACATTTAATTTCCTGCATGGAATCGGATGCGTGGTAATTCCCTATTGAAATGGCACACCGGAAAAATGAATTTCTAATAATCAAGCTTCCCCCAGTGATTGCTGATTTTCAAAGACAGGCAAGGGTCAATTAACGCGCAGAACAAAAATGACTGCGATTTGAACGTGGAAGATTGAAGATTAATCAACGCTTTTTTCAAAGGAAACTGCCAGTCTTGAAAAGTTTATTATCTCGAATTGAGTTTATAAAGAACTGCGCCCTCGGCACGCACCAAAAACAAAATGATGAACTCCACAGTTCAAACATTGCTTGGTTTCACGTTCTCATATCAAAATTAATGATTATAGTTCCTTTGTTGAAGGGTTTCTGTCGATGTTCAATTTCCGGCCACAACAATATTTTGATCTGCTTAGACCTGGAAAACAAAGTTTTGCTTTCCGTTTTGTTTTTATCCAGCCTACTTCGTTTGAAAAATCTAACTTCCACAGCGAAATCGGGCAACTTCATGCATCATTTCGTTCAGTTTGATAAAAACTGTTGTTTGTATGTGACAATTTTGAGTTAAGGAGGCGGTGTATTCGTTTTACATTTCAGGATAATCATGTCGGAATTGATTTCTTTGTGTTTCTCTCTACTGAGCTGATCTCAGTTCTTAGACATTTGCTGTTAACAATCCCTTTTAAATAGTGGCCAGTGTCAGATCAACGTCTGAGTTCCCGAACACAAAACTTGAAGTTTGTTGCAGCTCAAAATTTGTCGACCTTAGAGATTTTTTACTTGTTTTATCTTTCACTTTTTCACGAGTAGTATTTTAACGGTGTCATGCATACTGTTCCGTAAATTTAAGAGATAAATAATCTGAGTGGCGTGCTCAGTTCTACGAGCAACGTTGTCCCCGTTACATCTAGATATGGAGAAGTTGTATGTTAATATGTTCTTCGCGAGATCATGAACCACTCTGTTTGGTTTACATCGTGGCTCTTAAGGTATTAGTGCCTGAAAGTGTGTTAAGTTTTCAAAAGTTTAATTTTTTTCAGTCACGAACTTGATTATACTTTGAGTGGATCTCTAGAGGGGAACCATTAACTTAAGAGCTAGCGTTTTAACCTCAACACACAAAATATTACTCAGTCTTCAGACGGGCGTTGGCGAGAACGGACTGAAACTTTGAAGTATGCTTTCCACTTTTTGTCTATTGGGAAAATTACTTTCTATCAGGAGTTTTCAAGTTTGACATCAGTTTAAAGGTTTTCAGTCGACATTAAAACAAATATTAATACGAAGTTTCGTACAGGTTTATAGTAGAAGATTGACCAGAAGGTTTTCGATTCAGAACTGTACTATTATTCATGATATGCATGCTTTGTAATTGTTTTCTCTGCTTAAAAGGTCACAGAATTTGTGAACATAAAATAAAACATTTTCCTGGCAAATCGCTAAATCATTGTTTTCCTGCCTTGCTTAAAGATATCACCAAATGTATTGGAATAAAATAACACGTTTCACTAATCCATTAAAAGTTCAGAGAATGGAAATTTAGACGAGGGGAAGATACAGACCTAGAGAGATGGCCGTATCCTTTGAAAGTTAGCCACTAAGGCGTTTCACTGCAAATAGTGGTAAAATCAATATGAATAGGGCTAATTATAATCAAGAGAATGAATATTAAGGCATGAAATAAATACATAATCTCATGGTTAGAGCTATAGAGTTACAGTTTCCACACACCTTGCACTAAACAAGGTGTGATGTTAACTCAAACTTAAAAAACTGCTGTCACGTGTGTTGCGAGGACACCTTGTTTTCTTGTTTGACTACCATACTTAACAGTTTTCTAAATATTTCGCAATTCATGTCATCCACTGTCGGTTTCACGCCAGATATTCAATTTCAACTGCATTTTGAGCCACCATAATTTAAGTGTGTTTAATAACCAATTTTTCATCTCTGTGCTTTTCACCTGCTTTCGTACTGAACTAAACGCTGAAAAAAGTAGGTCCTTGGCAAGAATATTGTTTGCTTTGACAGACATTATTTACAACTTAAGTTTTTAATACAGTTGTTAACATTTGTCTTTAGCAGCTCTATAACTGTTAATGAGTAACAAGCCTTTTAAAAGAAAAGTCCGACAGATGGGCAGCGTTTTGCAATCGGCTGAGTTTCGTATTCATCAACTGTAAAAAAAAAAGCCAATTAAAGTGACAAGCGACGAAACTTTACAGCGTTGCGCTCAAAATGACCTGAATTCACATTATATCGCTTGACAAAACATTTTGTTTTAATATTCAGTGACAGGTTTAAACATAAGTTTTTATGCTTTCGTGCCATACGCTCTCTTTGTTTACTAAGACTCTTTTGAAATTACGGTAATTTAACTCGAAACATTATCAAGGCGATGCCCCCAGGGAGGCAATCTTTTTTTAAAAAAACTAGAATCCTTCAGACTAAATACATATTAAAAGCTCTCTCGTCAGTATGTAAAATGACACAATGATCCTAGAAGTTTTTTCAGCTCGTATTTTTTTTTTAAAAAAAAAAAACACTCTTTTATCAATACTGTAGAACTAGGGAAAATTAAAACTCGACTAACAATATGTCTGTGGACGTTCATATATTTGTTGTATTCTCAAAAGAGTGGAAAACTTAAGATTCACACCTGTTCTAGACTGCTTCATCGGCAAGGTAACAAGACACAAAAAACTAATTTACTGAAGATAGAGCTGATAATCATACCTGCTAGAAAGCAGTTATACAGAAAAAAGTAAATAATAAGGTTTCTAATAGTGTAAAATGGCCTAAATTCATGAAACTATTATTTGTTTTGAATGCAATGTTTATTCGCAGAGGGTTAAAGTTAATGCTTAATGAAAAAGTACGCGACTTTATGAACTGCTGCCGGTTTCGCCCCATGTCGAGTTCGCCCCCACCGAGTTCGCCTCCATATCGACTAAACTAGCGATTTTAAAAGTGCTTAAAATTTATCTTTCTCTTACCGAGGAAAAAAGACAGCATTGTGCGCACGATGAAACAAAACCATACAAAGCATTTTTATTTCTCGTTCTTTAGTCCACTGAAGATGACTGGCGAACTCGAAATAGAAAGTTTAGAATGATGGGGCGACCTCGCAATGGGGCGAAACCGGTATCATTCCTTTAAAAAGCTGTGCCGAATTTTATAGTACACTGCGTTGAAAGAGAAGTTTTGTGTTAAGCCACAGATCGCTATCACCCCTGATATAAAAATTTTAAAACTACACAATTCATTTATAAATGACATTTATTGATCTAGGGAAAACACATTTTATGCGACGGCAAACGGCGTTAAAACTAGCGCCTTTCGAAAGTTTATATGCTTTCATGTAAAGGTCAGGGAAAACGAAAACACTATAACACGGTTCAAAATCTGAAGCCCGGCCTAGCGGCCAAGTCATTTTACTGTGCGGAAAGAACTAGTAGAATTCGAGATAAAAAAAAAAACTTAAGGCATAGCGTACGGTGAAATTGTGTTTGAAAGGCTTTTGTTCAGTCGTCGTTGAGCTCAGTTTAATTTTCTGATGCTTTACAGTTTAATCGTTGTATACTGAATAGTTCAACATCGGAATTACGTGAACTCACTGCGGGTGTACATCCTCGTTCGCTGGAAAGATTTCGTTTAGTTTTGATTTGAAAATTGGACTCAGAATGGAAGGAAAAACAGGCTGACTTTAGAAGGTTGTCTTCACAAACATCACCGACGCTGTAAACTGTGAATTACTGCGCTCATCGCGGATGCCTTTTTTACACTGACATTGTCCATATATGATAAGCCAACTTGACATACGGCCTCAAGAGCTTTTAGGTTTTAATACAAACTTCCTTCAAATACATCAACACAAAATGATTAGGGTAACCAGTATTGCGTATATTACCTCTTGAAACGAAACCTAGATAATTAAAGTTGTCTACACCGCTGTGAAGGATAAACCGACCTTCAGCGCTAATAATTAAGTTTCCTAAGTATGAGTAAGAATGCGGTAAATTTGGGATGATATCGCGCGGTTAACATAGCCTTACAAATTCCTTCAGCAAATTTCAAATGCAGTGACGTGATATTTTATATGATCGTGCGATGGCTCATGACATGTCGCGAAATCTACATTAACAGTTTTTTTTTCTTCTGAATATCCCAGTCCGCATGAATGCAGCGGGCATTTATGAGCTGTTTAATAATTGTGCCGAAAATTCGTGAGTTAAATTACTATCCGGCTGGCCTTGGAAGTGATAGAGGCCGTTTTTTTTTTTTATTGAGTCATCAATATTTGGGCTAGAATGTCAACAAAACTAGTGAGCTAATAAGTTAGTGTCGGTGACAACTTCGTAAGTGCCTTGTAGACTTTCAAAGAGTATGAATTGCGTTAATTATAATTTTTTACCTGATCGGACACCTTTTACAACCATCCGATAATAATTAATAAAAGAAAAGACATCTTTGGACTCTTAATTTTTTTTTTTCAAAGTCGGAGTTTATTAATCTTTTGAAATTAAAGAGCGTTCTCCCTTTTCTCTTACAGTTGCTATATTTATTGTGCCGAAATGGTGAGAATAAAAAGCGACTAGTTAAGAAATTCAGCTCAAGACACCTGGAGTAACGCAAAGCAGGTGCGTTGTTAGGCAGATGAAACATCGAAATTGCTGAATATCTTTAAGCCGAGATATTTTTGACAACAATATTGGTCTCCCTCAGGCAACTTTGCGTGCGTCGCACGAGCAATGAGCGTTTTATTGACGCAATTGAGACATGTTTAGACGCAATGGTCACTCATGAATATCGAACTTACCCACGCTATGAGTGATCACCAGAAAAACACTGTCATTACTGTTTATCTAACCAAGAAAAAGTTCACTCAATGGCATCAGTTTTCAAACGGGACGTGCCTAAATGAGTTTGTTTAAGTTTGCAAACAAAAGAAGCCTTGAATACATCCTGTTCCACCTCGTGCATAATCAAAAAAGTATTTTTAGCCTGGTCGTACAAGACGAAATTTCCTGCAATTTCAGTAAAACAAAATTGCCAAAATGATTTCTGTCGTCGTAAAAATATACTCAAGAATTTGCCTTTGGCATATGCGGGAATAAGTTGTAAATGTGGCTCTTAAAGTCACCCGTCAAAGTCTCTTTTCATTTTCAAACAGCGTTTCAAAACTCTTAATTAGTTTAGATGTATGTAGGCCACGGGCTTGCTTGGGTTCCTAGACTCGTGGAAGTCTGCCTTCAAGCGCGTGTTAGTCGTTTTGAGACCAAGAACAAATATCAACAAACAGCAACTTAATTGTGTTTATCTTTGAATAAAAAGGGGCTAAAAAGCTAGAACTGCTTTGAATTTAGCCAGAAAGCGGAATTCGATTTCGGGATGGTGAATTGTCGGGAAATAAGATCGCGGAAAATCAGAGTGTGGTACTATCGTAATGCCCCAGTTTCCCGTTAAAGCGGAAACGATCATAAACACAATGAACTGCACTGAAAAGCTGTCGTTCTTCTAGAGGAGTATAGACAATCCCAAGTGACCTGCAGTAGAGATACTACTCCGTATTGTCTTCCATATTGATCGTTTTTGCACGCATAGTCTGATATCAAACTTATCTCCCTTTCTCTTACATATTATTACGAATAACTACCAAACTGCCATGTTGGCCAATCTGTTTATGTTCAGGAGAATTTTATTTAATACTCTTAGAGTTGGACCCGACTGATGCATGTCCGCTGCAAACACTTAATTATCCTCAGGATCTCCATATGTAAAGGATTGTTTAAGACACCATTCGTGGTCCTTCGATATAGAAGAAAACCGGTGTTTCGCTCGCTGTGTATACTGTACTAGCAGGCGTTTTACGTTTAAACAAGGAGCTGGCATGAATAGAAAAATACAATCATTGTTCGCTAATTTAATTTATAAAAATATGCAGTTGTCATGCTTCATACAAAGGAGGCTTATTCGGTCCCGTTTTTTTTGTTATTCAAATGCTTGCTAGGGTAGTATGAACTACTTTTTGTTAAAAGAATAAACTGACACTCTTATCTTGCGTTTTTGAGGCAATAAATTCACCATGACAAAGATCTTCTAGTAAGGCTGCTGAACGGTTCGATTTCAGCTGATGGATAAAGGGTATTGTTTTGCAATATTTCTTATCCAGTTTCAACAGTTTCTTTTACAAAACAGTTAAATATAAGTTTGCTAACCGTGGATGATCAGTTTGTATACACTGGGTGATAAACTCGTCAAAACCTTGAAAAAATTCAGTTTACCGAGTAATGAGGTTTTGAATTAAGCCATGTCTCCATTTTCAACATACCACCTCAAGTACATTTGCTGCATAAGTACCTCGTCACTGAATGAGATCACTCACAGACAAAATGTGTTTTATGCTCTGGAAGGGACCCTCGGATTTAAAAAAAAAAAAGAGTTCTGAGAAATTCAGGGAATTAAGCTATATATGAAGAGAGCACCGGCCTTTGTAAAACAGACAAGAAACCCCAATGCCAGACAATGGCTGTCAACTTTATGTTGATAAGACCGACAGATATTCAGACAGTCAATTTGGCTGGCGAAGCTTTCAAGAGTTCGAAGTGATCAGCGATTAGTTCTTGAACCTGCTAACGATGCATACAGAACGTTAGTCGACATAAACGAGTATACAAAAAATGATTCATATTGCGTCATCCAGTTTCGCGTGCTTTCGAAACCATCCTCACTACAAGATGGTCAGTGCTCAGTTGCGGAAGTCCCATGAACCAAATAAAAAAACTAAAAACCGGCTATACCTGGCTGTTTGTGTTTCTCTCTTAAACTGAAGAACCTGAAGGAACACGTAACAGCTAAAAATTCTCATCAAAAGCATGGTTTAGATAGCCACGGCAATCTTAACCTGCTCATTGAAATTAGAATCGTATTCATGTCATGCTACCATTCGATCTGCTTGCAGTTGGAGGATGAAAAGCAACGACTTTAAAAAAAAATATAGATACCGGCTCAAAACAACAGTTTTTCACCGCAAGATTTGTATGAATTCTTTTTGAGCTAAAAGGATAGACGAATAATAAGTTAAGAATAGAATATCCTACGCCAGCAGCTGAATTGGGTTCAAGACGGATGTTGAAGCTGGCGTCCAACTGGGCGTTTCTGTCCCATTTTCCCAGCTCCAGGTTACTTTCGAAACTCCAAAAAGGAGATAGCCTTAAAATTAGTTTGGAACTGAGGTTCAGGTTTCGTTCCCACGCTGAGCGTTCTAGCTGCCCGGTGTTCGTACATGTTTCCCGGCTCCCCTCTCCCCCTAAGTAAGTAAAGTGCTTGCAGGTGTTACTTGTCGCTTTTTTAATTTTTCTCTTAGTTAAATGTTATCATTTCTGTTCATTGTTTGTCTACCTGCGTTGTGTTTTGTATGTCTAAAAACATAAAAGAACTCCAACGGATGTGATCATGTTGTCATGTTGGCTCAAAATTGTAACCGACAGAAAAAAGACTGAACGTGGCTGCCATCATTAAGAGTCTAACATTGAATAGGAATTAAAGTCTAGGAAACTTCACTTGTCTCGCTCATGACAGGCAGCGTAACCAATGACCTCTCGCTACCGTATGCCTGGGCTCAAGGATAAGGGACTGAACGAGAGGACCTGAGCTCAAGGTTAAGAACTGATCGCGATGATCTGGGTTCAAGGTTAAGGTCCTTAGCTCAAGGATCTGGGTTCAAGGGCAAAGGTACGGAACGCGAGGACCTGGACGCAATGGCAACAGACAGACAGACAGACAGGCAGACAATTTATTACAGCTTGGTATTTCTTTAATTACAAAGATTTGATTTCCAAGAAAGCCATGTTAAGAGATTACTAAAAGCAAAACAATCACAAAATTCCATGATAGAAGATAATTACTAGTGCTCATTGCTATTGCGGAGACTAAGTGTGCAAAGAGATTTACGAAATAACTTATTAAAGAGACTGTTCTGCTTTGACACCTAAATAAAGTTCTTACTTACTTACTTACTCATCGCAGTTGGAAGAGAATTCCATAGTTTATCACTAACGGTCACATCAAGGATGGAAAGTATGGACCACTGACGGAAAAATTTTCGTTAAACCCGATTCGGCTTTAGATTATATAGTCAGGATCTACAACGCCAAAGATCTGGAAAAATTATAGGTGTTTATTCTTTCTTCAGTAGAACTCCTGTAGCAAATCTCTTTTGTTTAACAGAATTGTTCCATATAATTACACAATACTATTGTAATTTACCTCTCGTTATGTGGACTCTTTGTTTGATTGTTGTTCCCAAGAGAGGCTTTCTTTTAATAGCTTTTGTTTATCTGTTTATATTGCTTTCCTGTGCGTTATAAATTATCTGTGTGCGTGTTGTGTTTTCAGTTTTCTATTTTCTTTTACCTCTTTTCGCTGCTACAATCGTATCGACACTACGTTCACCAATCTAATAATACTTGACTTTTGTCACACACTTGTTTTTTTTTTAGATTATGGCTAACCGAATTAAAGTAATATCTTTGAATGTAAGGGGGTTGCGAAATCAAGTCAAGAGAAGATCAATCTTTTCATACCTTAAGAATCAAAAAGCAACATTGTACTGTCTTCAGGAAACTTTTTCCAAGGAAGGCGATGAGAAGATATGGTCTGCGGAATGGGGAGGAAAAATTATATTTTCCCATGGCTCCAAACACTCTAGAGGTGTATGTATCCTCAAGCGTAAATTCTGGATTTTCTCTTAGGACTGTGCACGCTGATCGAGACGGAAGATATATTATCATCAAAGTTAACATAGGCGACGAACAACTTTTTGTTATTAATATTTATGCTCCAAATAAAGGTGCAGAACAAGAACTATTTTTTAGAAGTCTAGGCGCCAATCTGATCTCGAAAACTGACATCACAAAGATAATTATAACAGGCGATTGGAATGGTTCTCTATTCCCTAAGGACAAATGTGGCGGCCTACCGTGGAAAGAATCAAACTATAGGAACTCCATTGTTTATCTTATGGAAGAATTAGACCTTGTTGACATATATCGTAAGCTTCATCCGAACACCAGAGCCTTTACGTATGAATCGAAAAGTTTAAAACTTAAATCTAGAATTGACTACTTTCTTGTCTCCAGCACAATAGCCGTAAATGCAAAAAGGGCCGAAATTCGACCATCTATCGCACCTGATCACAAAGCAATTTTCTTGTCTTTTGAAATCCAAGGGGGATTTAAAAGAGGCCCAGGATCGTGGAAATTCAATAATCAACTATTAGAAGACCAAAACTACATAAATCTTATATTAACACATTTTACCCAAAAATTCTGGATAAATACAAAGAGGTTACAAGTAAAAAGCTTCTTTGGGAAATGATTAAAATGGAAATTCGCTCTAAAACCATTCAATACTCTAAAACTAAAAGATTAAACTTAAAAAGAAAAGAAATTGAACTGCAGGAACAAATCCAAAAACTTGATCAGCAGATATGTGACAATCAATATTTCAACCAAAACTTATTGAATAACTACGAACTAGCTAAGAAAGAACTAAAAGATCTGTACGATTCAAAAGGAAAAGAGGCCATGTTTAGATCCAAAGAAAGATGGTTTGAGCAAGGAGAGAAACCAACAAAATATTTCTTCAACTTGGAGAAAAGGAATTATGATAGAAAGATAGTTAAGGAGCTTAAGGATGAGAATGATCAAATATTAACCAACTTCAAGGAGGTAAACAAGAGAATTGAAGACCACTTCTCGAAAATACTTAACTCTAAAATTGCTGACAATGAAAATGTGCAAAGAATTAACTTTAACCAGTTCGCAAAAGACGTAGTGATACCAAGGTTAACTAACGAAGAACAAATTGAGATGGAAAAGGATCTAACAATGGAGGAAATTAAAGAAGTTATAAAACTCTTTCAGAGAAATAAAACGCCGGGGGACGACGGCTTCTCTGTCGAATTTTATGAAGCCTTTTTAGACCTGCTTGGAGGAAATCTTCTGCAGTGCTACAACGAAGCCTTCTACGAAAACCAACTCTCAATCACACAAAGAAGAGGAATCATTTCCCTCATACCAAAGAGTGACGAAAACTTGAATGAAATAACTTGCTGGCGCCCAATAACTCTTCTTAATGTGGACTATAAAATTCTCGCTAAGATAATAGCTAGACGTATCGAACCATCACTCCCGTCTCTAATTCATTCCGATCAAACAGGCTTTATATATAAAAGGAAGGTATATCGGACAGAACATTCGCCTTTTAGATGACCTAATGAACTTTACCGATGTCAACAAAATCCCTGGAATTCTTCTTTTTATAGACTTCGAAAAAGCCTTTGATACTTTAGAATGCGGGAGCTTCCTCCATCGAGTCCTAGAAATTTTTAACTTTGGGCCTAAGATTAGAAAATGGATCTCGATTCTCTACAACGATATCGAAAGTGGAGTGATGAACGGCGGGTACATGTCAAATTATTTTAAGGTCTCAAGAGGTATGCGGCAAGGATGTCCGTTAAGTCCTTTTTATTTGTGCTTGCAGTGGAAATTCTGGCACTAAAACTCCGTCATGATCCCGACTGTAGGGGTATCACACTACCTAACTCGCGAGAAGCAAGATTGACACAATTTGCAGATGATACAACTTTGATTTCAAGCTCCGTAACATCTCTTAAGGCATCACTTCAGATAATCAGTAGCTTTGGTTTATTATCGGGCCTCAACCTGAACAAAACCAAAACAAAAATAATGTGGATCGGTTCCCAAAAAGGTAATAAGGATAAAATTATGGGTTTCAAATGCATAACAGAACCGATTAAGGCTCTTGGCGCGTTCTTATCGTATGATGGAGACAAAAACAATGAAGAAAATTTCTTCAATAAAATTCGTAAAATGAAGACGAAACTGCACATTTGGCAAACACGCGATCTCTCACTGTACGGTCGTTCAATGCTGGCGAAGACAGTAGGTGTCTCTCAATTGATTTATGCAGCATCAATGTTAACAGTCCCTGAACCTGTGATCCAGAAAACGCAAGCTGAACTTTTCGCTTTTTTGTGGAGGAAAAAAAAGGATAAAATAAAGAGACAGATTATTTATCAATCAACATCTGACGGAGGCTTAAATTTTATAAACTTCCGAACAATGGTCAAATCGTTACGGTTGAGTTGGATTGGCAGACTTCTAGATGGCACATACGCCAAGTGGAAGGCTATTCCTGATCTTTTTTTCAGCAAACAGGGCGGTCTAGCTTTTTTATTAAAATGCACTACGATATTAATTTATTTCAAGCAAACTTCCCCCTATTTTATCGCGAACTACTAGGATATTTTCAAGAATTGAGCAGTGCATACGGAGGAGAACCAAGAAAGAAATTTATTCTCTGGAACAACAAGGATATAACAATTGATCAAAAAATACTGTTTTGGAAAACGTGGTTCGACCGTGGAATTTATTATGTGCAAGACCTCCTCTTTCTTTGGAGCAGTACTCCCCCTTTTTTGTCAAGTTCAGGATTTAATGGACAATTAAAATCCCCTCATATAATGATGTTTTCTTCTGATTCAAGGTTTTCCTTTTTGTAACACTGCAAATAGGTTTTGAAAGAAGTTTATAATATCTTTGTCTTTGTTTGGAGCGTATATGTTTATTAACACATACGTTTTATCTTGGATGACAGCTTTTACAATAATATAGCGCCCCACAGAGTCAAGGATCTGCTGATGAATAGAACAATCAAATCCAGCTTTAATCAAAATTGCATCTCCACGTGCGTTGAAGCTTCCGTGTGATGTTATGATCTCTGCACCCCATTCATTCTTCCATTGTGTTTCTGTTATTACTGTAGAGTGTGTTTCTTGTAAAAATATTATATCTGCTTTACGTTTTCTGCACCAAGTGAACATTGTTCTTCTTTTTTGAAAATTACTGATGCCCTTTACGTTAAGTGATACTAATTTAAAAACATCTGCTATTTAGTAGTATCTGAGATATTGATCTGAAATTGGAAACTGCGGAAGAAGCCAAAACAAGAAGCCTGTGGTGACGAAGAAATATCTCAAGAGAGAGGAAATAAATTATCTTTGAAATCAAAGTACTATAAAGAAAAGCTCTTAAAGAATGTGCGCAATGAGAATAACTAAAATTTGCAGGCGTTGATTGATGCCTATCGTTTGTAAAAACGAATTTATAATTAATTGCCGCATCGCCGTACACAAGAAGATAATTTATACAAACTACAAATAACGTAAATACACAAAATGTTTCTCTAACGTGCATTTGAGCTCATCAGCCCTCGGTCTGATGAGGCCACCACTTACAAAAACATAAACGTTGTTGCTTTCAGGTAACCTCTTTCCTAGGGCTTTTTCCTTTCAAATTTCCCAATTTCAAAGGGAAAGGCCCGAGGAACGAGGTTGGCTTTCAGGATGGTAACAACCGATCTAATTATTTTAACCGGTTTCTAAAACTGGGACGTGTTGCAGTGTGTTGAGTGACTAAAACAATGTAGAGAAGAGGGTTTGACGAGAATATCAAAATAGATCGCAAAATATAGGAAACTTGCCATGAGCTTGACCTTTCCCCTGGTTGATTCATGTTCCAGATCATGTTACCATTTCACTAAGGGGGGGGGGGGGGGCCGAGAAGGAGCAAGGTGCGACGCCTGCTTCGTGATGCTTATTTCTAAATCAGTTATCTACTGTTGTTTACTGGGAGTATAAGTTTGCTCTCTCGTTATTTTTTTTCTTAGTCTATTATTTTATTGGTTAGTTTAAAAATGTTTAACAGTTAAAGACTATTTGAATTTATAAAGTTTCATTGTATATGAGTAGTTATATATGTCGACCATCTTTGTAAATCTTTACTATAACTGAATTCATAATGATGATGATGATGTTTGAAACATCGAAGCATGTTCCGAAAACTGGAAAGCGTTGTTGTGTTTTTAAAGATGCGTTAGAAGTACTTTTAATTTGAGCAAATAAGATGTAGTAATACTTTCTTAGCTTCAGCTAATAGACTTAGAAGATAAACTTGTTCTTGAAGTTCTTTTGAATAGCATTTAAAAACTCCAGGCTGCCGGCTTGCAAAAGTGAAGCCTTGGAGCCAACTGGCCTTTAGCTGCCGGAGCTTATCCCGGTTTCTGTAGCATGAAGCGGCTAGAAGTATTTCTACTTCCCCTGGACGGGATGCTAGTCCATCGCAGGTCACTCCCCTGCAATTTGTTAGGTTTTCCCCAACAATTCGCCGGTACCCATTTATTCACCTGGTTGGAGAGAGGCGCTGTGAGAGTAAAGTGTCTTGCCCAAGAACATAACACAATGTCCCCGGCCAGGGCTCGAGCCCCGAACTGCTCGCTCCGGAGTCGAACGCACTAGCTACGAGGCTACCATGCTTCCCTCCGGCGTGCAAGCCATGCCCTATTTCACTTCACTTCACTTTATTTTGCACTTACATTTTGAAATTACAATATTACTGAGCATAGAAAAGGAAAGAAAAAGATACATATATAATAGTTAAAGGTGACAATGGTATATAGTTTGTGTATGGAGGCTATTAGATCCGCGAGGTTATCGAGTTAGCCTCCATCTCGTTTGTGTGAACATTCAAAAACATGGGAGTAGAAGGACGGATTATTAAAGGAAAGAACTAGAGAATTGTGGAAACTTACGTTTGATGTTACTGAGATAGAATATGATTTAAACACTTTTGGAAACTTATGTTGGATATTGCCGAGATAGAGTATGGTTTTAACACTTTTGGAATTGTGGAAACGTACGTTTGATATTGCTGAGATAGAATATAGTTTTAACACTTTTAGAATTGTGGAAACGTATGTTTGATATTGCTGAAATAGACCATAGTTGTTAACACATTTGGACAAAGCAAATTGATCTTTAAACTTGTTTGGCATTTCTTGCCAAAGATCAATGGCCATAAATGAGATCGTTTGTTTGCCAGTATTTGTTTTTACTCGGAATTTGTGAAGATTTTGATTTGCGACAAACCTGGTGTTATAATTATGTACGTTGCTGGCATACCGGAAAAATGGTTAAAGAGTTCTGACAAAATACATTTGTGCCTTGCATGTACAAATTGAGAGCATGCAGACGATTTCGGGTTAAGATGTTCAAAATCTCTATCCTAATTCAGAACAAAACCGCTCCAAACCCTTAGAGATACACATTCCCTTATGGCGTATTTGATGGAGGTGGGGAAGGACAATGGATTGTCATACAAACATTACAGTCAGTGCTAATTCTTAGCATGCCGCACTTCCAGTCCAATTAGAGAAGACCGTGCTGACATTAGTCATGTCCCATTCGTGCCCGCGTTGAAAAGGGAGTAAAGTTCTGTTATTCTGGAGCACCGGCCATGTTACCTGATGGCACGAAGACGTTACCGTGACACGAAAACCATGCAGCGCGTCCAGTTCTTATCTATAGCCAGAAATCGTGACATCTTTATCGTGTAAGCAAAAGATGGAGAAGGAAATGTCAAAGATACACATTGAGACAATTCAACTTTAGATGATCTGGAACTCGAGTTAACTGTTCACAGAAATTACAGCGATAGTTCGACACCAGGCCCCAGTTGTTAGAAAGCTGGATAATCGCTATCCAGTGGATAAGTGTTAACAAAACAAACCACGCTATCCACTGGATATAGTAATTTATCCGACGGATCATATCAAGCTATGCACCTTTTGAATGACCGGGTTTCAAGTTCAAAGGATTCCCTTAGCAAAAAGGTGTCTTACACAGGGACACAAGTCTGATGCATCCGGTTCAACCAGGTGGACAGGGCATGTTATTTTACCTTTGAACTACCCTGCTATGGACATTACATTTCATGTCAGTAATTACATAATAACACATTTGTTACAACTATATACAAAACAAACCTTAGTTTTAAGTGACTATTATGTAATGTATGGTGTTTACTATGGTTTCCGACGAAAATAACGCTGAATGTGAACTGTTGTTTAGGCTATGAACATGATTACGTGGGGGCTAAGATCGCTTCAAATATGTTGCGAAGACGAGCTTGTACAAAATTATCCCTTAAAATGTATGCAACGTATAAAACGTCTATATATAACAAGAATAAAAAAGAATCAATATCCTCAAAGCAATATAATAATATACTATTTCAATTTACATTCTGATTTAGGGTATAAAAGGCTGCACTGTGATATAAAGTGTTACCAAAAATCCGTTCCAGTTTAAAAATGAACGCTAGTTTGCTAAAATAATATACATACCTAAGGCAATTTCTGGTATACAAAGCAATTTTTATGATGGCTATTGTACCTCTTGGACTTCGCTAGCAAGACATTACTCTCCTTGAAGGATTATAACAGGTCTTTTAGCGGTTATCGGAAATTATCTTAGCATTAAATAAACTGAGTTTTGGACTACTTTATCATTCATTTAGTTTGCTTTGTACATTTTGAAGCTATACTTAACTGAATATAGTCTGTTGTCTCCTTCAAACCTGGTGCAAAACTGATATCGATAATAACATCTCTGCGCTATTCCGTTCTCATCTGCAAGAATTCCTTGATGAAATAAAGTACAATCACTAACTCGTACCAAGCAAGGCTATTTCTCGATAACTAACTCTAATGATCTAATTGGAGCCCTGTGTCACAATATTTCAGCTTTGAAGGATTCTTAGGCAAAATAAAAGGCTTCCACAAGCCTAATGGCAGTCCATAAACACTGCTTATCATGGTTTTGATGATCTTTTATTATTAAAGGACCTCCACATGGTTTGCGCACCTTAAAAACTTAAGCCTAAATTTTTCAAGTTCGTCATTTGCAATCCGTGTAAATCTTCGCCATCCTTGTTACATTATGGCTGATTATTATCTCTTTGTTTTTTTTCAGTCTTATGGCCTGTTTACAAGGAGAGAGGGTTACTCTAGCGAGCGGGTTGTCCCTATCTGGAGGGACAAAGATAGCCCGGATTTACAAGCAAAATTTACCATGTAGGGTAACCCCAGAACCCAGGAAAACGTAATGTGCGGTTACACTCAAAGGGTCTGGAAACAAGGGAAGAAACTAACCCGCCTGCCAGGGTAACCCTAGCATGGAGATAGGTTAGCCCATCTACCCGAGTAACCCTGCATGGCTTCCTTGTAAACACGACGAAGAAAAAAAAAAGAGGAGTGCTAGGGTACCCTCTCTCATTGTAAACAGGCCCTTAGAAAACTATACTTTCAGGTTCCCTTAAATTAAGGGGTACCTTAGTGCTAGGCTAAAATATTTCACAATACTGTGAGTGAGCTCCTTTAAACTAAAATATGTTGAGTTAAGTTGGGCTGCAAGGCAAAATTCTGGTAGAAGAGTTTGAAGTTATCTATGAGGCCTATTAGCATGCGTTCCCTCTTGTTCGTCAATTTCAGTGTGGTTGCTGGTAATGTAGATTATGAATAGAGCAATTTTGTAAGCATGTTCTAGTACTTGCGCAGGATGTGGTAATCACATGCAAAAAAGTCCCCGAAGATATTTAACTTTCTACCTCGTGAGTGTACATGTGCCTCCTGAGGTCAACCTTGCGCATGAACGAGACGCCACATTCATCACACGAGAAAGGCTGAAATCCTTTGTGCTTCCGACAGTGGGTGATCAGATTAGACGACTGGCTGAAAGACTTGCCGCAAAAGCTGCACTGGTGGGGTTTCTCTCCCGTGTGGATGTAGGTATGCTTCTTCATGTCAGACTTCTGATGAAACCTCTTGCCACAGAACTGGCACTCAAACGGGCGTGTGTCCGAGTGGATCAGCATGTGAGTTGATAATGTTGACGAGCGCTTGAAGCTTTTACCGCATGCCTTGCACTGGAATGGTTTCTTGTTCGAATGCACGATCATATGCTGCTTCAGGCTGATCGAATTATTGAAAACCTTCTGGCAGATCTGACAGCAATACAGCTGCCTTTTTGCAGACCCAGTCGCCTTGGATTTCTCGTCTTTTTCAGCCTTTTCTGTTCCAGGCCTAATTACACAATTCATCTGTTGCTGACCATTTTCCTTCTGGAATTCGTCGTCGGTTAGAGTGTTTCGTTTGCCAACAGCTCCTGCGTTTGGCATCAGGACGTTGTAATATCGATACACCCCAGCTGCGGACGGTTCATTCTGAAGCCGTCTCACTTCTGCCCACTGTTGCATCCAGCGAGCAAATGCTTCTGATCCATTGTAAGATTGTTGACGGAAGTTCCAAAGGGGGAACTGTGGGGCTTTCCAGAACGGACTTTGGTGTCCTTTGGGGGAGGGAGAAGGAAATGTTGAGAGTAATCTCAGTCCTGTTCCCAATGGCATACCTTTAAAATAATGAAGAAACAAATGAATGAATGCAAGCAAGCATGAATGAATGCATGAATGCAAGAATGGAGCATTGTCGGCGGGGCATTATAACATGCGTGGAGTCACGTAAGGCGTGTTTGCCCTCACCTTTGCTGGGAAAAGGTGCTCATTTCCAGTTCTATTGCAATTTAAGGTTATCTTGCAATAAACGGCCACTTAACTGAGTGGCCAAATTATGGCAAAGATTTGTGTCAGTTTAGTTCTCTTCCCAGCAAACCGAGCTTTGCCTTGGCAATGCACATTGTTAAATAGAATCCTTAGTAACTGAGCAGTGCCGGAGCATAAAGAAAAAATAAATGGGTAGATGAATGAATGAATGAATGAATGAATCAATCAATCAATCAATTATAGTGGGTTGATGTTCGAGTCTGTCACTTGCTTTTATTATTTTTTGTTAAGAAAGTAAGCCGGTTGGATGCATCGGATTATAAGCTGAAGTGTGGTATTTTGGAAAGAGAGGGGTAAGGAGCAAGGGGCTAGAGAAATCCTATTTTTAATATGATTTTTTTGAATTTCCTCGAGGGTTTCAAAGTGGATTTGATACAATTTTATTTCCTTCATGCTGGAAGGAGCTTAAGTAAATAATAGAGAGGAAACTGACAGCAATCATTTCCCCTTGGTGTTTGCAAACTACTATTAAACATCATAGAAAGCAATCAAATGTTTCTCACCAGTAGAATAAAACGTTGATCTGTTCTGTAGCTGGTAACTATTCACATAATGACCAATGTCTTTGTTTGAACTTGACTCTTGACATGTGGTTTTCACATCGCCAATATCGTGCGAACTTTCATCACTGCTACTTTCTTCTACAATAAAAGAATTGTTTGATAATACTTCACTGTTCAGAAGAGTAACCGAGGCCAAATGTAACCCTTTGTCGATATCATGATAGTCTAACAAGACTGTTTAGAGGTTCCGGGGAAATTCCTCACCAGACAAAAATATTTGAGGCGTAGATCAGATTTTCGGTGAACATATTGTAATCTTTCTTTGCTACTCTTTAACTGTTCAATCTTATTTCAGTTTCTGTTTGAGATGCAGTATTTTGGCTAGTAACCACCATTATCCAACGCAAGCTATTGTTATATGGTTTGAATTTTTTAAAACAATCAACCAGTTGTTGAGCAGCCCAAGGGATCATCCGCCATGGCAAAATTGCACTGGGGGTAAATCGGATCCAATCATCGAAATGGTCGGTGATGGCACTCTTTTCTCAACCAGAGTCTGGTTGGGATTAAGGGCGTTCTTATTATATATATATCATACTAGCTTTCATATTCCAAAATTTTATACACTTTGTGTTGTCATAACCTGTTGGTGCCTCATGCCTAATGGTAAAATAAACACAGTGGCCTTGTTGATTCTGATTTAACCTGTACTGGAACCTTCCACGTAATTTGCGTGTTGATCCTGCTTCTCTCGCCTGCCCAGAGGCACAAATCATTAATGTAAAACCATATGCAATTGAGTATTCTGACAAGTTAGTATGACTCTAACGAATTGTCAAACATCCTAATTAGGAAGAAAGATTTACTAAAACATTGTTCCCTGGGACATCAGGCAGGCAGTTAACGCTGGCTTTGTTACCATGACGCAAAGGCAAGATGTATGGGTTATTGACCAAGCGTGAGGTCAAGAAGGCTGGATATTGCCCGAGCCAATACCCAGCCATCTTGACCGAACAAACTTGGTCAATAAAGGATTTATTATATGGCTTTCGGGGAAATTTTTCTTGCAGGATACAGCGGATAATCCCGAGCGGGCAATCTCGGGTAGCCAATCACAGCGCAGAATTTGATTCATCTTACCCTCTTAGAGCTAGCCATATAATAAATGCTGTTACTCTCCTTGCTGATGAGGTGCAGCAGATTCCTTGGGCTACTCTATAACATTTTGTTCACATATCCCCACTTGTCTTCTATCCGAAAATATACAAGAACGTAGGGATCTAGAGTCACAGTGAAGTTAAATTGCTTTGGCAAAGAAAATATCGTAACCCTGAAACGCGACCAGCTTTCCAAACCGTTGATCAGAAGTCTAGTAGAATATTACGTCCGAGCGCATCCGACTCAGTCAAGAAGGGAACATGTAATCAGGGATGCTGAAGGAAGTAGCAACTGAGACTAAGCTGTTGTGTTTCATTATCGTAGGGACCACAAAAGAATTTAGAGAAAACGTAATCGCTTTTAAAATTCCTTCATAACGAAGGACCTTCAGTTTCAGGATGAAGCATTTTACTTTTACCTGCATTTCTCAGGAAAACTAGTTGAAACTGCTCGATAAAAGTAATTAAACTACTTCCTAACAAAGGTTTGCCGAACAATTTTAGTTAGCTTTTGCTACAAATCATTTTTTGCCAAACGTTTCATTGAATCATCGTCAAGAACAAACGAAAACGTTGGCGAAATATGACAGCGTTTATCTCACAAATGCACCAGTTCCTACAACACTCGAGTTGCGCCCCTGTAACAGGTGCCATTTAACCTCAGGCAAAGAGCTGTCAATAAACTGACTACTGCTAAACTTACCAAATAACTGAACTTTTCAGAACGGAGCAATCTTGTTCATCAAAATAGCGATGGACTTTGGATTATTGTTCATGTGTGGCTATGTAAAAACTTGGTACGATGAAAATGGTTGAATTAGGGTCGGTCAAGAGAGACTTGGGAGGAAGGTATGTAAAATTCTGCCGAGTTACCAACCCCGGAGCCATGTTACACGGCTACCATTTATTAAAACGATATTTTAAATTTCTTTGTAGGCCACCAAGTTGGGCAAGTGTAAGAATGAAAATTTTTAGTCAATTTTGATAAAATCAAATTAAATTTCTATTTAAAATCAGAAAGAGTATTCTGCTTGCAAGTCGAAGACTAATTTAGAATACAACCAAGCAACTAAACGAAAGAAGAAAATGACACTGTCCATATAGAAACAAATCACTTCAGCTTATCTTACAGTTTCAGAACTCAACTTGAATTTGTTCCTTTGAAATGTCGTTCAGAAGAACTTAACTGGAATAGCAATAACCCTGCACGCAAAGACTGGATGAAAGTAATTTAGTGTGGATATATGAACGTTTAAAAGATGGATGAAATCGACGAAATTTCCACCAGAGACAGGATGCAGTGCCGTAAAATAATTGTTTTGGTTTCATTGGATTAGGTTTCTCTTCACAATTTGATTCTCTTCTCAAACAAAATTGTATGAGGTAAATACCCAAGAAATTTCACAAAAATTAAGTCCTATTTCCCAAAGAGACCGATGGAAAAAGCCCCAATCATGAAAGTGCTTTTAATTGAATTGCTACAGGCAAAAGCAAACTTTGACTTTAGATGTACTTGAAAAATGCCGGAGTTTAAAATTTTCTCTTAAATGCCCGAAAATACGTTTGGTAAATCGTCTAGGTCCTTAACAAATTCACGATTGTTTCAAAATAATAAAATCCTTACCGGCTTGAGGTGGAATAGTAGTAAAATTTCTTATTCTTGTTACAAAATTTTTGCCTCTATCATGCGGATTTTCCCCGGGAATCTTATCACGTTTACCAGTTACGTTTAAACAATTTTAGTCGCTCGTGTGTTTACGTGAAATCTATTTGCTAGGTAGGAAATATTATAAATTTGTCCAACAAATCATAAACTGCGTGGATAATCGACTGTATCTAACTTGCGGTGCCGTCTCCAACTTGCAACGCATAGTGACTTTTCGCGAGTTCCGTATATCTGTTATGATTTTCCGTGATTTGAAGACATGATTCATTGCCATGTGAGTTAGTTTGCTGTTGGTTCTCGCCTTGTCCCGGGGTTTTTCTCCGAGTTCTCCGGTTTTCGTCACTCCAAACAAAACCCACATTCCAAATTCTAATTCGGCGAACAGGGTAGAGGATAAGCATGAAAACCAGATAACAATGATATGGCTTCCTCTATAATATTTTAATCTTATAAAACCGAACAGATTAAATGCCTTCTACTAGATTTCATTTCAAACCTAGAAGGCACTCAATGGGTTTCCATGCAGATCACGCACCTTTTCAAAGTGTACAAAAAAATGAAAAATCACATACCAGCTTGGCCAGCTTTACCTTTGTGCTCAAATCCACCTTCGGTTTCCATTGTCGAAGAAAGATTCGGCTTTATAAGAAAAGATTTCGGCATTGCTTTAACGAAGCTGCCCCTGAGGTCGAAACTGAAGGAAAATCGTCGACGGAATGATAGCCAAGGAGTGGTTAACCGGCATCACCAGTGTTTTTAATCACACGACGTCACATAATTAGGCAGAACTAGAGCTGACGACAACTTAACACCTCATACCTCCATGAGAAAAGCTAAAGGGAAAGATTCAAGTAAAACCTTGACCCTTAGTTGGAAAAGAAGTAACTATTCGACAGTGTATCATTCTGATTCGGAGATCGATTTTGGTAGAGTAAAACAACTAATGCGAAAGCATTGATACCTTCCGCAAGACAGTCAACTTCAAGTCGCCGAGGAGAAGAGGCCCGCAATTAGAACTTGTTGCCTGCATGCTGTTCTATAGATCGAGACAACGAGAGAATGAAATTTCGTTGTTTATTAAACTTGCGAGGGGTATTAACCGTTGAGTTTATTAACATGTTCAATATTTCAATCTGTTTCTATAAATCTATTTGAATGAGAGTAGTTTTCACGCATTTTGAAACTCTTTGAGACGCCTTTTCTAAATATATATGCCCAAATTAGAAATTGAAAACGAGAACCTGGGATTCTTATTCAAAACGTCTGATAATAGCAATTTTACTGATTAAAATGTCATACTTTAAAATTATATTCATTGCAAAAGTTGTTATCTTAAGGAACAGAGAAAATGACTGAAGGCTTGTAAGGGATGAAGTTATATAGTGTTCAGTGAGTTTGGGCGTACCTCACTTTTACACGGCTAGGCACTTTCCCAGAGCGAGAGGAATGTTCCAAAATACTTGTCGCTCTCCATGAAGACAGAGTTTTTAGATTCGAAATCAGAAAAACGAAACACTAAGAAGTTGGCTCTAGAAAATTAAATCAGGGAAACAATTGAAATACTGGAGAGTCTTGCAGGCGATATATTGCTGGCCTGTTTATCGCTCGGTGAAATAAGGAGCTTTAAAACCTTTTCTTTTCAGATCTTTTTTGGGGAAGAAGAAGCAAAATAGAAATATCTGGCGGAGATAATCGGAGACTATATATTTTATTTATTAACGTATTTCTGGAGGGAAATTGCATGTTATTCCTGCAGAGATCCACTATGCATATCAAAAGGAACCGCTGAGCTGCTCAAGGCAGAATTTTGCGACTTATTCAATAGCTTGGAGTGTTTTTTATAAACAGTTAAATTCTGATAAAACTTAGAAGAAGTTTCTTGCGAGTGATTTCGTTAAATTTACACAAAGAAAATGCTTGCTTCGTTAATTATTCTCTCCTCTAGACTAAAATTTTATTAGCACTGAAGGACAGCTCAGTGAAGCTTAAATTTCTAGGACAGCCTGGTCCTTTGGTAAAATGATAACAAACGTAGCAAATCCACGGAAATATGTTTCCATTGTTGCACATTTACACAAAAAAATCAGCTCCAAAGACTGGACTCGTTTAGATTTTCATGATTTACTGGAAGGGTTTCAAATTGTGCCATCGCCCACGTCTGAACAGGTGCTAGATGGCATTGAATTTCCTCGCTCTTGTTTGTTGACGGATTTAACACACACAGCATATAAAGAAAATTTGAAAAAAAGAACAAATCACTGAACTATAAAGCAGAATTAACTTAGCCAAGGCCTTGCTCTTGCAAACGTTACTTTTCTCGGGAGAGCTTGGAAGGAGTAATTGTTTGTCTATTTACAAAAAATTGATAGATAGCTAAAATTTCTGGCTTTTCTCAGAAACATGTCAGAAAACATGAATGATTGTCTAAGATATTTGGAGAGTAAAGTCATGACTGAACTCGAGGATTTCTGCACTTAAACCGTGTGATTTTATTAATTTGAAAAGTAATAGAGAGTTAAGCACAGGACTAAAAATCCTGCCTCTTTTGTTTTCTTAAAGTTACAGCTATATTTTGCACACTTAGCAAATTAAAAGTCATTATTAATTTTGCATCAGATTCCAGCGATTTCTTCCCTCCAACGTACCTGCACGAAAACTGGAGAAACGACGCCATGAAAGTAATATTACGATCCTGGTGCAGTGGCACCGAAAAAAGTCCCACGCGAGAGTTTGTTTGGTAAAATCTAGATTTTGGAATTTGAGAATCCAAAACGAGAATCTAAATGAAACCTGATTAAGAGCAGCACCATCCAGTATAATGGCAACTAGCCAATAAATAACCCCTTTTAGTAAGATCTTTTAATACCATCCTACTGCAGGTGTAATCAATAGATTCCTAATAAATAAAACGACACAAAAGTGTTGTTAACATAGGGCAAACTCTGTATAGGGATTGAAAATTGTTCTCACTCGTCAATATTAGATAATTTTTTCATTAGTCACTGTGAGCCGATTTTTGGGGGACATAAAAATCGTCCAATGCATTTTACCGCGTAGAAGTACTTTATATAAAAACTGATCAATGTAGCAAAGATTGCCTTGTAGATTATTCGCGGAGCGTTTTGACAAAATTAAACTGCAAAAAGAAAATAGTTTCAGGACATGCTTACTGAATACAGAGCACTCCACATAGACAGTCAATTGTTATGCATGTTTGTGCAGTGTAAACATGGGTGTGCATCAAGTTGATATCATTTGACAGACTAACAAATGGCGAGGAAGAAGATTTAACTACTGCAATTTTAGGTGTTTAGTCAGTTAGGACATAAGTCAGAACGAGAATGCATGTTTACCACATCATATGAACGCCTTAGTAGTTACTCGCCGTAATAAGAAATGTGTCTGCCTAGGACCCCGCTGGTACTGATCTGAGTTATCATGAGTCGTAGAAGATCACAACAAAAGTGAGGCCTGCATGCAAGCGTCGTTGAGCAAAATTCAGCTGAAAAAACAATGATGTCTAACAAATCAGAAGAGAGCATTCACCACAACCACACTAACCCCCAAGGAGGTTAATTCATCACTTTTTCTTCACTTCATGTTTGACAGCTGTTGACGTAACAAGTTTTTTAAAAAGAAAGTTTTTCTTTCCTTCAAGTAGTTCCCTGATGTGATATTTAACGAAACAGCTGCATAACACCGCTTAAATCAAGTATACAAAATTTATGTCACGCCTCGTTGAAATGTCTTTTTTCTTTGTATACCCAAAAAGCGGGAAATATAATTTTGTCTAATGTAGATCTGGACCAAATATCTGGCATCGTTTACTTAAACATGCAGTTGGAATCATGTACTGATTGAATTCAATAATTTTAATAACATTTTCCCACCTTTTTGCCTGACATTTGACTAATGTTTGACAAAAAATGGCCAATTAGAAACATATGAGCTCAAGTCTATGTAAAATGATTTATTACACTGATTTGAAAAAATTCTAAGCGTTTTGTAAAGTTCTTTTTATGGACTAAGATCACTTATACACTCTTTTTCTAATAAAAATATATATAGTTTATGAGAATATCAATTTTGTGAAATTTTAAGAATATTATAAGCATAAATCCGAAGCTGAGATTTTGAAAAGAATATAATTCTGTGTGATGAAAATTTGGAAACACAATACAATTATGTTTTTAACGAAACCGTATAAGAATCATTCCCTTCTCTAAACAGAAGATTAGACAAAAAGCAACAAAAAATCAGTAGCAGTATTTTCAATACTAATAACATTTCTGCGAAGAGTTTTGTGTGTCAAACTAGGCTTTATTGCCCGCAGTTTGGCTCCAAAATTACTTCTACGCCATTTAAGTCATTATAGGGCAGATGATCTGATGTTGTGTCGGCCTAGTAGAATATTCACAAGAATATTTTTAGCTCAAGAAATTGGCAGAAAAATGAAAACATTATTTTTATTAAAAAGAAGTGTATCTTCATGTCAACTTAATGAAGGCCATTAGTTGTCCTCTCATAACAAGAGAGATCTTTGCTTTCTGTTTTTAATTTAGTTGTGTATATGCAAGCCCGAGATATTTCGGTTTTTAACTCAAATTGCAATCAAAGTTAGACTCGTAAGGATGGATATTCTAAAATGGCTCAAAAAAATAATAATTAAAAAGACCTGTACAAACAGTGAAGGCTAAATGTTTTTCATTATTCTGATGCGACAACAAATATTCGATTTAATGTCTGCTGGACCAGTATCCCATACACTGCTCTTCCACAGCGGTTGTCTAAATTTCAGTTTGACGTGTTTTTGCCACGTTCGGTTGTAAAATATCGACTATAAATGGTTTGGTTTGATGCTCGAAGTTCCAAATAGTGCATGGCATCTGGATGAGATATAACGGCTTCTTATGGTGTTCCTGCAAATCACTAGCTCTTAATCAGTAGCGCTAAACAGATTTTTAAAAAAACTAACCGAACTTAAAATGTCTAAAACCAATTTCCATCGATATTCGTATTTTTAATGTCCGGTCGGGCATGGCTTTGTGCCTAAACTTAAGTAGCGTTGCTTTAAAGCACGTTCATTCAAATTCATGCATAAACATATCTTTACTCGGAATTTTTTCCCGCTGAAAAATGAAGAAATTATTCAACAATTCACCATTACAAGTCAGAACAGAATCGCACACCTTCAATTTGCTACGATCATGTCCGGTTTGAAGAGTCTTAATAAAGATTCACACCCCGGGTGTTCTTTAGAAAGGTTCACTCATTTTTCTGCCATGGATACGAATCTAAGACTGATTAGCTTTTCAGAGATTTACAATTCCCCTTGTATTTAATTCAGAAATGTAAAAATTAAAACAGACGCCTAGCGAGGAAATATACTGAAAATCATCCAGTCAAAAAACAGGCCAGTAACTTATTAGGTGTGGCCGTTATGAGTCAGGAAAAAAAAAAACCTCTTAAGGTTGCGCAATTGTTTGAAAAGGTTCATTTTTAACCAAAGAGCAGGTTCTCTATTCAGCCGACTAAATGGGGTTTTCTTCTGAGCCACCCAATAACTGCACATTACGCCAGCTTTGTATTCTAGATTGGCGCAGAAATACTCTTTAGAATGTTAGAAAGCATCATTCTTGACACAACTTAAAGCTTGTTAAGAAGTGGAAACATCTGAGCGCCCGATACACATCCCGTCTCCTTGAATTCTAATTTAAAGACTCCGAAATACAACTTATTCAGGTTTCCCCTGTTTAATTAACTTTGAAAGCACACCGGGTAAACTATGCTGGAATTCAATTTAGATATGACGCTTCAAACATTTTATTGAACGCGCGAATCAGATTTTTATTCAATAACAAAAATGGTTGAAAATTAATGATTTTGCACGGATTTACAGCGTCCAAAACAATCTTCTTTAAAACTTGAAGATTTCAGTGCACTCCTCTGGAAAATCGTGTGCTTAAGAGGGGTTTAAATGCGATAGTAACATAAAGAGAAAGTGCGGGAAAAAACCTCAAACACGACTATCGACATTTTGCCACCGGCCGACGGTAAACACTAAGTTTTGGCCGTAAAATCAAAAGAAATGTTTAGCTTCTTGCTGATTTCGACAATATATATTCTTGCCAACCCAAAACCCATTTTTTGATACAAATAGCGGAAATCATTTTAACGAAAAATGTTTGCTTGATGAGGAGAAAGCTAGCAAGGCAAATTGAAACGACATATTCTGTTCTAAAGTTGGAAAATGTAACATTGAGTCACGCGTGCTATCTAAAATAAGTTGCTTCTAAGTGTTTAGATGTCGGGAATTGAAAGATCAGCTAAAACAAAAAGCAAATCATGGAAAATACTAAAAAATTGACCATCATTATATACCTTCGAAGTCCATGTTTGTGTCGGACTCTGCAGAATCATTGTCATCTTCGGACTGAATTTCTTGTAGCGCAATCTCATCGTCATCAATTTTTGTCGCGAGTGATCCGCTAGCTTCACTTTTTAGCGCGGAGGAATTTTGTTTTCCTGCAATAGCAGACAAAACAAAATAGGCACATTATCTGAAAACCCGTAATACGTTTCCGTATACTGAGAGGTGAATCAAACTCAGGATCAGAGTGGAAGAGATTTTTTTGGACAATTTATCTCTGAATTGGAACACGAATCACTCATGTGTGATACGGGCAATGGCAAAATACTCTCTGAAATGAGGAAAAAATGGGATCTTTGACGCGTAGCAATGGCGGGTACCGGGAAAAGTTAAATTGAATTGTGCAAACGACCGTAACAAAGAAAGCCCGGGTGAAAATCACAACCAGGTATTTACCTTGCTCATTTCTTGTCTCAACACCCTGGTGCGAAACATCGCTGGAAACTGCAGCGGGCTTCGTGCGCACAAGAAAAGCTCTTGGCATTTTGATTTTACCCCGTTTCTTGCTCTAATAAGGACAGACGTGGAGTTCCTCGGTTGGTAACCGTACGTGCTGAAGAGAACAGGTCGTGCTATACGTGGGTTGTTTATCCACTCGTGAAATCTTTGCTGTAAATATTTGATACAAAGGAAGATTGAACTTCACAGCCTAGGCTAGCACCCTTAGGGCAGGTGTTTTGAGCTTGCAAATGGTCCAAGACGTAGTGCGGTTTCATCCAATCCCACCTGCTTGATAACTATGCGCTTGGAACGCTTGTAAATTGAGTTGCCATTTACTTAAAACCGCGCACGCACTCGAAGACACGTTTTGAAGGGTTCCTGGCGAGAGGACAGAAGTCTACGCCCATATGACTAGTAATGACTAGGGACATGTCCCATTGTGGCCGTATTTCGATTTTTAAATATCAACCAGTGCTTGTTTGTTTTGCTTGACTATAAATATGCTCTTGCGCGAGCTCCATTATTGTGCAAATCCCGGGCGCGCAAAATGGCGCGCGCTCTTCATTATTTATTAAGCAGCACTTTTAGAATAGGAAGGCTAAACCGCGAATCTCGCAACCCGAGAACACTGGTAATAACTTGGGCTTTTATTGTTTATTTTGAGACAGACTTTATTCCATAAAAATTTAACAACAGAAGATTATTTGAGCCTGTTTTTAGTGTGTGACGCCAGTGAAGCCGAAGGAGCTATTTTAATGTTTGATCACGTTTATTGTTGTGTTGCTCCTTCTTTCATCTGCCTGGGATTTAACGAAACAACGTTGACAATTTTCACTTAAATGATAGAATACTTGTATTTTTCCTTAAACACGCGGATGCGATACCCAGTAATTGATAAATAACTTTTACGCGTGTTTATCTCAATCAAAATGACTTTCACGAGCCACTCTCTGTGCCCACCTGATGCGGATGTTGTCACGTACTTTGTTAAATATATTTGAACTAGGACTGTTGAATTATATTATATAATCGGATTCAAGTCACATCCCTTGATTTTAGCATCCGCTGAACAGGTGGAGAAATCTGAATGATGGGCGCGTGCGAGTACACCAGGAAAAACATTCTACGTGGCAGGTCGACTGAACAGAGATTCCAAACTTTTGTCAGCTTTTAGAAAACACTGTAGTTGGGTCAATACGGTTTTTGTGGACAGGCTTCTCTGTTTATGAAGCTCTTAGCGTAGTCAGGACGTGTAAACATACCGAACAAACTTTGCGATAAGGTTGTTATTAACTCAGTTTGTGGTAGATTTGCCCCGTTGATACATGCTCGTTACGAAAGGTTAGGTGCGTGGACTTCAGCCTCGCCAGTGCTAAATTCCTAGTTATGTATACCTGGTAAAAAACATCAGTTCGGCCTGATTGCTTAAGTTGTTAAACAATACGTTTGAAATTACATTCGAAATTATGTCACAATATTAAAAAAAAAAATCTTTGGCATTGTCATCAAGGCATGTATTATAGGACTGGCTGATAATAAATCACGTGATGTAATGATGTGGTCTAACGATGAATGTCGCGAAAGTTTTGACATTGTCAGCACATCTTCCACTCTTATGCCATGATATCGAACGAATATTGAGTGACTCGTTCTCTCGTGTCGCTATTGCTTTTTATTTACTTTCAATCACAAAATCCTCCCTCATTAAAGTGTGTTTTCTGACCATAAGTGGCACTCAAAGAGAATATTTGTTTTGGTAAGGCATATTTCATAAGGATAACTACAACCGGACACAGTAGGTAACTAATTTCCTGAATAAAACAAACAAGTTTTGGATTTTTGCTTTTATTAGTTATACAAGTTCTTTGGAACATAATTGATAGACGCTTTCAAATAGTTAGGCGCTTCTCAGATAAGCAAATATTTATTGGTAAGTACTCAAGCTGTTGTCAGAAACTATGCACTCTGCAGAGATTAAATTTGTCTCTGTCGTTGTCGTATTTTTTGTTCATAGTTTTCAAAATAAGCGGAATTTGCTACAATTAATTGTTTTTGCTACTGTTTCATGATATAACGTTTACATTCTGGTCAGAACGCGACCAAAGCTAAGTTACATTGTTGAAAATTTCTTCGTATCTCTTGAACCCTCCTGCTAACTTGCAAAGTTGCTTGGGCTGATTGCCTCGCGCGACAGGCTTAGGTCAAGTCTACGTACAATACGGATTGTTTCGTGTAAATCAAAACCACAACTTGTTTACACCTGCCGTATACGACACCAAAAATGCCGTTGGCTTGCGACAATCGTGGCAATTCAAACTACATTTGAGATAGCCCATGTAGCAGACGTTTCCTTTCCATTTTCCAGACGGGGAGGTAGAGCTAGGAAGCGAGCAAACGAGCGCGCCTGGGGTGCGCAAAAAGGAGGAAAAGTGAGGAGGACAAGGAAAGCCGTATACAAATTTACACCAAGAGACCTGCTCAATGCGCCAGTGACCTCCAACAAGGAGCAGGCTTTTGGTGAGCACTGGGGGCAGTTTCAGCGACTCGTTGCATGTATCTAAGGAGCATTGTTAATTTGGTGACGTGGAGATGAGTATCGTCGGATCAAAACAAAACTCTCCATACGCCTTACGGTTTCCATGACAACTGATCCGGTGAACATGACTGTGCCTCCTTAAGTCCACTTTGCGGTAGAATGCTCTACCACAAGTCTGACAGGCGAATGGTTTGAAACCCAGGTGTTTACGGCTGTGAGTGATAAGATTGGATGACTGACTAAAACACTTGCCACACTGGCGACACTTGTGGGGTTTCTCTCCTGTGTGCACGAGCATGTGTTTCTTCATGTCCGACTTCTGGTGAAATCTTTTGCCGCAATAATCGCAAGAAAATGGCCTGATGTCTGCGTGAATCAGCATATGCGTGGACAGGGTCGAAGAACGCTTGAAATGCTTACCGCAAGTCTTGCACTCGAATATCTTAACAGCAGTATGCGTCTTCCTGTGTTGAGCAAGGCTCACGTAATGGCTGAATGTCTTTCCGCAGGTGGCGCAGCCGTATGGGCGGTTACCCGCGTGTGAACGCCTCACGTGTACCTCCAAGCCGTGTGGTGTGCAAAATATTTTTTGACAGGTGTTGCACGTAAAGGTGTCGTGGGAGTTGCTTTGCCTCAACTCGTTTTCATGCTGCGCTTTCATGGTATTTTCAAAATGTTCATCTTCCTTGTTGAAAGTTATTTTCAAGTCTTTTGTAGAAGGTTTTCGTTCTGGAAGATTGTTGCTTTTATAACTGGGCTCGTTTAAAATCACTGAGGGATTGCGTTGTGTCGTCCAATGTTTCTTTGTCTCTTGAATAAGAAAGGGAAAGTAGCTTTCTTCATCATTTAATTCTGCGAAAACAAAATGCAGACACACGTTACATGTGCGTACTAATTAACTAAATGAAACAGACAAAAGTGCTGGCACGATTTCCACTCCTTTCTCCTGTCACAAGGTAACTTCCCACCACAACTCAGTTGCCTAAAATGTCGTCTATGAGAGATCCGTTCCAACCATGGGAGGGGGGACGCTAAACTTGTGCTTAACACACTAAAAATTGATATTTTCACGGTGATAGCATTACGCCAAGTAAAACACTGCGATGTGTCTTATTGATAAGAAGAAGCAAGCGCAAGCAGTGGATTTCAATACAACCTTGACTTTCTGGTAGGACTGATAATTCTACTGCACGGAACACTGAGGGAGTTATGATTTGCTTCCAAATAAAAATTAGATAACCTACTCGATTTGTCCTCAATCCAACCATTTGACCAGTTGTTCTTTTTGTTCAAGTACTCCCCTGCAGTGCAAATCTCGGTAACTTTAGTTTCCACATACGGCTTGCAATCATTCCCTTCGCTTTTTTCTATTAATTTACAGTTTATCAAGACTTAACAACCATTTGACGCAGCATCGATTGAAATACCATAAAATTACAAGAAATACCTCTGTGTTCATTTAAATTTGGCTCATTCCCTGGTGGATCTACAGTAAAAGATATTAACCAGGCAAAAAAACTAAGTGTTTCATCTTGGCCCCTTTTCTGTTACTAAACGAAGCCTTGAGTAAGGCACTTTAATAGATTGTCCGAATTTCACTTTCTTTAACATCGTGCTGTATGTGACAAAAGCGCTTTGAATAAAAGTTGCCTCAAGGCAAATTCTTCATCGCTTTTCTGTTTTAACACGTCTCTTTAATTTCCTTTCGAACTTTACAACAGGAACTTAAAAACATCAGTTAGCATGAGAAACGTTTTAAGAGAAAAAAGATTTCCACTGATGTAAAGGAATTGTTGGATCCGGGTAAAACAAGGCGTTGCCGAAGGACGATAAAAAATGGTAATTAATTTTGAACCTAGAGAGGACTCAATCTAACACACCTTAGACCAGAATTCGAAGTAAATTGTAAGATGATCAACAACAGTTCTTATCGAGATATCTCAACGCATTCATTCAGCACTCAAAGCTGGAAATTTGTTCCATTCATTTTTCCCGAGGCTATTTCGGCGAGTTCCGATTCTAAAGTGGAATAATCAGACGAATATTTTCCGTGTAGAGAAACATCGTTTTAGTCCCAATAATGCACAGGAACATAGACAAAAAGTAAACAGGGATTCATGTGTGTTCCTCAGTTCTGACAGACTCAATTGAACGGTAGTGACATTTTCAAAATCAACTATTTCAAAACTGATTGATTTCAGAAACAAACTCCGGAAAAGGGAATCTGACAGCTGAGAAGTAGCCTTTCACATTTGATGTGAGAGTTACATGTAAGACTCAGCTGAGTCAGTACGTGTTCAGTCGCTGTCGAATTGTTTATTTAACGATGTCTCGCGTATCACTGTTTAGATACTCTGGAGACAGAAGCTGAACAATTCTGTTACATCTTAGAAGTGCTCTTCGGATTTCCTTCAACTTTTGCTACGTGACTTATAATACTTTCTCGTCAAAGCAGCTTCTTTTGCGCACTGTTCAACTGGTTCACGTCGTAACACTTAATTGAAGAAAGTTGCTGCTTAGAACTGGGGTCGCGTACGGTTTAGATGTCGTTGTTTCTTCTGGCCTTGCAGTTTCTTCCTAAAGCAGATTAACAAAGTTTAAAATATAACTTTGAGGTTTGTTTTTCTTTATCGGGATTTCTTTCAGTTGTAGCACGAAAATGATAATGGTGTTGTTATCTCCTAGCAAACAAAATCGACGAGATTTCCTCCGCATTAGACATTGCAATCCTTACCAAACAGGAACTGATTTCTCGCAGATTTTGTCGCAGCGATTTAAGCAACCTCGTCAGAGTGTCGCTGATATAATGTAGCTGGCAATGTGCAGATGGCAACGCCCGAATGTGGTTTGATTCTTAACTCTTGCAAAATTAAAATTTATTAATGTGAACGAGCACGTTTCGAAACTCGTGCGTAATATCGCATCATTGATGAAGTAAATTTGCTATTGAATAATTCCCGGAGATTGAATGAATAGAGCAGGTGAAATGAAACGTATGTTTCCTCTTTAATCACTGGCTATTTACTCAGTGAAGTTAACTTATTATGTAGATTAACTTCATTGAAAAGCAAATTCAACGAAATCCAATCTTTAATCTGTTGACGAATATCTCAGTTCTCTTACTTGCCCAAGAAGAGCCATAAAAAATGTTTTCATCTTCATGGGGGTCACACGTTCTATACAAACCAAGTTCGCATAATTTTAGCAGGTAAATATCGCGCCTATATTGCCCTCCTGCAGATTAAAATCTTCAATAGCACCGGAACGCTTCCAACAGCGCCAGGGCAAATACTAAATCAGAATTTTCTTTATGAAGCCAGCCATTGTCCTACAAATAAGAGTCACTTTTCACCTTTCTTCCATGTTTTGTTTGCTTAAGCGTCGAATGACTGAGCGGGAAAACCTCATATCCGGTCATAATACAAATGAGCTTTTTGAGTGAACGCTCAAAACTGTGATTTTGTAGGAAATCAAATTTTCAAAGGAAATCAAATTTCTGCAGTTCTCTCAGCCGGGTGTAAACCAAACAAAAGACAAATGCAAAAAAATACCAAAACTTTTGAAAGCAACGCATTGAATTATTAAATGAACTGAAGGAAAAAAAAGAAACCATGTATTTACCTCCATCTATATGTGTTGGTTTTTTGGTCGCACTTCTCGTGCAAAGCTCTCGCTTTGCTTCTTAGTTACAAATAACTTGCTTGGTCTTACGCGCCAATTTTGTGAAAATATTACACCATTCGCCTTTTATTATAAAAATGTTTAAAGAAAAAAGTAAATAGAGGCTGTTCAAGTTTCTCTACAATGATTCGAAACGCAGCAACTATACAATCACGGCACTATTACTATTATTATTCGTTTTGTTTTTCTCCTTGAAAATCAAACCAAATTCGCACATTAAACAACTATTTTATGAGAGCATTAAATATCCTCTTCAATGTAACGAATTAAAACCGTTCTTAGCCCGCCCTGCAGAAACTAGAAAAATACGATATTGCTTTGGTTAATTTTAAAGTAGTCTTGCTAAATCCACGAGCGGAGAAGACATCCTTTTTCCGTCCTTAGCAAAATCAATGCTTAAATGATTACCGATGTACGCAAGATAACAAGATGATGTGTTTTCTAACCTGGAGGCGTGCTTTCAGTGACATCCGCGTGTCCCTTACGGACTCGAACTAGGAAGGATTTCGGCATGATGTGATAAGAGCCCAAACCTTAGGGTACAGTCGCTCGGATGATTTTGTTCTGTTATGTTCCTCGTTGGCGATCGGGAAAACTGCGGAAGTTCTGGCTGCTCGATGTGTTGACCTTGCGAGCCCTTGACGGAGTTTGAAGGCTGCTTCAAGCAGGCTATCAAATTTATTTCAATCAACCTGGGAGAACAAATGTTACAGTAATTACACATATCAGCTGAACGCCTCCTAGTTTTTTATACACAGACTTGAGTTGACTTCTGTTGTCCTATTGGTTCTCCCATCCCAGATTGTCCCATGTTAATGAACTCGTCACAACTGATTTGTGACTTATTTGGTAAAGAGAGGAAATTGAAAGCGAACTTGATTATAAAGATTAGCAACAAAGTGAGCCCAATTGTGATTAAAATTTTCGTCCAGCAAACTTCTTTAAACAAACGTCGTTTTGGAACCAAGCATTGCGTGCGCGTGTTGGTGGCACACGTTCGCGTGCTGTAAATTACGTGACAGCTCCTCGCTTAATAAGTCAAATTTCCAATAGAAAACAAAGTACATTGCGTAAGGTATTCCTTTGACTTCAGAGTGTAATTGTAAAATTGGATTAAGGGTTTGATTTTAATGAAACTTGTTAAATGGAGCCTGAAGAGAGTGATCCTTGCAGCTGAACTGAATGTAATTATATTTCAATATCAATCCTGGTTTTACACTTTAATTTCTTTGGTTTTGTTTCATTTCTTGTTGCGGGAAAATGATATAAGTGAGCTGTAAAGGAGTCCGAGCGACTAAATGTTAATATTGCTTAATATTTTCAACAATGATTCAGTTTTTCCCCGTACGAGTCAGTTTACTTTAGAGAAACAAAAAGAAAAGACAAACATACCAAAATGGGAGAGATTTAGAATAACTAGCTTTCTCAGTTCAAATTTGTCACGCCAAGGGAATAAAGATTTGCAGCACCTTTTTATCCAAGAAGATTGAATTTATCTTCAGCTTACATACAAAGGAGAAATTTAATTGTTTCATTAAAGCCATTAGTTTTATCAGCACTTCGAGAACGTGCCAGTTTTTATCAGATAAAAAACTGAGTTCACGAAAGCGAGATAAATTTAATTCATAATTTCTATTTTGCGACGAACATCAATTGAAACGCCGCGAGGGAAAGTCAATTAAAATGATAGAATGATCAAATCTGCGAGCACTGCTTTGTTAAAATAATTCTTGTGTTAATCGCGAAGAATGTTTTTATGATCTGTGGCGTCACTCATCCAGACTAGTATTGATATAGGTAATGAATCTGTGAGCAGAATATCTGTGATACGTACAAACATGACTTTCCCTTTGTTCAGGCTCCCTTTCCGCGCTATTTAACTGACATGCCGCGTGAATCAGTGATTAAGTGATTTATTTTTGCTTTTAAACCCTTGCTGAGTTAACTTAAAAATTCATGCGACGGTTTTGAATGCGGCATTCATAAAAAAATTCTGCTTTTTAAAATTTTTTGATGATAAATTCTGACGTCTAATTACGAAAGGGAATTGGGTGCGGGAAAAGTAAACAAGGCGCAATAAATTCCATCTTGTTTCGTGAGAAGAAATTCACGAAAAAGAAATTCATAACCCAATGTACGTATTGACCAGTTTTGTAAATAAACAGCAAGAAGACTAAGAATGAAGAATAGTAAAATCCGCTTTTGATTATAAATGATTTGTATCGATCTTTTTTGTGACCACTCGCGGGGAGCTTGTTTTGTTTCATTTTTGATATTATCATTTCGGGTACTTTATTACTTTGTAGAGCGAAAATGATCACAGAAAGCCATGACCATAACGCATTAGTGCCAAAATATATTTTAATCGTTATTGGAGGGAACAGGGAGGGCTGGAACCTTGACTCTCAATCTGCAGACTTTCCCTTTACAAGCCTCCAATATACGGCCAAGCAAAAAAGGAGAAAACAAACTATTCAGCTGATCACTAAAGCGATCGATAAGATTTTTGGTTGGGGATTCAAAGGGATAAAAAGAATCCTGTTTTCCTTTTTCTTTCTGCGATGAAAGAATATTTAACTTTAAGCGACATTGAATTAAACAAAATTGAACATTATTGACTTACTAATTGAATCAGTATCAAATCGAATTGGATCAGTCAACAATCGTTGGGTTTTTGAAAAGCTGAAAGCACAATTAAATCCGGCATTCGATCACCTGTTTTAACTCGCCTTGGTTTCTAAATCATAACTTTTTTTTTTCTTCAGAAAGAAAATATTGTAATACCCATTGCAGCCAAGCATTTGTTTTAGTTGGGAATTAAGTAATTTCTGTATGCCGATATATTTCCCTGTTTCAAACAGGGGGCTTTTATTTCAAATTTTACTTTCCTGTCGTCAGTCTCCCTGATTAAATCAGCTTTCTTTTAGAGCAGGTTTTTATGAGCAATAAACCTAGAGAATCGCCGTCTTTGCTTACTTCCTTTCATCCATTATTGATTCAGAGCTCTTTTGATATAGTAGTGGCTTCGTTTCGGGAATAACACGAGTGAGTGAGAGGATATACCCAAGGCTTCAGTTCAATAAGATCAAAACCTGTTGAGCAGGATCTTGAATACATCAACACCTGCTGTCCATTATGTGTAGACAATAAAATTACTATCATGTGGCACGAAATGCTTTTGGTTTTAATTTTTTGCGATTTTTTCGTTTTTTCCACGATCTGCAAAAATAGCTCCCGCAATTTTTTTCCTCAAAAAATTTAGTCCACTAGCAAAATTAAACATAAAAACCTCACATGTATAGTTGTTGATGCCATTTGTGTAAAACGTCTCTTTAAATAAAACGATGAAATTGCCCATGGTACATTACAGCTGCTGAAATGTTAACCAAAAAAAGCATCGTCTGATGGCATTATCTGCCATACTGAGATAGCAGGTTATTGTGATAGTCAAGACTGACTGTTTACTGTGTAATGTAATAGACAAAACGCCGAAAAAAATACCAAATAAACGCGACTTCCTGAAAATCGTAAAATTAAACTCCCGCAAAATTTCGTGCCATACAGTACCACACTGAGTAGTCCAAAGTCACTGATGCAAAACAAAACTACAAAATAGAAAACAGACAGCATAACGTGCGAATCAAAGGGCGTTTTATACATTGGTAGCCATGATGTGCATTATGTGAAGAGAAAGCATGCGCAGGAAGCGTGGCGGGAAGTGCGAGTTGCCTTCCAGTCCCCAGAGCCCGCGCTCCTTTTAGTCAGCACCAAGAATAACCGCTGTTGCTGATGTCGTTGCTGATGACAAAATGAGCGCGACCTCTGGAGACGAGCATGCACGAAGATGTTGAAAACTGTTAGTTATATATTCGAGAAAAGGGGAACGACCTTTAATGGAAACACCAAAGCACCTTTGAATAGCAAAAGAAAACTTATTCACTTCAAATGGTTTACAGTTACATTTAGATTTTGATTCAACAACCCACCAGTCGATATAGTATATATAGCAGGATCTGTCTTGACGTCATTGTTTTCATATATTTTCTCATTAACATACAACTTTACGCAGAGAGGGCACCAAGCTAGACTCCATTAATACTTTATGAAAGATTTCTGTGAGACCAAGGAAAAATAAAGCCTGCTGCCGTTGCTGTTGTTAGACACAAATTACCTACAAACATTTGAAGACATTTTGAAGCTTATGTTAGTAACTTATGAAATGTCTGGCTCTCTGGGTGTATTTTTCGAGGAGAAATTGGCTGGGTGGCCAAAGCGCTAACGAGCTCATACATTCTTTGCAAAATTTCGAGTTATTAAACCCGGGTCACAGAAAAAGTATTCAACAAATCGGGCCCAGACTCGTTGGGACAGTTTATCGAGTTGTGCTCTTTTAATATTCATTTTAGCTCCATCAGAAACTGTGAACAAAGGGGATTCTCCCATACCTTTGCATAACAGTAGATAGCATGGCATAGCATGGACCGAATTATCAGCGTCAGTCGCTCAACAGCACTCAGTTATAAGCTTGTGACCACCAAGTACCCGACAAGGGGTTATGTTCAATACGCCTCAATATCTCGAGAAACTCATCATGAGTCATTCGCATCATTTTGCGGTAACCTGGAGTATCTTCGATCATCAGTTCCTGTATACGATGTTATTGTAGTATCCTTTCTCTTCTCGGTTCTCCTTATCCAGCCGCTGGTCTTTCCCTCGCCTATTTTCTCTTTTTTCCATCCTCCTCTACATGAATATTTTAAGAAGGACTATAGCCGAGGCTTTCTACCAGACCTTTTTTTCCTTTTTATCGACAACATTAGTTACTTGTTTTATCAATTCACTGATGAAAATCATTGTAATCAAAGGAATCTTAGAAACAATTTGCAATTTTGGACAGAAAACGTCTGAGTCATGTAAAGAATTTTGATATATCGAACATAGGCTGTAGGGTTTTTAACTTAATCTTTGTCATGGCAACCGAACTAGCGACTTGGGCGCGATGAACGTTGGAAAAGTAAAATTCCATGGTCTAAAAACACAATGAATTTTGGACACAACAGTAAAACAAGTTTACCGTAATTATGGTTTTGCGTTTCAAGTCTAGAGTTCAATAGGACGTTAACGGTCTTGCGGTTTTGCCAATGTATCGTATATGAAAATAAAAGAAGTTATAAATGCGCCACTGGGGGGCTGTTTTAAACAAATTAATTACTACACCTTATGGTGTAATGACTAAAACATCGAAACCGTATTATTTTCAAAACATCATAATATGATAAGGGGATTAACAGACTGTTAATAAAAAAATGAAAGTCCAACAAACAAATAATTTCCAGATGAATCTTTTCAAGAGTTTACAGTCTATTCGTCTGCCTATTGTGGTTGCGTGAGGCGGAGCATCCATGCAAAAAAAGTTGTTTTTCTTTTGTAATGTTTTGTCTTGTTCCAGATGACCTGGTTCATTGTGGTTTCTGCTTGATTTTAACGTCTGTATTTATATCGAGTCTGTTAAATTTTTCTCGTTGAATCGTTTCGTTTGCTCGAGAACGGCTCTTTTTCATGCGAAAGACTATGCGGGTTTAATATCTTTCAGTTGGATCATTTCGTATCGTCAGATGCCGGTCTTCTTATGAATATTATTTTTTTGTTCGTTGTAGTTACGCTGGGTAAATAGC